>JAWNPD010000292.1:0-65723 GCA_035045305.1 Drosophila maculinotata
GAACCGGCAGTATCCTCCTACTGTTACACAAGATCACCCCAAACTGGGTAAAATGACTGACTTCGTTGTATATAAAGTTAAATGAAACTAATATATAGTCCTAAACGAACATATTCAGATAAGACGCAAAAGGAATTCGAATGGCGACAATCCTCTAAAGTGCAATCACGTTCATAATACATGGAGTGGAATGCAATTTGTGCGAAAGTATGCGAACTGAGAACTGAATTCGACAAATCGCACAAAAGTCTTTAGCAAAATGGACATACACAAACGAGTACCGTAGGTTAGGTTAGGTTTACCCGGACGGCCCTCCACTACGGGGGCCACGCATAGACCACATTGGTCCTTAGTGTTCCGGTTGGGTGGATGTTCTCCTTATTCCGTTAGGATTCGCGTCGATTTGGCGAATACCAGGAACTCGCGTGGTGTGTGGCCGGAAGCATCTTGGAGCGATGCCAACACATGTGCACCTAAGTATTTTTGTCGTGTGCGTGCCAGCGCTGGGCACCTGCAGATGAGGTGTTCCAGGGTCTCCCTTACACCTGGTTCCCCGCATTTCCTGCAGCTGTCGTTGGATGCTATTCCTAGCTTGACCGCGTGCGTAGCGGCTAGACAGTGTCCCGATATAATTCCTACCAGTAGTCTACAAAGTCCTTTTTTTTTTTTTTTTTTTTTTTTTTTTTTTTTTTTTTTTTTTTTTTTTTTTTTTTTTTTTTTTTTTTTTTTTTTTTTTTTTTTTTTTTTTTTTTTTTTTTTTTTTTTTTTTTTTTTTTTTTTTTTTTTTTTTTTTTTTTTTTTTTTTTTTTTGCGTTGGAGTCGTATGATGTACTGGTTTAATGATTTGTTGCGAGTCTTGCACATCAGTCTGGATATGCTGCATGTGGTGGTGGTGCGCCATCTTCTGTTCAGTCTTTTCATGGACTGTTCTTCTAGGACGCTGTATAGCGTCCGTAGAGAGATGGGTATGTCTTGTGTTTGTTCGCCTGTCAAACCGACGCCTTCCTTAGCAGGGGCATCCGCAGCTTCGTTTCCGTCAATGCCTTGGTGGCTAGGGATCCATTAAATACGCACTGACTTGGTCGTGCATAGTGTATCTAGTGCTCCCCTGCTCGCCAGCACAGTTCTGGAACTCACTGTAGGTGATTGCATGGATCTTATAGCGGATTGACTGTCTACGAATATGTTTATTGCGCTGTGGGCTGTATCCATGGACATAGCTACTTCTGCCGCTTTCCTTATATATGGACGTTGATGTACTAACGAACAGTACATTCAAGTGGCCCAACGATACCAAGCCAGGGCTTGTTAACGCGCGGACCCAGGCAACATGCAACCCACCTCCCGCCCAACCGACCGAGGGGCGCGCCGCATAACGTGCGGCTACGAAGATCGCGAAATACGAATAGAACATACAAATGAACATAGACTATTTAAATGTTAGACAGATGTTGTAATAGTACAGTTCTGAGAGTAGGGACAGAAGTAGCATTACTTATTATCGGGAAAAGGTTATTATAACTAGAGCATAAGATCCGAAAAGGGTTATGAACTGCATAGTTAGTATTACAGGCTTGCAGAGAAATCGGGAGAGAGTTCCTAGTTCCTCTGATCGGAACAGCAAAACTAATTTGGCTAATTAATTCTGATGAATCAATTTCACCGTTAATTAGTTTGTGTAAAAAGATTACACCAAGCATAGTTCTACGATCAGAAAGAGAGGAAAGATTTATTAGTAGAAGTCTACTACGGTAGGGAGGCAAGCAAGTATTAGGATTCCAGTGAAGACACCGGACGGCAAAGAGTAGAAATTGTTTTTGCACAGATTCTATTCTATCCTGATGAACCTTATATTGTGGACACCATAAACAAGACCCATACTCAAGAATGGGACGAACAAGTGAAGTATAAAGAGTCTTAGTAACGTAGGGATCGTCAAATTCTTTCGACCAACGCTTAATGAAACCCAAGACACCAAAGGCTCGATTAGCAGCAGAAGAAATATGCTTGTTAAACTTAAGCTTGGGATCCAGAAGGATACCCAAATCATTAACTGACTCAACTCGTTCAAGTGGTTTTCCATTAAGAACATAATTATTTAAAAAGGGCATTTGCCTTTAAAAAGACGTGACGTTGCATTTACCACAATTTAAATTTAATAAATTTACCCGGCACCAGGTTTGAAAGCTTTCTAAATCAGTTTGCAACCTTTTACCAGATAGAAAGTCTGTAGACGAAAAACAAAGTTTAACATCATCGTCATACATAAGCACCAGAGAGTTTGTTATCACGGAAGGAAGGTCATTAATGAACAATGTAAATAACAAGGGACCAAGGTGACTACTTTGTGGTACTCCGGACGTGACCTGAACAGACTTAGAGACAAGTCCAATAAAAAAGACTTTTTGGGATCTTAAACTTAGATAATTGGCGATCCAAAGAATTAAGTTTTTTGGAAATCCCAGAAGATGAAGTTTATGAAGTAAAAGAGAATGATTAACGGAATCAAAAGCCTTACTGAAATCAGTGTAAATAACATCTGTTTGCATTTTGTTTTGAAACCCCTTCATAACAAAAGAAGTGAATTCAAGTAAGTTAGTGGTAGTAGATCTATTTTTCACAAACCCGTGCTGGCAGGGTGAAATTATAGATCTACAAAGATGTTGTAGTTGAGAAGTTATTAATTTCTCAAAAATCTTAGGAATAGCAGACAACTTACAAATACCTCTATAGTTTTGAACGTTTGACTTGTTTCCTTTTTTATGGAGAGGAATAATAAATGATTCTTTCCACATAACGGGAAAAGAGCACAACTCGATGGACAGATTAAAAAGCTTATATAATGGCCTCAAAAGACCTTCAGCACAGTACCTAAGCACGCAGCCTGGTACTCCATCAGGTCCCGGTGAGAATACTGGCTTAATAGCCTTAAGATCATTTAATAGCGAGCTTTCCGTTATTAAAGGTCCAAATGTGCAATTAGAGACATTTACATTGTAAGGATATGGCGAAACCAATTGAACATTTGATGAACTATAAATTGTTTGAAAAAACGCAGCAAATAAATCGGCGATGGCCTGATCTGAGTTAGCTGTCGTTTTTTCAAAAAATACGGTTGATGGAAGTGTTGATGATTTACGTTTCGCATTAACGAAGTTATAAAACTGTTTAGGATCCCGCTGAAACTGTAACCTGCAACTTCTAAGGTAATCCTTGTAGCATTGGTTATTCAGGACAGAGAAATTGGATCGAGCAATCAAGTAGTTAGAGAAATCCAAGAAAGAAACTTGGTTAAACTCCACTGTGTCTGACTTCGAAATTTTGTCTAATAATTTTATTATTTATAGACACGATCGGCCGACTCGAGGTGGTAGCGTACTAATCGCCATCAAAACCACAATCCAGTCGAATATTTTTAATTTCTCTAGGCCAGCTGGTGTTTAAATTGTTGCTGTTAATGTAATTTTCCCATCAAGGGCTTTATTTATTTCATGCTCCTTTATTCCTCCTATTATGGAAATTTCAGCCTATGTGCGTGATAATGATCTATTTGTAGTGTTAGATGATTTCAATCTGCCTAGCATTACATGATCATTTTTTAATAGCACAAACCAACTTATACCCTCAGCTCAACATGATTTTTTCGAATGCATGTTCGACCTTTCGTTGTTTCAGATCAATTAAATTCTTAATCATATGAACAGAATGCTTGATCTGGTTTTTATCAACGACAGCTCTACGGCTACTATCTCTAGATCAGCGCCTTTAACAATGCCGGAAGATTCGTATCATCCCACAATCGAAATTTCACTTTCATTTTTTAGAACAAATTCTTTGCCTTCAGCATCCCCTACTAAAAAACGTTATTGCTTCCGTAAAGGGAATTATAGTCTGCTGAACCAGCATATTTATGCAACAGATTGGTCTTTTTTAAACAATTCGGTTGACATAGATGTTGCTGCTAACATATTATATGAAACCCTTTATGCATTGTTTGATATCTGCATTCCAAAATATATCCGTTCGTCTGCTTCAAGCAAACGACCATGGTTTACACCACGACTCTCTTACTTCAAAAACATTAAATCTAAGTGTTTTTAAAAGTTTAAGAAGTCTGGTTCCAGTGTTGACTTGTCCAAATATTCTATTGCCATGGCCAACTTTGTCCTTCGAAGCTCGCAGTGCTACGAGAATTACCTTACTCATTGCAAACGACAGTTTACTCAGATTCCTAAGCTATTTTGCAACTTTGTTAATTCAAAGCGCCAATCTTCAAACTTGTCTTCTTCCATTTTTCTTGGGAAGAAAAAGCTAGCAACGACTCTGCTGCTTCTGACATATTTGCTTACTTTTTCCAATCAACATATTCATCTGTCCCTGTAACGGACAATTGGTTTTAAAGAAGCGTCACTATGATATATCCATTTTTATACCCTGATCCCATTAAAAATGGGAAAAAGGGGTATTATGGTTTTGTGCAAAAGTATGTAACAGGCATAAGGAAACATCTCCGACCCCATAAAGTATATATATTCTTGATCACTATCAATAGCCGAGTCGATTTAGCCCTGTCCGTCTGTCCGTCCGTCTGTCCGTCTGTCCGTCTGTCCGTCTGACCGTCTGTCCGTCTGTATGAACGCACGTTTCTCAGAGACTACAAAAGCTAGAGACTTCATATTTGAAATATAAGTTCTCGTAGTGCCGGGACAAGACCAGTTTTTCACATTTTTTCGATATCTCATCCCGTTCAAAAGTTATCGATAAATTTCGATTTCAGCCAAGTGGTTTTTGGGCATAACTTGAAAGTTATAAAAGCTAGCAACTTTATATTTAAGTTTAAGTTACTGTTCTGCCGGCTCGATACAAACTCATCATTTTTTTTTCGATATCTTAATCCTTTTAAAAGTTATCGATAAATTAATATTCCAGAACAGTGTTTTTAAGGTATAGCTTAAAAGTTATAAGATGTAGAGACACCAAACTTGGTACATATATTCTCCTATAGCATACAAAGGTAAAATACATTTCATTTTTTGGATACCCCTCTCCAATCTCACAGAAATCGAAAAATACGTAATTTTAAAGGTATGACCTTCGGATTTTACATAGTTGCACATTTATATGCCATCTTTGTGACCTATTCATTTTGATCAGACAATAAACAAAGAAGTTATTAACAATTCAATGTACCATAGTTTAAAGCCAAAGGAAGAAGAAGAATCAAAGCAAATGTATAACGCGCGTAGCAAACAGCTGTTGTATGTATATGTATGAATGCAGATAAATAACTTCAATGAATGTAAGACCTTGGATCAGGGTATCTCCTAGTCGGGCACTCTAGACTAGAGCACTCTTACTTGTTTTTTTTAAATTCCTTGGGCAAAAAATATGAAATGGGTATATTTGCATTATTATTTACAAAAGTCTCGATATGGGTCAAGGGTTGTGCTGGGGAAGAAAGTCGCGGGACATAGCTAGCAAAACAGTCGCGGAGAGGTGGTTGACTCCTTCTTACTACACGTACACAAACTACATAAAAAAATGAGATCCCGATGCCTGTATATCACATAATACGAAAACAGTATACATACAGCCGTTCTAAAAGAAAATATAACTTCTGAAAAAGAAACAATTGATAGCATAGAAGAAGAAAATGAGCAAAGCAGCTCTTAGATATTAAAGCTGACCAGTTGGAATGGCAGCTACGTTCCCTACCCATCCAACTAATGATTTTTCTGGGGCGCATTATTTAAGAAAAATCCCAATGAAAACTATTTTGCCTAACCTATTCCATTACCTTAAGGAAAAACATAATACCTTTATCTCATCATTACAAATTCATTTTTATTCAACCCATTTTCAAAATTACACAATCTAAGCATAATGTTGCCATTAAAGTATAACCTAAAGAATACTCCAAAACTTCATAAGAAAACCTAAAAAAAAAATTAAAACAATGAATTATCTCGTACTATACCTACATACAAAATTTACATTACAACAAGTAAGAGTGCTCTAGTCGAGAGTGCCCGACTAGGAGATACCCTGAACCCAGTTCTTCAATTCATAATTCTTTATCTGCATTCAAACATAGAAACACACACATACATATACAAACACAAGCTGCTGGCTACGCGCGTCATGTAATTGCTTTGCTTCTTCTTCTTCCTTTGGCCACAAAGTATGGTACATTGAATCGTTAATAACTTCTTTGTTTATTGTCTGATCGTAATGAAATTTGTAGAACACAAAGATGGCATATAAATGTGCAACTATGTAAAATCCGAAGGTCATGCCAAATTACGTATTTTTCGATTTATGTGAGATCGGGGAGGGGTATCCAAAAAGTGAAATATGGTTAACCTCTGTATGCTATAGGAGAATATATGTACTAAATTTTGTGACTCTACCTCTTATAACTTTTAAGCTATACCTTTAAAACACTGTTTTGGAAACTTAATTTATCGATTACTTTTGAAAAGATTGAGATATCGAAAAATAAATGATAAGTTTGTATTGGTCCAGTAGTACAGTATCTAAAACTTACATATACAGTTCCTAGCTTTAATGACTTTCAAGTAATGCCCGAAAAACACTTGTCTGAAATCGAAATTTATCGATAACTTTTAAACGGGTTGAGATATCGAAAAAAAAAGTTCAACTTGTATTGACCCGGCTCTAGGAGAACCTAGTTTCCAAATATGAAGTCTTTTATAGTCTCTGAGAAACGCGCGTTCATACAGACGGACAGCCAGACGGACATGGCTAGATCGACTCGACTATTGATAGTGATCAAGAATATATATACCTTATGGGGTCGGAGATGCTTCCATATGCCTGTTACACACTTTTGCACAAAACCATTATACCAGTTTTCCCATTTTTAATACGTCAGGGTATAAAAAATATGTAATTTTGTTAAACTACAGCATTATCATTTTTGACTTAAAATTTTGACACTTAACTTTATTCTTGATTGTAGAAACTAACATTGGTTTGTATGTGTCGATCATATCAAAACTCTGAGAAATTTTTTTTTTTTAATTACGGGGTCGAATTGATCGATTTAATTTCGGCGGACTGTGCCGCTGAGCCAAATATTCTCTACCTGCCTGCTGCGATTTGCCTTCGTGTCGCAGTCGCACCACACAAAGCTGCTTCTGTTCTGATCGTTCGGATATTTTATGCAATCACTTTTAAGTCGATTTGACGCCTCTATGTGTTGTATGCTTAGTGGTGCTACTCTATTGATAGCGAGACGGGAAGCGGACAGTTCGTCCTGACCTGGTCGTAGGTGTGGCAGTTGTTGCTGGCGCGGGCATTTTGATTGGAACCGGCGGGAGAATTCGGTATTGATTCGCTGTCCAGAGATGCTGTTTTTAGGCGATCGATGGATACATTGACTTCTCGATGCGTCATTCGGATCTTGAAAAACTTATCATGTTTTTCTAAGACCTTGAAAGGACCTTCATATGATGGTTCCAGTGGTGACCGCACACGGTCTACACGAACAAATACATGAGTCGCCGTTTTCAATGTTGTTTGTTGGAAAGTCGCTTTTGATCCATGGCAAGATGTGTTGGTGCTTCTGTCGTGTGTTGGTGCACCAGTCATTGGAATTGTAGCACTTGATTGCGGTCTTCAGCGTTCGATGCCAGCGCTCGATTAATCCATTCGATTGTGGATGATAAGCGGTGGTTCGCAAGTGTTTGATGTCTAGGATGCGCATTAGATCTGCGAAAACGGCATATTCGAACTGACGTCCGAGGTCGCTCGTTATGCGTAAAGGAACTCCAAAATATGAAATCGGTTTCTGCTGACATATCCGGAATCGGGATCGCAGTGGGCCATCTTGAGAATCTGTCTATGCAGGTTAAACAATACCGATTTCCACGCGATATTGGCAGAGGGCCAATGAAATCTATCTGTATGTGATCAAATCGGTGGTTGATTGGGCCATAGCTCCCCGGTGAAGATTAAGTGTGGCGTTCTACTTTACACCGTTGGCATTGGCTGCATGTGCGTACAAAGAGGCCAATGTCCTTCGCCATCGACGGGCAAACAAATCGGTCTGAAATTAGTTTAAACGTTGCTCTGCGGCCTGGTGCGCTAGCTCATGCAGCTTGCGCATTACAAGTTTGCGTAGTGGCACAGGAATGAATGGTCTTATCTTATTGTCGTTGGCATCACAATAGAGAGACGATTGCAAATTTTGCAGATTAATTTTATTTAAGTGAAGCGAAGTTCCGTTTTCCTTGAGAACCCTATGAAGTTCTTCATCATGCTTCTGAGCAGCAGCGATCATCTCAAAATCAACTTCGACTATTCTGTTGATTCGTGACAGAAAATCTGCTACCTGCTAATTTTTGCAGGGCACATATTGTATGTCCGTAGTGAATTGGCTGATAAACTCCAGCTGTGTGCCACGTCTGGGTGGTGTTTTGTCGAGTTTCTGGGAAAAAGCAAAAATAAGTGGCTTGTGATCCGTGTAAACTTCTTGGTCGTATGTAGCATATCTGTATTGCGCTGAATAAGGTTTCTTTGAGAAGAAACCTAAAGGTTGTTGTTTGCCATCAACGAATTATTGACCCACTGCGCCAACAGCAATATCAGAGGCATCTGTTGTAATTGACAATGATGCGTTGGGTGATAAGAAAGTTAACAAGTTTGCGTTGGCAAAATCATCCTTGCATGCCTTGAATCCTCTATCCACAACACTGTTGTTGTATCGTTTTTATACCCTGATCCCATTAAAAATGGGAAAAAGGGGTATTATGGTTTTGTGCAAAAGTATGTAACAGGCATAAGGAAGCATCTCCGACCCCATAAAGTATATATATTCTTGATCAGTATCAATAGCCGAGTCGATATAGCCATGTCCGTCTGTCCGTCTGACCGTCTGTCCGTCTGTATGAACGCGTGTTTCTCAGAGACTACAAAAGCTAGAGACTTCATATTTGAAATATAAGTTCTCGTAGTGGCGGGACGATACAAGTTTATAATTTTTTTTCGATATCTCGTCCCGTTCAAAAGTTATCGATAAATTTCAATTTTAGCCAAGTGTTTTTCGGGCATAACGTGAAAGTAATTAATGCTAGCGAATTTATATTTAAGTTTAAGTTACTGTACTGCCGGTTTGACACAAACTTTTCAATTTTTTTTCGATATCTCAATCCTTTCAAAAATTATCGATAAATTAAGATTCCAGAACAGTGTTTTTAAGGTATAGCTTAAAAGTTATAAGAGGTAGAAGCACCAAATTTGGTACATATATTTTCCTATAGCATACAGAGGTTAAATACATTTCACTTTTTGGATACCCCTCCCCGATCTCACAGAAATATAAAAATACGTAATTTTAGAGGTATGACCTTCGGATTTTACATAGTTGCACATTTTTATGCCATCTTTGTGTCCTAAAAATTTAATAACGATCTGACAAAAAACAAAGAAGTTATTAACGATTCAATGTACCATAGTTTGTGGCCAAAGGAAGAAGAAGCAAAGCAATTGATGACGCGCGTAGCAAGCAGCTTCTGTTTGTATATGTGTGCGTGTGTTTCTATGTATGAATGCAGATAAATAACTTGAATGAATGTCAGAACTTGGATCAGGGTATCTCCTAGTCGGGCACTCTCGACTAGAGCACTCTTACTTGTTCTTATTGCGTTTAACTCATTAAACGTTTTAATTTCAATGTTAATTACTGGTGGCGTTTATTGAAGTGGGACGAGCGAAATGCGTGCTGATTAGTATGTATATTTTCGACGACTGACTTTCATTATTCTTATGTCTAGCTTACGTTATGGTGGCGAAGCGAGGCGAATTCGCTCTCTGAGCGAAAAGCTTTAATGCGCTCTCGCTTCGCCTTAAACCTAACTTACACCCAAAAAAAAATACAAAAATAAATAAATAGGAATGATGCGCTGAAGTGCGCCAACACCGGCCCCCATGAAGCGCTGTGGGCTTCATCACACCGGCAATCTCGCCAGCTTATGAATAGGCCTCTTGAAGTGCCCACCACTGGCCGTCCTAATATCGACGACCCGAACGACGCCGTCCCCTCCTGCTTGCACTGCCGTTACTCTGCCGATCAGCCACTGCTGGGGTGGCAGGTTGTCCTCGGCGACGACCACCAGCTCTCCAACGGCGACGTCTGGTAGGCGATGGTGCCACTTGTTCCGGATTTGGAGGCGCAGAATATACTCCTTCGACCATCGCCGCCAGAACTGTTGCTTGAGCAACGAGACAGCTCGCCATCGACTTAAGCAGGTGAGACCCTGCTGGTCCGGGGTCCCCTCTGCTGGCAGCTCTGTGCCGTAAAGCTGCAGCAGAGGGCTGCGATATCTTTGGCAAGCTAAACAGAGCCGAAATATTCTCATTAAATATAAGACACTCATTGTCGTAGACCCTCCTTAGGCTTGCCAGTGCCTTCAAGTAATTGTCCTCGGTGACTTAAAATGCTCTAACAGTGCCTAGAGCTTCACCAGAGAGACATGATAAGAGGTGATTGAACTTCTCTTTACTCGGAATCGATTGATCGTTATGAACAAGGGTTTCGAACAGGCTGATGAAATTCTTAGACTCAGAATATTTTTCACTAAATTTGGGAAGTGATAGATGCGGAAGACGTGTGCGTGGAGCTGCAACGGGAATGACCGCAGGCATTTCAGTATTCAGAGCCGTTATAACCGACTTTAAGCGAGCTTTTGTCGTTATGCAGAGCTCTTCTAGCTCGCCACGATAATCATCGTCTGGTTCAAACGCTTCTACTCGGGTCTGATTCTTAAACGCTGTATCGACGTGCGAGGCCAACATTTCTAATCTACATTCCAACTCTGTAGACTCTAGGTTTAATTTACCTTTAATTAGTTGGTAATTTAAACGCAGTATGCTTTTTTGTCGAAATGTTGCGAACCGAAAAATGTATAAATTCGACTGAATTTTTAATTTAAATCAAATCGAATCTATAATTAATAAAGATTGCTGCGTTCAAAAGTATCGGACAAACTTAATTCTTAATCCAATTATTAATAATTATTAATTCGATTTAATAATATTCAACTTAATTTAAAAAATCGAATCTATTTTATAAAATGTTGCGATTAATATCGGTTAAATTCGATTTAAACAATTATCAATTTATATTAAAATATCGAAAGACAGTGACTGAGCGAAATGAAATTGAAATTGCAATTAATTTCTATGAAATTAACAATTAACTCTCAGAAGCACTACAAACTCGCACAATATGTAAATATAATATTTAATACACTCCAAAGCGATTCAGTGCATGCAAATAATTAAGCTCAACTACTTTACATATGTGCCAAGAATTGAAAGCGTCGGCTTTATTAGCTCAACCAATGCCAATTTTGTATTGTTGGGCTTTCAATTTTTAGCACAGTACCTGCTGTTCCGGACCATGGACTTCTGATGCTACTTCCCTTGGCATTAAAACGATGGTAGCAGATTACTCGTTGCAGTTGTATAATACATTTCACTTTTTGGATACCCCTCCCCGATCTCACAGAAATATAAAAATACGTAATTTTAGAGGTATGACCTTCGGATTTTACATAGTTGCACATTTTTATGCCATCTTTGTGTCCTACAAATTTAATAACGATCTGACAAAAAACAAAGAAGTTATTAACGATTCAATGTACCATAGTTTGTGGCCAAAGGAAGAAGAAGCAAAGCAATTGATGACGCGCGTAGCAAGCAGCTTCTGTTTGTATATGTGTGCGTGTGTTTCTATGTATGAATGCAGATAAATAACTTGAATGAATGTCAGAACTTGGATCAGGGTATCTCCTAGTCGGGCACTCTCGACTAGAGCACTCTTACTTGTTCTTATTGCGTTTAACTCATTAAACGTTTTAATTTCAATGTTAATTACTGGTGGCGTTTATTGAAGTGGGACGAGCGAAATGCGTGCTGATTAGTATGTATATTTTCGACGACTGACTTTCATTATTCTTATGTCTAGCTTACGTTATGGTGGCGAAGCGAGGCGAATTCGCTCTCTGAGCGAAAAGCTTTAATGCGCTCTCGCTTCGCCTTAAACCTAACTTACACCCAAAAAAAAATACAAAAATAAATAAATAGGAATGATGCGCTGAAGTGCGCCAACACCGGCCCCCATGAAGCGCTGTGGGCTTCATCACACCGGCAATCTCGCCAGCTTATGAATAGGCCTCTTGAAGTGCCCACCACTGGCCGTCCTAATATCGACGACCCGAACGACGCCGTCCCCTCCTGCTTGCACTGCCGTTACTCTGCCGATCAGCCACTGCTGGGGTGGCAGGTTGTCCTCGGCGACGATGGTGCCACTTGTTCCGGATTTGGAGGCGCAGAATATACTCCTTCGACCATCGCCGCCAGAACTGTTGCTTGAGCAACGAGACAGCTCGCCATCGACTTAAGCAGGTGAGACCCTGCTGGTCCGGGGTCCCCTCTGCTGGCAGCTCTGTGCCGTAAAGCTGCAGCAGAGGGCTGCGATATCTTTGGCAAGCTAAACAGAGCCGAAATATTCTCATTAAATATAAGACACTCATTGTCGTAGACCCTCCTTAGGCTTGCCAGTGCCTTCAAGTAATTGTCCTCGGTGACTTAAAATGCTCTAACAGTGCCTAGAGCTTCACCAGAGAGACATGATAAGAGGTGATTGAACTTCTCTTTACTCGGAATCGATTGATCGTTATGAACAAGGGTTTCGAACAGGCTGATGAAATTCTTAGACTCAGAATATTTTTCACTAAATTTGGGAAGTGATAGATGCGGAAGACGTGTGCGTGGAGCTGCAACGGGAATGACCGCAGGCATTTCAGTATTCAGAGCCGTTATAACCGACTTTAAGCGAGCTTTTGTCGTTATGCAGAGCTCTTCTAGCTCGCCACGATAATCATCGTCTGGATCAAACGCTTCTACTCGGGTCTGATTCTTAAACGCTGTATCGACGTGCGAGGCCAACATTTCTAATCTACATTCCAACTCTGTAGACTCTAGGTTTAATTTACCTTTAATTAGTTGGTAATTTAAACGCAGTATGCTTTTTTGTCGAAATGTTGCGAACCGAAAAATGTATAAATTCGACTGAATTTTTAATTTAAATCAAATCGAATCTATAATTAATAAAGATTGCTGCGTTCAAAAGTATCGGACAAACTTAATTCTTAATCCAATTATTAATAATTATTAATTCGATTTAATAATATTCAACTTAATTTAAAAAATCGAATCTATTTTATAAAATGTTGCGATTAATATCGGTTAAATTCGATTTAAACAATTATCAATTTATATTAAAATATCGAAAGACAGTGACTGAGCGAAATGAAATTGAAATTGCAATTAATTTCTATGAAATTAACAATTAACTCTCAGAAGCACTACAAACTCGCACAATATGTAAATATAATATTTAATACACTCCAAAGCGATTCAGTGCATGCAAATAATTAAGCTCAACTACTTTACATATGTGCCAAGAATTGAAAGCGTCGGCTTTATTAGCTCAACCAATGCCAATTTTGTATTGTTGGGCTTTCAATTTTTAGCACAGTACCTGCTGTTCCGGACCATGGACTTCTGATGCTACTTCCCTTGGCATTAAAACGATGGTAGCAGATTACTCGTTGCAGTTGTATTGCACGGCCGGCGCGTTTATTTAATTTTATTAATTATTTGATTGCGTCGCGAGCCACTGTGTCACTTGATGCACTTGTAACAAACAAAAAAAAAACTTCATAACGGTCCACCCGGGGCGTTATGAAAATTCACAAGAGTTATTGTGGATGTTTAAATGGTTTTAATTTCAATGTTAGTTACTGGTGGCGTTTATTGAAGTGGGACGAGCGAAATGCGTGCTGATTAGTATGTATATTTTCGACAACTTTCTTTCATTTTTCTTATGTCTAGATTACGTTATGGTGGCGAAGCGAGACGAATTCGCTCTCTGAGCGAAAAGTAATGCGCTCTCGCTTCGCCCTAAACCTAACTTACACTAGACTTCAAATAAAATACAAAAATAAATAAAATAGGAATGATGCGCTGAAGTGCGCCAACAGTGGTGATATGCTCTTTGCAAGTCAACGATTGAAAAAATTCGTTTTCCAAAAAGAATTTGTGTGACGTCATGTTTAAAAGGCAGAGGGTAACGAACGGGAACTGTCTTTGCGTTTAGTGCTCTGAAGTCTCCACGAGGTCTCCATTCGCCATTACGGCAAATGCCTCTTTCTATCATGTATGCAAATTCCTCTTTCGCAGCAGCCAGCTTTTCGCCTGACAGCCTTCGTGACCGTGCAAAAGCTGCAGAGCCCGTAGTCTCGATGACGTGCTTTACATTGGAAGGTGATGGCTGTGTATTGTGGTTGTGCATAGTCAACTGTTTAAACTCATCTAATAGTTTTGCAACATCGTTGTTAAGAATATGTAATACTATTGTCTTCTCACATATCTTCGATGCGGCTCCTTACACTTGAAGTGACGTTTTTGCATCGATCAATTTGCGTCGTTTGCTATCGACTAAAAAATCATAGTGGCTCAAAAAATCTGAACCTATGATTGGCGTTGCCACGTCGGCGAAGACCGAGACAAAGCTTCAGACGCCTTTCCCCGTATGTCTTGGTGGGCGTGCCATTTGCCGCAAATAAGTTGAAAGAGCGGGTTTTGCCGTATTTATCCTTTGCTAGAGCTGGAAGTACTGAAACATCCGCACCGGTGTCGATTAGAAATTGTTTTTGGGTGCCCATGTCGTGAATCTGAATGAGGGCCAAGTAGCCGGTGTTTTTTATACCCTGATCCCAATAAAAATGGGAAAAAGGGTATAATGGTTTTATGCAAAATTATGTAACAGGCATAAGGAAGCATCTCCGACCCCATAAAGTACAGTGTAACCTCTCTTAACGGACACCTCTCATAGGCGGACACCCCTCTTGGGCGGACATTTTCTCCTCGACCATCATTTTTTAGCATTTTTCGGAACAATTTTACCTCTCTTGGACGGACTCCCTTTTAACCGGACACGGACAGTATATTTTTATAAATTGTAAAAAAATACCTCTCTTAGCCGGACGCCGACCCCTTAGAAACGGACAAGACACGAAAAAAATACGCTGAAATTCCGTTATTTTTTGAAATAGGCGCCTGCATGTCGGCTTGTGCCTCGTCGACGAGCAAACCAAACACAAGAATTGTGCGCCGCTGTGTTTTTTGTGTTCTTTATGTGCAGTCGTCTTTTGATTTACAGTGCTTCCTTTAGAGATCACTTGCGAAATTTGGCTGCACCATGGTGGAATTATAATAAGGTGTCGGATAATACCGACTGCCTTCAGCGACGTTCAGCGCGAGACTGAAAATAATGGCTTAGAAAGAGAGCACGCTTCGTGAATCCGATACCTTATGTGCTACCCACTCTTGTTACAGATGGGCGTGTGATCTGTTTTCGTTCACGCCACCTACATTGTATTCTCAAGCACGCTCTGATCTCTAGTTGTACGGTACATTTTATGCCATAATTTGGCGGTCGTTATTCATTTTGCCTGCTTGCCTTATTTAATTTTGCCACGATTAATTCATTAGAATATCAGAATGGAAGCGAGAAAAACACTTAGTTTGAATGAAAAAATGGAGATTATAAACGCGTATGATAAAGATAATTCAACAGTGCGTGCGTTAGCTAAAAGGTAGGTGTAAACAAATTAAAGCTGCAAAAACAGTAATTATTCAATAAGTATTTTCATAACCAGATTTAACATTGGAAAAACACAGGCTGCGCTTATTGTTCGTGACAAAGAGACTATAAGGTTGAGTTGGATGTCTGGGGAAAACATTAACAAGAAGAGAAGTTTCATAAATACAGGTGGCAAAAAAATTGATTCCATCTGCTATGACTGGTTTTGTCAAGCAAGAAGTCAAAACATTCCAATTTCTGGGCCAATTATTCAAGAGAAGGCAAAAGAAATCTCTCTGAAGCTCGGAATCGTTGATTTTGCAGCATCTAACGGTTGGCTGCAAAGGTGGCGCAATAGACACAATATAACTTATCGATGTGTATCCGGAGAAGCTGCTGCTGTAAACCCATTAGATGTTCAGCAGTTTTTAGAAAAGCTTCCATCAATATTGATTGGTTATAGGCCGCAAGATATTTATAACGCTGATGAGACAGGCATCTTCTTCCGAGCTTTGCCAAACAAAACTTTAGCACTCAAATCCGAGAAATGTCATGGTGGAAAATTGTCTAAAGAAAGACTCACAGTCCTATTTTGCGTAAATTTTGCCTATATGTTCAGCTACTTCCGCTTTGCCTTTATATGCGCCCTCCAAGCAAGGCTCCTGTCCAGTGTAAGACCTAGGTATTTGGTGCTGGCTCAACGGGTATGGGTGCCCCATTCAGCTGATTCGGAGCACAACTGGGTCTACATAGTGAAAATGTCATATGCGCAGACTTATCAGCATTCACCACAATATTCCACCGTTTGAGCCAGTGCCCCAGGAGGTTCAGCTGAAGTTGGAGTGCACTAGATGCCTCCACTGGGTCACCTTTCGACACAAGAATTGAAGTATCATCTGCATAAGTAGCGACCAGTATCCCGATTCGTTGCAGAAAGGAATGGCAGCTGTGAATAAAGTGTACAGCACTGGTCCTAGTACATTTCCCTGTGGGACTCCAGCGCGAATGGGGAATATGTGGGACTCCAAATCACCGCAACGGATCAAGAATCTTCTGTCACTAAGGTACGACTTTAGTAGCCTAAAGTAGGGTGAGGGCACCAATTGCTTGATCTGACCGCGGAGCAGAATTCCTTGCTCTAAAAAGTATCTAATATGTGCTCTATTATCCTGTGTCATTTCTACCTACCATGGAAGCATCTAAAGCCTAACTGATGATCAGGTACTTAGCCATCTTGAACTTGGAGATTTCAAATTTCACTTCGTCCAGATCGATTGGGCGTACTATCTGAAATGTTTGCTCAGCGCCAAACTCAACAAAATCGATAGTTTCTGCTGCTTCCGAAGTAGTGCAGGTGTTGAACGACGTGAACGTCTCGGCCAGATGGACGCAAAAGCTTGTGCATTTTCTTCGTTTGAACAACACCAAGAGCCGCTGGCATTTTGAAGGGGTGCCAGTCTCTTTATCGGTCTTCTAAGCTTTCTTGTTGCCCTCCACAGGTTGTGTTCATCGCCATTGGGCTCCGCCTGCCTGAGAAACTCCGCCACAGAGTCGTTACGAAGGTTGTTCAGCAGAGTTTTTAGATCCTTTGTTGCTCTGTTAAGCTGTGCCTTATCCAGAGGTTTGCGGCTTTGGTGCCACACCCTTCTTAGACGTAGCTTATTCCGGACAACTTCCTTCACGTCGTCACTCCAGAAGTGCTGGTCTCTCCTGGGCACATTTGTTCTGTGCTGAGGTACTGGTAGTGTGCTGAGTTGTGCTGCCGCGTGGATTCTGCGGACGAAGGTCTCAAATTCACCATCAATTTCATCACCAGTGCTCAGTTCAGGGGACGGGTCAGTCTCTTGCTGCAGCTGGAGCTTGAATGCCTCAATATAAGTGCGGCTGCTCAGCACAATTGACGGACGACCGATTAGTGTGACTGGTGTGTTTATTCTCACTACTAGAGCGCAGTGGTCTGAGAACAAGTGGAAGTCCGTTTCTGTTTGGAAACTGTTTGATTATATTCCTCTAGAAAGCACAATATCCAGAACATCTGGGATCTTGTTAGGATCAGTAGGCCAGAAGGTGGTCTGTCCTGGTGAGTGGATCGTAAAGCTGAGCTTTCTGAGGCATGAAAGGAGATGCATGCCTTTGGATTGAGAATGCGGGAGCCCCACCAAGGACTTTTAGCATTGAAGTCACCGCCCACAATACAGCTGTTGCCAAACAAACCTAGAACTTGCTCGAACATTGCCTGCGTAACCCGGTTGTTATGCGGAACGTATACTGCTGCAGCTTTGAGGACCCTTCCGGGGGTTTCAACTGTGACCACTGCAGCCTGGATCCATGGAAGGGTGACCGGGCATTGCTCTACGAATCTTAGGCTGCGTTTCACTAGCATTGCTGCACCACCCCGCGCACGTCCACTTGGATGATTGGCATGAATGAGCTCATACCCGTGGATGTAAAGGTACGATCTGTCACTGAAGTGGCTTTCAGAGAAAAGCAGGATATAAATATACTTAGTTTTGATGAGTAGCTCTACTTCCGACCTGCTGTTGCACAGGCCGTTGGCGTTCCAAATGGCTAATTTAAGGCTCTTTTGAAAAGCGTCTAAATGATGGTGTTAAGCATTTGGGTGAATTGCGCTGTCATCACTTCCAGCAGCATGAAAAACTCTTGGCAGCGATCACCAAAGTTTCTGGGTGGTTCAACTTTAATTAGGAACTTGGATACCGATTTTTTTGTTTGGCGGTCTTTGGCCACTGCAATATGCCGCACTGAGTGTCCAAGTTCCATCAAACTGCTCTTGATGTAATTAATATTGGTGCTGAAGTGCAGGTTTTTGATGACAGCCCGGTAAGCCCTCTCTTCCTTCAGTTGGTAGGTTAAGAAACCTATATTCTTTTCGTCGAGGGCTCTCACCAGTTTGCGATAGTGGTCAGCCTCCGGTACCATGATTTAAATTTTTCCACCGCTGTTCGACCTATAAGCAAATTCGCTGGTCCCTATGACTGCTGCCACAGACTTCAGCTTGCCACTAATGTTCTTAACGCATGGTATCACGATTGGAGGCGGTTTGGGCTTCTTCGCAATATTCTCATGATCATTAGCAGATGCCTCTGAGGCTGACATCGCGTCATCGTCTACCGTGGCAAGAGCGGCATACCTTTTAAATGGGATCAGGGTATAAAAATATTTCACTTTTTTGATACCTCCCCCCGATCTCCCAGAAATCGAAAAATACGTATTTTAGCGGTATGACTTTCGGATTATAAATAGTCTCACGTATATGTGGGAATGAGTTTGAGCACTTGATTTCCAGATGCAACCCTGATGCAGCCGTAGACACGAGAGCGATATCGAGAATACATCGATGAGAGCAAGAAGAGAAAGACGAAAGCGAAGAACGACGTGCTAACGGATAGACGTGCCGCGGCAAAAAACCAAGTAGACGACGAAGGTGACGAAAGCAGAACAACGACGCAGTTGCACACACATGTATATTTATTTATTTAAATACAAACCATACTATCAATAAACACTTAATTCCACATTTATAAGAACTCGTCCAGGATTTGTAATAGTAATAGTTTAAAAACGATGGAAAAAAATGTGGCAAAATCAAGCATTTGTGCATTGCATTAATTTGTTTTTGAAGTTGAAAGAGATAGAAACAATAGAAGCCGTTTACGCGAATTTATTAGTTTCAAATATGATGAAATAGACGCGGAGTACAGTTCAAAACGATAATACATACAAATAAAATTGTCGGATGGTGACCTTATAGCAATATGTATGGTTCTGGGAATTAGCCACAACGCAGAAAATGTACCGTTACATATTTTTCGAAATTTGCGTGCCGGCAAATTGCTGCAAAGCAACAGCGCAAATGAAGAAGACGACGAAGACGACGCTGAAAGCGAAAATGAACAGCGTTGTATCAGCGCCCGGAAGTAACAGGACTGTTCAAGAAAGAGGAGAAAACTACGAAATGGAAAACGACGCAGTTGCACACGCAGTAACAAACAGGTGATCAGCGATCGTTAATGACGTCATACAAGCACCACGCTTCGCGCTTAGTTTTCGCGACATAAAGAACTCCATTTGAGTTTTAGACGGCAGTGATGACAGAAGTGTTGAAAGTTGGTTAGAAGAATTTGATGAGCTAGCGGTGTTAATGTACTGGAATGATTTAGACTAATTTATTTATTTATGCAAAAAAGTCGCAAAAAACATTTAAATTCTTGGATCGGGTTTGTTAAGTGAGCTTAGATCCAGAGCACTATGGGGCCAATGACCACTTTTGCTGGCCGAAACCCATGTTTTGAAAGTCGTTAAATTCAAAAACTGTTAACAGCAATACGTAAGAAAAACATCAATCTGTAATGTAACAAACAGTGCGCCATTTTTAAGTTGGCTGCGGTCAAACACAGCTTATGTTAACGTAAACCACGTTGCTGTTAAACTGTATTTTTTTGCTTGCAATTTGAAAGTACTAAAACTTTAAAATTATGGAATATTAGTGAAATTTTTGAGATGAACTCCAATCAGTGTGGTTCGTACTATGTGTTTGTGACAATTAGTTTTAGAAATTGATCGTGCTGTCCCAATAATTGTGTGTTAGTCCGAACCACCTAACATGTATAAATTTGTGATAAAAACTAATCTTTGAAAAGGGTTATAAGATGAGTCCACCTTTAAAACGTATTGTGCTCTGTAGAATAATGAATTCTTGTTAAAATGCATCTAACTTTAAGGTGCACTTTTGCGCACTAATCGTGCAATTTGATTTTTTAGACCATAACCTCAAATTTGAATATGCGGAGTTTTTTGTCTCATGGAACGCAGTGTCTGGGAAAAAAGCAAAAGAGGAAGCTATTTTAAATGAATTTAAAGCGGCAATAACTGGCACATTTTCTGATCGTATAGAGAGGATTTTCATTAAAAAAAGTAGACAATTTGATACCGCTTATGGACGAATTGGAAAAAGTCTAAACCAAACTTTAAGCATTTCCAAAAAATACATGCAGCTTGGCTAGACTCAAAAACAATATTAAATGTAAAAACTGAGAGGAAGCCAGTTGGACGGCCTGAATTGCCCTATTTGAGGAAAAGCTTTAGATCACGGAGAAAACAAGCTGCATATCTTTCAATATCGTACGGAGGCAATGTCGGCTTATTGACCGATGCAGCAAGCATATCTGCGCGAAGGCGCGGACAAGCTGGCCTAGCATTTGCTTTAAAAATGTTAGCAATATGCCCAGGAAAGGCTAAACTGATACGTAACGCATAAGGCAAGATTATCGAGTAATGAGGCATTAGTATGCTGGACCAGGGGTTCACAATAGAGCAATATTGTGCTATAAGGGAGGAGTCCAAAAACCAAAAGTGTGATATATATGCGTCATACAAGGAGGTTGCTGAACAGAAGAGACACTGCCGGCCTGATGACATGGTACTATCTGAGGTGAAAGTAAAGTGTCTCTACAAAGTCTTCTTGGCCACACAGCTGCTACGCTTGTTTGCTTGCAAGAGTAAGTGATTTTGAACGTAATGCAAGAGCAAGGCACGGATTTTTTAACTGCAGATCTGATTTTAAGCTATGGTTTCGATGGAAGCACTGGGCAATCAATTTACAACCAAGGATATTCTGGAGGACAACCTTTTAATACTGATTGGAGTCTTTTTGCCACAACAGTAACGCCTTTGAGACTTGCTGATTCCTCTGGCAACATATTATGAAATAACAGGACACCGCAATCGATCAGATTTTGTCGGCCTTTAAAGTTAGCTTTTACGAAAGAGACAAAAGAATCAATAATATAAGAAAGTGATGATTTAAAGGAGCAGATAATTAACTTGATATCCTGCAAAATTATTTTGGACAGTGGAAAATTTGTTTATGTCAATTCAGTTTGTATTTAACTCTTATCGATGGCAAAGTGTTGAACGCGTTGACAGGAACCAAGTCAACACAGGCATGTCCAATTAGTGGAGCAACCCCAATTAACTTTCTTAATGACAAAAATTTCAAATGTGAAAAGTTTCTGTCAGTTTTGAGTAATTTAAATTATGGATTAAGCCTATTGCACTGCTGGATTCGATTGTTTGAATTTGTTTTGCACTCAGGTTATAATTGCATCGTAAAAAAGTGGAAAATATGAGATGAAACAGATAAAAGAGAAGTTTCTGCTTGAAAGAAAAAGATTCAAGATATGTTTTGGGAGCAGCTTTCCCTAAATGTTGATATGCCAAAAGTTGGCGGCTTTAACTGCACAAATGATGGCAATAGTGCTCGTCGTGCATTTAGTGAGCCCAAAATATTTATATCGCTGGCATTGACCAGCAGCTTGTTGCAAATCTGAGGACGATTTCATGTCAATTGCCAATAAATTTAAGCACATTTCAAAATTTTTGTTATAAAACGGCGGAAATAATTATTGATAATTGATAATTCCTTGGTTGCCAATGACTGCAACGGTGCACAAAATCCTTGTACATTCAACTGACATAATAGAGAACACTGCTCTTCCTGTGTGATATTTTGGAGAAGAGGGTGCCGAATCTAGAAATAAAATTTATAAGAGCGATCGGCTGCATCATGCAAGAAATTGCATCAGGAAAAATAATTTTACGGATGTGTACCAGCGAGCAATGGATACATCAGATCCTCTTATTTCGCCTATAAACCTAGAGAGGCGTATACACAAACAAAAGCGACTGTGCCTTCCAGCTGAGGTTTCAGAATTGCTATCAAGCACTTTGAATAGTCCAGTCGGCATTCCAGAGCGTCGATGCAGTTTTTATGAAATTGACGATTTTAATTTAGAATTTTCATGCAATGTGGAGCTTGAAAACGAAGAACATGAGGACTAAGAAAAGTGCGTATAGCTAACAAATTATTTACAGTAAAATTTCAATTTTTTATTTTGCTGGTCCCCTGGATAAAAGAATTTTCCAAACAAAATGTTTGCAATGTACCTCTTTTGCTTGCACGTTTATTTTTTTTTTTTTAAATAAAATTTTCTATAAATGTTTCTGTTTTTATTGTATAAAGTTCCAATAGTGTGTTCGCACCAAAAGAAGGCGGTGCCACGCCCAATTTTTTATAAAACAACTTTCTATTCACATCCCTAAATTTTTTGAAAAACTTCTAACTTCGTCTTTGCAACATCTCTATAAGTCGATTTACTCCCCTGCCCAACATGGTTTTGTTAAAAGTCGGTCCACTACGACCAATTTACTTGAATTTACCTCCCTTGTAAATGATTCATTTCTTATGAAAATGCAAACTGATGTCATTTACACCGATTTCAGTAAAGCATTTGACTCTGTCAACCACGCACTTCTGCTGTATAAGCTTGATTGCTTAGGATTCCCTCCATCTTTTCTGGTTTGGACTTCCTCCTATTTAAATGGTCGGACTCAACGAGTATTGCTTAGGTCAACTTCTTCGAAAACGGTACACGTCACTTCTGGGGTACCACAGGGAAGTCATCTTGGACCTTTACTCTTTACTCTTTTTATTAATGACCTGCCCTCTATTTTGACACATTCTCGCATTCTTATGTACGCAGATGATGTGAAACTTATTTTGTCGTATACCGATCCCCTGTGTCATACTCATCTACAAGATGATTTGAACGCTATGCAGCTTTGGTGTTCGGCAAACCAACTGCATCTTAATTGTTCAAAATGTATGTTTATGACTCTCAGTCGTTCTAGACCCCACTTAGCCACTTATACGATTGACTATATTACATTGCAACGTATTTTTACAGTTGAAGATCTTGGAGTTATTTTTGACAAAAAGTTGAGCTTTAATCTCCATATTTCTTCTATCGTTAATGCAGCCAGAGATGAACTGGGCTTCATTAAACGCTGGTCGAAAGAATTTAACGATCTTTTCACCACCAAACCTCTCTTCGTTTCCTTGGTCCGTCCTATCCTTGAATACTGCTCATGCATTTGGGGCCCCCAGTATCAAAACTCTCAAGATCGTATTGAGTCTGTTCAGAAGCAATTTCTTCTCTTCGCCTTACGTGGACTAAACTGGGATCCCAATCTCCGTTTGCCATCGTACTCCAGTCGCCTTTTACTCATCAATCTTCCGTCGCTAATTAACCGTAGAACAGCCCTTGGTGTTGTCTTCCTGCATAAGTTAATTAACGGCGATATTGACTCCTCTTCTCTTTTAGGTCGCCTTAACTTTTCTGTTCCTAGTAGACCTACTAGAAACTTTGTCCCTTTCGCATTATCATCATGCACGACTGATTATGCTTTGCACAATCCAATTCGTGTCCTTTGTAAATCGTATAATTCATTATTCCACGTATTCTCGGCAGAACTCTCTCTCCCTGTAGTTAAATCATCTGTTCTCATCTATCTCCGCGGGATCTCTGACCGTGCATAGATGAAAACACCTTTTCCCGCTACTAATACCTAAAACTAATTAATACCTAACACTTACTTATTTTTGGTCTGATTGGGTTTTTCAGGGTTTTCCCCAATCCTTGCAACAAAGGTTGGACCAATTTTGCTTTTTAAACACCCCCAGATTTTATATTTTTACATTTTATATTTTTAATTGTCAATTTTCTTTTATTTTTTATTATATAATTTTAAATTAAAATTTTTTATTTTAAACCAATTCATTTAAATGTCTTGTGAATTTAAATTTTCTGTGTCTGACTGTTTCTAGTCGACATTAAATAAATAAAATAAATAAGCCCAATGCAAAAAACTAGACCAAAAAATCTTGTTTCGTTCTTGAGTTATTAATTTCGGCCAGCAAAAGTGGTCGTTGGCCCCATAGTGCAGAGTGAGCAGCAAACAATTTCATATGCAACTATGTAAAAATGAACGCCGTAGCAGCGATAGTGTGTAAGACTACTTTTATCGCATGCGAGATATTGCTTCACGTGGAAAAGTGGAAGTTAATTGTTAATTGTTAATTGGTTAATTGTTTTAATTGCGGTGAAAAGGGACATTTAACAAATAATTGCTCTAGCAAGGCAAAAGGTAGAAAGTGATGTCAATGTAATAAATTTGGCCATATATCGTAAAATTGCAACGGAAGTGAGAGCCTATCTGAGGAAAGAGCGAACGTGCAAGTTAGCAAAACCAAAAATGATTTAACATCCAAAGAAGTTGGGATCAAAAATAAAAAGTGTTTAGCATTTTTTGATACTGGCAGTAAATTTAACGTGCTACGCGACGATTTGTATAATGAACTACGCATGCCAAAATTAAATGACTGTAACGTGTATCTAGTTGGGTTCGGAAATGATCGTAGTGCCAGCTAAATAAAACCAATTGGACACGTAGAGCACACGGTGTGTATCGACGGTAATGATTATGTCTTGAACTTTTACGTGGTTGCTGAAAGCTGTATGGATATTAGACTTATAATCGGTGAAGAGCTTTGTTTGTATGCGGGAATTTCTTTTAATCGTAACGGTGTTAGCGTACGTAGAATGTCTACTGAAACTAGTGAAATGAACGATTAATCAAATCTATTGAAAATTGAAGCAGTAATGGACAATTCGGAACTTGATATAAACAATGAAGCAATGAGCTTGATAAAAATATAGTGCGCGAGATTATATCAACATATATGCCGCAAAAATCTAAAGCTCCAAATATCGAAATGAAAATGATTTTAAAAGACGAAACCCCAATTTTTTCGCGGCCACGTCGATTTGTATTCAGAGAGACACGTTATAGAAGATCAGATCGACGAATGGTTAATGAACGGTGTGATCGAAGAATCGGATTTAGAGGTTCTCGTTAAGAAAAGTGATAGCAATTCTCGATCAATCGATAATTGTAAAAGATAATTTCCCATTGCCATTGATTGACGACCAACTCGATCGGCTACAAGATGCCATTTTATTAGTACAATCGATTTAAAAAACGGCGTTTTCTATGTGCCAGTAGCCGAAAGTAGTAAGAAGTATACGTCATTTGTAACGCAGAGCGGTCAATATCAGTTTGGTATGTCAAATTCACCCGGAGTGTTTCAAAGGCACATCAATGCAATTTTTAGACCACTGAGCCGAAGAGGTATTGCATTGTCGTACGTCGATGACGTAATTATCCCAGCAAAAGACAAAGAGGAGGGATTAGCAAACCTTAGAGAAGTAGTGAGCACATGCAAAGAGTACGGACTAGAATTGAATTTAAAAAAGTGTAATTTTTTACAAACACGTATTCAGGTTTTAGTCCATATAATAGAAAACAAAAAGATTTACCCGACGCCACAGAATATAGAAGCTGTTTCGAAGTTGAAGACGCCACAAACACTCAAACAACTTGAAAGTTTTTTATGACTCACAGGATATTTCAGAAAATGTAGTTACAACTAAGCGATTATCTCAAAACCATTGACAGACTTAACAAAGAATATCGCAAAGTTCATAATTGTCCCAAGAGAAGAAAATGCTTTATATGCACAGAAGAAATTCTTGACATCAAATCCTTTAGCTATTTACAACCAAACATACGAGACTGAAGTTCATACTGATGCTTCAATGGACGGGTTTGGAGCTGTTTTAATGCAAAAATCGCCAGAAGACAGTCATCCAGTATATTTTATGAGTAAGCAGACTTCGGATGCTCAGCGCAAATATTCGAGCTATGAATTAGAAATATTGGCAGTCATTGAAGCAATAACCAAGTTCAGAGTCTATATTTTAGGCATCCCAAGTAGACGACGAAGGTGACGAAAGCAGAACAACGACGCAGTTACACACACATGTACATTTATGTATTTAAATACAAACCATATTATCAACAAACACTTTATCCCACATACAGTGAATCACAAAAGTATTCGTTGCTGGGTATATGGCGCAAAAGCCATAGTATTAACCATATTAGCAGTAATTTTGATCAAATTTTTTTGTACCGCATTCGTAAATTGATGTTTTGGAGAGGCAATGTTAAAGAAAGCATTTAAAAATTTCAATCCGTTACCAAAATAAAACAAAAAAAGCCGGTATTTTCATCTCACAAAAGTATTCGTTGCGGTTGTTGCATATTCCGTTATAGTATTTTTCTAGGAATATCCAGAGATTTTTGACCTGCTTTTGCACAGTTCTGAGTATGCGAAAAAGATCTTTATTAAATGTGTTCAGTTTGGCCTGCTAAGTATTTGTGAAAACATCAAAATGCACAAGGGAAAAGAATTAGCTACAGCTAAGAAGGAAATAATATTATATGTTCACAGTAAGGCGCGGTACAATGATTATATTTGCAAAATGTTTAACAGAAGTTCTTCCACTTTCTAAAGTGCTTTACAACATTTAAAAAATCGCGGTAGCTTGAAAAATAATCTACATGAAAACAGGAATAACCCGCATTTTTCTGCTCCAAAGTTAAACGACATACTCCAGACAACCATTTACACGAGTGTATGCGATGAAACTGTTCGCAGGGTGCTCCGATCCAATTATATACATGGTCGAGTTTCCAGAAAGAATCCATTGATTTCGACTGTCAATGTAACAAGAAGATTATCTTTCGCAAATTGCTACAAAACTCAACCTTTGTCGGTCTAGGAGTTTGTCATATTCAGCGAGAAGACAACATTCTTGGGTCTGACGGTCGGCAAATGATGTGACGGTTGCCTGGGGAGGCTATGAATCCAAAAAAAAAAACAGCATCCGTAAAGCACGGGGTCTCAGTGTTAGTATGGGTATGTATGTCTGCCAGTGGTATGGGAAATTTGGTTTTTATTGATGGCAAAATGAACGCCAATATGTATCCAAACATATTCAGAGAAAACCTTGTCATAAGTGCCACCAAAATGGGATTTGAGCGTGCTCAATTTATGTTTTAGCAAGATAACGTTCCAAAGAACACTGTTTGGGAAGTTAAAATGTGGCTCATGTACAATACAAAATAATTAAAAACACCTCCACAGAGTTCCGATACAAACCCCATAGAGAATCTATGGTCTCATCTCGAGCTTAAAATCGGACAGCATCATATTACGTCAAAAATTGTCTTGAAGCAGGTGCTACTGGATGAATGGGCAAAAATTAGTCCTTAATATTGTCGTAAACTTGTGGAATCAATGTCACCACGTTTGAAGGCGATATGTGCCAGCAAGGGGCACAACACAAAGTATTAATTTAGGCAGTATTGCCTTTCTTAGAGCAACAATATATGTGCTATAAGAACAACGAATACTTTTGTGTGATGAAAATACCCGTTTTTCTTGTTCTATTTTGGTAACGGGTTGAAATTTTTAAATTCTTTCCTTAACATTGCCCCATAAAGCACATATATATTTTCTTGATCAGTATCAATAGCCGAGTCGATATAGCCATGTCCGTCTGTCCGTCTGACCGTCTGTCCGTCTGACCGTCTGTCCGTCTGTATGAACGCGTGTTTCTCAGAGACTACAAAAGCTAGAGACTTCATATTTGAAATATAAGTTCTCGTATTGCCGGGTCATCATTTATCATTTATCATTTTCTTCCGATATCTTGTCCTGTTCAAAAGTAATCGATAAATTTCGATTTCAGAAAAGTGTTTTTCGGACATAACTTAAAAGTCATAAAAGCTGAAAAATTTTTATTTGAGTTTAAGTAACTGTACTGCCGGCTCGATACAAACTCAACATTTTTTTTGATATCTCAATTCGTTCAAAAGTTATCGATAAATTAAGATTCCTTTTTGTCCTACAAATTACGATCGGAAAATAAACAAAGAAGTTGTTTCAATGTAACATAGTTTGGGGCCAATGGAAGAAGAAGAAACAAAGCAATTGCATGACGCGCACAGCCAGCAGCTTGTGATTGTATGTGTGTGTGTGTGTGTTTCTGTGTATGAATACATATAAAGAATTTTTAATGTAAGAACTGGGTTCAGGGTATCTTCTAGTTGGGCACTCTCGACTACACTATTACTTGTTTTCTTATTTAAATCAATATTTCAGATCGATTGTTCCTGTGACAGCTTAAAGTCCAAAGTCCAAAGTCAATCAATCTAAATAAAATATAATAAAACTTGCACTTACTGAGTTTGGTTAAGATAGCTTGAAAAACAAAAAGGTTGTTCATACAATGACTCATTTTTCAATAGATTGTTCTTATGGCAGCTAAAAGATATAGTGGCCCGATTTTGATGAAATTTTTGTAACGTGCTAAGGTAGTGCTAAAACTCATAAATGGTAAGTTTTGTTGATCTGTCTTTTAAAGCATACATTTTCGACCGATCGTTCCTATGGCAGCTATATGCTATAGTGGTCCGAATCGGCTAGTTCCGACACATTATTTGCGTGCAGCAGAAATAATCTGTACCAAATTTCATCAAAATAAATTCAAAGTTGAGAGACAAGTTTGCGTAGAAACAGACGGACAGACAGACAGACAGACGGACAGTCAGAGGGACAGACGGACAGAGCTATATCGATTTGTCTTGTCGTTTTGATCAAGAATATATAAGCTTCATGGGTTCGGGAAACTTCTGGCCACAATTATAATACCCACTGTATGGATATAAAAATCGTATACCAAATATTCTCTAAAATTTCAATAATTTTTGTGTTTTTGTTTTTGATTACCTCTCTGATGATCAGTTTATTTGAACATTATATGGGATTTCCAAACAATCACTTCAATCTTGTTAAACTTGCCACTGAAGCGTTTTTATCATAATTTTTATATTGTTTTTTTAGAGTTTTCGGAATTTAAACCAAATATTTCGGTTCATACATTTTCTTAACTTTAGTTTATAAAAAATTGATTAATCAAATAGTGTAAGCTTTTCTTGTTTTAGCTAAAACATTATTTATGTAATTTACTGCCCAGCTTCGCCCAATGTTTTCTGCTCGCATTGGACTATAATATTCCACTAACTAAAAGTTTAATGTAAATCACAAAAATCCATATTCCATACAAAAGAGTCGATTTTAAAAAAAAATGTATGTACAGTTTTTAATAAATTTTCATAAATATCTTTGAAAAAAAATTTAAACCCTCAAAAAACAGATTTTCTGGCATTTTCCGACTTAAGAGGATTCTCAATTGAACTAAAAAGTCACGTATTCCAAGCATTTGTATGTGTAGCCTTAAACCGAGTTTATAAAAGCGAATGCAACGGGTTTCCCTCCATTTTACGACTTTACAGTAGGACTTTTTCAAAATATGACAATAACTTTTATTTTTATTTTCTCTTTTTGATAATTACATGATCTTAATTAAAAATACAAGTATATGCAATAATTTTATTACAAAATGTCGGTTTAAAAATATAAAATGAGCATTACAATTAAGTCATAATAAAATCTGGGGTGCTTAAAATGGTGCAACTTTTGTTGCAAGGATTGGGGAAAGCCCGGAAAAACGCAATCAGTCAAAATATTGTAAGTATTGGGTGTTAGACAATTTTTTTAATTTAGTAAAGGTAAAGTTTTATTAAAAAAATAAAAATCATTATTTAAGAGAGAGAAAGAGAGAGGATAATGGGAGTTAAGTAAGGAGAAGTATGTAAGTGGAATAAAAATAAATTTTGAAAACGAAGAGAATAAGAAAATGAAAGAAAAGATGATAGTGGAAGATATCAAACCCAGCAAGAAAAAGTGTTTTCATATTTGATGATTTAATTGTTTGGACAGAGAATTCCGCCGATAAAACGTAGAACAATGTATTATAGGACAAAGAACACAAAAAGGAATGTTCAAATCAGTCGTGCACGCGAACGAATGGGACAAAGTTTCTAGTTGGTCTACTAGGAACAGAAGGGTTAAGGCACCCTGAAGGAGAAGAGGAGTCAATGTCGCCGTTAATTAACTTATGCAGGAAGATAACACCAAGGGCTGTTCTACGGTTAATAAGCGACGGAAGATTAATAAGTATAAGACAACTGGAGTACGATGACAAACGGAAATTAGAATCCCAGTTAGTCCACGTAAGGCGAAGATAAGAAATTGTTTCTGAACTGACTCAATACGATCTTGAGAGTTTTGATACTGGGAGCACCAAATGCATGAGCAGTATTCAAAAAAAGGATGGACCAAGGATACGTAGAGAAGTTTGGTGGTGAAAGGATCCTTAAATTCTTTCCATTAATGTTTAATGATGCTCAGTACATCTTTCACTGCATTAATGATTTAATATATATGGAGATTAAAGCTCAGCTTGGTATCAAAAAGATCTCCAAGATCTTTAACTGTAAATATAAGTTGTAATGGAGTGTTGTCAATTATATAATGTGGGGCCTAGGAAAAATGAAAGTTATAAACATACATTTCGAACAATGGAAATGCAGTTGGTTGGCAGAGCACCAGAGCGATTAAATAATCTTATAGATGAGAACAACACAGGAGATCGGAATACGATAAGATGAGTTTAACATCATCTGTACATATAAGAATGCTAGAATTATAAAAAGAGGTACCTTAAAGTACCCCAGAAGTTACAGGAACCGCTTTCGATTAACCGTTTAAGTTCACCAAAGCAAATCGCTTTAAGTCCAGAAAAGATAGAGGGAATCCTGAGCAATCAAGCTTATACAGCAGAAGTTAATTTTAATTTGGCCACAATTTTGGATCTCATATCATCGGAAATGTGTCGTGCAGGACACTGATATTAAAGGATGTTATTTCACGAAGTGTGGACATTTTTAATAAAAGCGCTGAGGACTTACATATTGTGTCATCTGAAAGCCTAGAAACAAAAACTTGATTTCAAGGGGCAACGACATCAATGATTGGTTAATGTGGAGCGGAAACTACAATATTATTGGTTTCCTCATTAGAAACAGGACTTTGACAAGGTCTGCGCTTGCGACGAGAAAAACTCATGCCGCAGTACTTATAATCGGAGCGGGATCATTAATTGTGGCTATAATTGCATCCCCTGGAGAAGGCAGAGAGTAAATTGTAGAGACGTCAAGATTTTGTGGAGTAACCGGAAGTGATAGAGATGTCTTACCTATAGAAGGAAACACAGGTAAAGACACAATTAAAAAATGAGACTAAAACTGAATAGGTGGGGACTCAAATTTATACTGGATATGCAATTCCGCGCTTGGGGCAAAATCACTCGCGAGAAGCTCAGCCACCTTATGCAATTTTAAAAGTTGATTTCTTACAGAATTATACATTGAGGAGAAGTCAATTTGCATGTCAATGCTTGGGCTTTTTTCGCGACCAGTTAGCACTGCAAATTAAGTATGCATAATATTTTCACTGTACAGAATCATCAGCCTGCAATTATTTTTGCAGTATGATATATTGACTACGGTGGTCAATGGTAGTATGCCCTTGCAGTCGCTTAATATATTAAAATTGTCACTCCGAACAATGCAACACTTCTTTATACAAAAAGGTGTTTTCAAGAGAATAAGTATTGACCGATAAGTACAGACTGATTGTTTCTATGATAGATATAAGAAAAAGTCATCCGATTTTGACCAAATTCAATCAATCTGTATAAAAAATAATAAAACTTGCAATTACTGAGTTTGGCTAAGAAAGTTTAAGAAACAAAAAAGTTGTTCATACAAAGACTCATTTTTCAATAGATTGTTCTTATGGCAGCTATAAGATATAGTGGTCCGATTTTGATAAAAAATTTTGAGCGTACTAAGATATTGCTAACACTCATAATTGGTAAGTTTTGTCGAGTTATCTTTAAAAGCATAAATTTTCGACCGATCGTTTCTATGGCAGCTATATGCTCCGATCCAGATAGTTCCGACATATGTAACGTTCGCTCGCATTAGCAAACAGACGTGTTTTTTTATTGCGCTTCGAGATTAATTCTGTCCCTTCGTTCTATTCAATCGTGAATTTGCGTTTTTACGTTTAATAAATTTCTTGTGGCTTGTGAATTACATTCGGTTGTGTGAAACACATAGTTGGACAATAATTCTTAGCTAATTAACATATTTACAAATTGTGTTTAAATACAACAACAAACAGTAGCCCAAGCATACTGGTTTGTCTTGTGCAGTTGCATTGCTGTTGCTAACACTTTGTTATTGTATTTATACCGTTTTGGTTATTTTCGCGCTCGTGCTTGCTCTCGCTCTCCCGCGCTCTCGTTTAATTTTGTGGTTAGCGGTGGCCGCGCTCTTCTGTTTCTGTTTGTGCTAATTTCGGTCGTCGCGCTCGCGCCGTTCTGTTTTTCGTTTTCGTTATTGTCATAAATAGAAATTGTCAATTTTGAAACTAGCTTGTTTTATATATATATATTTATTGTTATATATATATATATATTATATTTGTTTGCTTTGTAGTGTATTTTGTGTACTATTTTGCAGTGTTCTTTTTTTATTAATATTTTTTGTTGGAATTAACTATTCTTTTTTTTAAACAAAATACAATGTATGTCTGTTACTCAAAAAATTGCCAGGTGCGTGCAAATGTGAAAATGGGTTTCGTTTGTTGCTGGCTGTGCGATAATGTTGCGCACGAAAAATGCGCTGGCCTCAACGGCCGTATTATAGACCTCATCGAGTCCAAGTCAGGCTTAAAGTGGACTTGTGAGACCTGTAGGGATGTCGAAAGGGATATGATGGGTTTCATGAGGCAGACCAAGAAAGGCTTTGGAGATATTTTCGGTCGGTTCAAAAAACTGTTCGAAGGTTTCTCGGCGTTGGATGACGAGTTCAAAGGTATGAAACTTTTGAACGAGTCTCCTAAGCGCAAAAAGGCCAATCATAGGCTGTCAATTGGCCCTAATGAGCTTTCGGTCCCAACGGTCCCAGTCGCTTCATCTGCTCCATCACTGATGGATTTTACATCCCCACGTCCTCAGATAGTAGTCAGTAGTGAGGAAATCAACGTCTTACCCATGGATGTTGTTACTGCTGACCCAGTAGAAATTTCTGTTTTGGCGAATGCAGGCAGTGTTGTTGCAAGTCAGCATACTCTTGCTGATATGTCTGCCAAATCAAATGCTCTTTCAATTAAGGCTATAGCTCCTCCTGGAGTTACAGCTGCGGTTGATGGTAATACCCTTGTAGGTGTCCCACCAAAAAAACAAATTTTTGTTTCCAGGCTTGCCCCTGATACTACATCTGATGATGTCAAGGCCTTTATTCAGGCTAAATCTGAAGCCAATATTACGGTGGAAAAATTTAAATTTACGTATCTTCGTGAAATTTCCTCATTTAAAATAAGTGTTCCTGCCGATCATTTCAACAAAATTTGTTGTAAAGAATTTTGGCCTGAACACTTAATCATAAAAGAATACACTGCAAAAAAGAAAAATCGGACTCCGGTTGCACTCCCCTCTGTAGTTGCTAGGTCTAATCCAGCACCTATAGTCTCTGATAGCACAAAAAACTAAAATCCTCCCTCTCACTGGGCTATCAGAATGTAAGAGGTATTTGTAGTAAACTTAGTAATCTTTACCTAAATAGCATGTCCTTTACTTTTGATGTCGTTGCCTTTTCTGAAACATGGTTAAGGCCCGACATTTTAAATTCTGAAATTTTTTTTAAACAATTTTCAATTTATAGAAAAGATCGCACTCCTCGTCGTGGTGGGGGTGTACTTATTGCTGTTGATGTCGATTTATCTTCAGAAATAGTAATAATAGATAGTTCTATAGATATTGAATTTGTCGCTGTCAAAGTGAACCTTCGTGGTGTTAGCCTTTTTATTACTTGTTCTTATATCCCCCCTTCTGCAGACAATTCTGTATATTCTTTGCATTTTTCTGCAATACTTTCTGTATCATCTATGCTTTCTGATCGTGATTTTCTTGTTGTTCTTGGTGATTTCAATATTGCTGGGACTGTTTGGATTTCTAATGTAGACTCCAATGTATTGACTCCCACGACCCAACATGATTTTCTTGATAATTTATTTGGGATGTCATTGTGTCAAATCAATGCTATCCCAAATTCTCAGAATAAGATGCTTGATCTTATTTTCGCTTTGGATCCCTCCCTCGTATCTGTCTCCCGTATTGAACCTATTTCCCTTCCTGAAGATCATTATCACCCAACTTTGGAAGTGTTGATAGATTTACCTATCCGGGGGATGTGCCCACGTAATCTACCTCCAGAGCGAGTTCGTCAATTTCGGAACACCGATTTTATTAAACTTACTCAACTCTTATCCCAGACTGACTGGTCCCAGCTTTACAGGTGTAGGGACATGGACAGTGCAATCACGATTTTTTACTCAACCTTAAATTCATTACTTGATTTATGTGTCCCGGTTCGTAATGCACGTAGTTCTAACAAACCACTTTGGTTTACACGGGAATTAACTAGCATGAAAAATAGAAAGTCAAAATTTTACAAAAAGTTCAAGGAAACTGGCTCTTTCTTGGATTTCTCTAAATACTTGATTGCTCGATCCAATTTCTCTGTCCTGAATAACCAATGCTACCAGGATTACCTTAGAAGTTGCAGGTTACAGTTTCAGCGGGATCCTAAACAGTTTTATAACTTCGTTAATGCGAAACGTAAATCATCAACACTTCCATCAACCGTATTTTTTGAAAAAACGACAGCTAACACAGATCAGGCCATCGCCGATTTATTTGCTGCGTTTTTTCAAACAACTTATAGCTCATCAAATGTTCAATTGGTTTCGCCATATCCTTACAATGTAAATGTCTCTAATTGCATATTTGGACCTTTAATAACGGAAAGCTCGCTATTAAATGATCTTAAGGCTATTAAGCCAGTATTCTCACCGGGACCTGATGGAGTACCAGGCTGCGTGCTTAGGTACTGTGCTGAAGGTCTTTTGAGGCCATTATATAAGCTTTTTAATCTGTCCATCGAGCTGTGCTCTTTTCCCGTTATGTGGAAAGAATCATTTATTATTCCTCTCCATAAAAAAGGAAACAAGTCAAACGTTCAAAACTATAGAGGTATTTCTAAATTGTCTGCTATTCCTAAGATTTTTGAGAAATTAATAACTTCTCAACTACAACATCTTTGTAGATCTATAATTTCACCCTGCCAGCACGGGTTTGTGAAAAATAGATCTACTACCACTAACTTACTTGAATTCACTTCTTTTGTTATGAAGGGGTTTCAAAACAAAATGCAAACAGATGTTATTTACACCGATTTCAGTAAGGCTTTTGATTCCGTTAATCATTCTCTTTTACTTCATAAACTTCATCTTCTGGGATTTCCAAAAAACTTAATTCTTTGGATCGCCAATTATCTAAGTTTAAGATCCCAAAAAGTCTTTTTTAAAGGACTTGTCTCTAAGTCTGTTCAGGTCACGTCCGGAGTACCACAAGGTAGTCACCTTGGTCCCTTGTTATTTACATTGTTCATTAATGACCTTCCTTCCGTGATAGCACACTCTCTGGTGCTGATGTATGCCGATGATGTTAAACTTTGTTTTTCGTCTACAGACTTTCTATCTGGTAAAAGGTTGCAAACTGATTTAGAGAGCTTTCAAACCTGGTGTCGGGTAAATTTATTAAATTTAAATTGTGGTAAATGCAACGTTATGTCTTTTTATAGGCGAATGCCCTTTTTAAATAATTATGTTCTTAATGGAAAACCACTTGAACGAATTGAGTCAGTTAATGATTTGGGTATCCTTTTGGATCCTAAGCTTAAGTTTGACAAGCATATTTCTTCTGCTGCTAATCGAGCCTTTGGTGTATTGGGTTTCATTAAGCGTTGGTCGAAAGAATTTGACGATCCCTACGTTACTAAGACTCTTTATACTTCACTTGTTCGCCCCATTCTTGAGTATGGGTCTTGTATATGGTGTCCACAATATAAGGTTCATCAGGATAGAATAGAATCTGTGCAAAAACAATTTCTACTCTTTGCCCTCCGGTGTCTTCACTGGAATCCTAATACTCGCTTGCCTCCTTACCGTAGTAGACTTCTACTAATAAATCTTCCCTCTCTTTCTGATCGTAGAACCATGCTTGGTGTAATCTTTTTACACAAACTAATTAACGGTGAAATTGATTCATCAGAATTAATTAGCCAAATTAGTTTTGCTGTTCCGATCAGAAGTACTAGGAACTTTTTCCCGATTTCCCTGCAAGCCTGTAATACTAACTATGCAGTTCATAACCCTTTTCGGATCTTATGCTCTAGTTATAATAACCTTTTCCCGATAATAAGTAATGCTACTTCTGTCCCTACTCTCAGAACTGTACTATTACAACATCTGTCTAACATTTAAATAGTCTATGTTCATTTGTTGTATTTATATTGTATGTTCTATTCTTAGTTCGCGATCTTCGTAGCCGCACGTTATGCGGCGCGCCCCTCGGTCGGTTGGGCGGGAGGTGGGTTGCATGTTGCCTGGGTCCGCGCGTTAACAAGCCCTGGCTTGGTATCGTTGGGCCACTTGAATGTACTGTTCGTTAGTACATCAACGTCCATAGAATAGATATTATCTGCGTGCAGCAGAAACAAGCATCTGTACCAAGTTTCATATATAACTTCAAAATTGAGAGACTAGTTTGCGTAGAAACAGGCGGATAGACGGACAAAGCTAAATCGACTCGTCTTGTAGTCCCTATCAAGAAAATATTGGACCTTTACAATGTAACATTGAATAATTTCTTTTTTTATTGTCTGATCGTAATAAAATTTGTAAGACATAATAATCTATATATATAAAAGAGTTCTATCTGACTGGCGATTGAAGATGGCGATGGTGATCAACGCAGGGCTTAAGCCATAAGAGCTAGAGAGCTGAAATTTTCACAGTAGTTTCCTCTTAGGACGTTAGTGCGTACTGAGGAAAAACCGTTGCATGAAACTTTTTTGTTTTTCATTCGATCAGCTTCAAGCTCATTATCAATGCAATACATACAAAAGTTAATAAGCATGTTTTTACGATTTTGGAAAATCTACCAATTTAGTCGGAAAATGGCGGGAAAGCTGTTGTATGAAACTTTTTTCTTTTTCATCCGATCAGCTTCAAAATTATTTTCAAAGCTCTAAATAAAAAAATATCGCCACAGTGATTTTCAAATTTTTCAAATAACTAAAAAATAGCGAACAATTATTAAAAAAATAAGTTTTTTGATTTGAGATGGATTGATTAGATTTACCTGAATAAAAAATGGGGGTGGCTTATTTTCAATAATCACCCGATTTTTTGTTTGCTCATAGAAACGCATATAATGTGTGAGTATGCCAAATCCGATAAAAGTAGGTGGCAGGTATCCAAAATGCTATACGAGAAAAATTTGGTGCCTCTATCTCTTATAACTTTCAATTTAAACACAAAAAACGGTATCAGATATTGATAAAATAAAACTAAATTGTATTGACCCACGAAAACTTATATTTCAAATTTTAAGTCTCTTGCTCTTATAGTCTCTGACAAACGCAGGTTCATACAGACGGACATGGCATGATCGACTCGGTTATTGATAATGATCAAGAATATATATATAATTTGTAAGGTCGGAGATGCTTCCTTACGCCTATTACATACATTTGCACAAAAACATTTTACCTATTTTTGATAGGTTCAAGGTATAAAAATATAGAGATATGAATTTGAGCCCGATTGGGTAAAAAATATGAAAGGTTCATACAACGGGTTTTCCTCATTTCCCTACCTTGGAAATTTTAAGAACGCGTTTTTAAAATCTTTTTATCTGGAGCTTTGTACATTGATTTGAAGACAATCAGATGAAATTTAAACTTTCGCCCAAACATCCTTGACCCAGCTTTGAAAATAAGTTTGAAGACAATCGGATGAAAATTCAATTTTCGCCCATACAACCTTGACCCCCTACTTCCCTCCCAGTGGGGTGAATTTTCCGACAAATGTTCTTATAGTTTTCAATGATTTTTTACAATAATATTTAAAAATATGTTTAAGCCCCATTGGATGAAAAAAAATGGCATACAACGGTTTTTTCTCATTTTTCGAGATGGGGTACGCCCTAAGAAGAAACTACTGTGAAAATTTACACTCTTTAGCTCTTAAGGTTTGGGCCCTGCACACATGACCAAATGCAATCGACAATCAGTACGAACTCTTTATATTATTATATAGATCGGTGATGCCCAAATCTGTCAAAGGCAAGTAACCACACCAATACATTGAAATTTTATTTACGTTTACAGTTTTACTGTAGCTGTTGCAAACAAATATTTAATTTTTTTATATAAGGTTGATTAATATATGTTGATTATTTAGAAATTAAATTTATTTTCACAATCATTTAAGTTGCTTTTATAATTAACACTCATTTGAAAGCAACTGTTTGAAGCATTGTTATTTGCATAAATGTGCTTGCACAAAACCAGACGTAGTTTTCCTCAGTGCTATGAAACCCACAGGCTTAAGCAGAAAACGAAAACAACCACACAGCCACCCAAATATTTTATTGCGTTGCGGTCATAAAAAGCAACCACGAGGCACTACGCATAGGACCAGAGACACTTCAATACAGGAAGAAATAACAGAGAAGCATATGGGGGTTGTTTTCGCAGTGCACCGTCTGTGTGCGGCAATGCCCTCCGTACACTGAATGGCATTATAAAAACAAAAGTGCCTCGAGTGTATAACACGAGTGGTCAACACTGATATAGATAGATGTAAGAATATCAGGGTATCAGGGTATCTCCTAGTCGGGCACTCTCGACAGGAGCCCTCATACTTGTTCATATTGCTATTTGTAGTTGGTTTTTATCAAGCTTTTTTATACCCTGATCCCATTAAAAATGGGAGAAAATGGTTGTGTGCAAAAGTATGTAACAGGCATAAGGAAGCATCTCCGACCTCATAAAGTCTATAAATGCTTGATCACTATCAACAGCCGAGTCGATCAAACCATGTTCGTCTGTCCGTCCGTCTGTATGAACGCCTGTTTCTCAGAGACTACAAAAGCTAGGACTTCACATCCCGTTCAAAAGTTATCGATAAATTTCGATTCCAGACAAGTGTTTTTCGGGCATAACTTGAAAGTTATTAAAACTTCAGACTTTATATTTGAATTTAAGTTATCGTACTGCTGGCTCGATACAAACTCATAATTTTTTATCTCTCAACCCGTTCAAAAGTTATCGATAAATTAAGATTCCAGAACAGTATTTTTAAGGTATAGCTCAGAAGTTATAAGAGGTAGAGGCACCAAATTTAGTATGTATATTATCCTATAGCATACAGAGGTTAAATACATTTCACTTTTTGGATACCTCCCCCTGATCTCACAGAAATCGAAAAATACGTAGTTTTTAAAGTTATTTACGATTCAATGTCACATAGTTTGTTGCCAAAGGAAGAAGATGAAGCAAAGCAATTGCATGACGCGCGCAACAATCAGCCAGCAGCTTGTGTTTGTATATGTGTGTGTGTTTCAATGTATGAATGCAGATAAAGAATTATGAATGTAAAAATTGGGTTCAGGGTATCTCCTAGTCGGGCACTCTCGACTATTTTTATTTAGTTGGTAGTCATTGTTAAGCTCAAAAATTGGAAGTCGTAATTGATGTGTTGGTTGGTGGTTGTTGTTGTTGCTCCATACAGTTTACGAAGGAAGAGATTGGAAAAATGTTTGTTGCTGTAACCTTTTGTCGTCATCGTAAAATTCAATTAACAAGCTCGTGGCCTAGAACTCCAAGCGATATGCATAGCATGAAGTCTCATGATCCTGCAAATTAATTGTGCAACGCGAAGCGGATGGCGACAGATCAATGCGGTGCTTGGTACATCGGTGTCGTAGGTTGGTATGATGGTCACCTCTGTAAAAGTTCGGAAATTATTGATAAAGTGAACATACAAAAATTAAATACTTATAACCTGATGACTGATGCACTTACCCAGCTCCTTGTCCTCCCACGTTTGCTTGGCCTCTAGTAGTGCATCGTAGCCCTGACGACTAGGCTCAGTGCCAGAGAAGACATAATAGCGAGCACGAACGCGTTTGAAAAAGTCAACTTGCGCATAATAGGAGTTGCCATTGTGCGGCACATATGTCAGATCCACATATACCGGTGCTGGTTTCTTAGCCCTATTGGGTGACTCGCTACGTTTGCGCAGATTCTTTTCATTGTTAAGATGCGTTTTGCTGGCCACCTTCTTGGGTGTAATGCGTATATCGGCGCCTTCGACCGGCAGTGGTGCCGGAGATGGTAGGCCTAGTGGTTTACCCCACTCGTCTAACCGATCATTGGGAAGGTCGCTGCTAGTGCTGCTTGTACTAGTTGTTGTTGTTGTTTCTGACCCAGTAACAGTTGTTGTTGTTGCTGCTGTTAGTGGTGTTATTTTGCTGCTTGTGCTGCTACCATTCGTGGTTGCAGTGTTGCCAGCTGGGCTTGAGCTGTCATGGCTACCCAAGGTATTGAAGCCGCTGCGCATCTTTTGGACATCGCTGAGGGGAAAGCACTGTTGCTCGGTAGTGCTGCTAACAATTTGCTCGACCTCCTCGGCTTCGGATGGCGAGTAGGAATACTTGGCGGTCACGGAAGACATCACATCGGCGCCGCGCGCCTGTACATGCTCCTCGAGTGCTTTTTGGAAGTCCTTGTCGGCTTCATCGAGGAACTTGTGTCCGGGACAGGTTTAGCTGGTGCTCTCAACACTTTCCAATGATTGACTGGCTAGTGGTGAATCTGAATATGTCATCAGTACAGCGCCATGTATAGCTATTGCCTCCGTGCTGGGCTCCACTTCAAAGCTTTCGGGAAGCGCGCTATAAAACGAGGTTGCCATCGTATCGACTGCGCGGTGTGGCAGAATGGCGTGAGCTATAGAATGCTCCTCGCTACCATACTGCGGTGGTAAATCGTCTTGGCTGTCACTAGCATCCAGATCGTAGCGCTTGCTTAGGCCAAAGCTGGAGAGCTGTGCATCATAGCTGGCGCTGTGCGGTGATCCGGGTAGATCATCATCAATCGTCCCGGAGTGGTAACTACTGCAAAGCATGGCCACCTCTTTGGGCAACATCTGTTCGCGTTCATGTTCGTTTTTTTCGCTCTCACTGGTTGTGCGCATAGTGGTGACCACCACCTTCTCGCTATCCGGCTCCAAGCTGTCTGTTGCTGTAACTGTCTTTTGCTCGGTCACAAAATCTTTTCCATCAGCGGAGATGACCTTGGTTACTGTGGTTATGGCTGTCGTTATGATCTTTTCAGCATTGCCACTGAGTGCTGTCGTGCTCTGAATGCCTCGCAGGCATGCAGCTCCGGCAGCAACTCGGCGCAGTCGGCGCCGAACTCGGTTTGTTCATCTGGCTCCGCTGTCATACCTAGGCCCCTTAGCTCATCCTTTCTGACGCGTGGAAAGGGTGATGTGGGCTTTGGCGATGACTCTGGTGTCTCGGTGTGTGATTCCCGCCCTAACGGTGTTGATATGGATTGACTTTCAGATGTTAAAGCACCAGGACTTGATTTACCACTAATGTCATTGGGTGACAATGGGCCCGATGTTGATGCTATGCCAGCAGCGCTAGATTCGCTCTTCGCGTAGTTGGACCCAATGGCCGTTGTACCTATGGTTGTTATGATCACTGGATTGACACTGGGGCTGGTCGGTTCCGTTGACGGTGACTTACGATCTGTGGTCTCCATTGCTTGCTCGGCTTGAGCTTGTGTCTGCGTTAGTGTAATGGACTGGACTTTAGGTTTGGAGTCGGTCGAGCTAGTTTTGGTGATTGTGCTGGTACTCTCTTCTCTCGACACCAGCTGTATGTTTGTTTGATTGGTTGTGTCTGCCGAGGAAGTTGTTATTGTTTTTGTCCCCTTCGCCATATTATCATGTTCGCCCTTTTCCTCAAGATCCTCCTCTTTTATGGCGACAATTGCTTCGACCTCTTCGGAGGGTTTGTAGATGCTAGTCACCATGATAGTGGCAATGGACTTGGATAGAGCTTCTTTCAAACTTTGAGCTTCGTCATCACAATCTTCCTCCTCAGGATCACTGTGCGTTTGTCGACTCTCACTGGTGCGACTCAGTAGCGATTCCCGTCACGCCTCGTCTGTGTCTTCAAACAAGGATATTTCTGAATTTGTTACACTGGATATCTTCTTCAGACACTCGTCGGCTGTTTTAGTTGCCTCAGCGCTGAAAGATTCTTTGGTGGAAAGAATTTTTTCTGTTGCCAAGAACTCGGCCACCGTCTCCTTGAGACTATCCTTGATAGACTTCTGAAGGGCACTTTTATTTATTTCCTTGGTTTTGCTTTGATCACTTGGCTTTTGGGAGCTCATCATTTGAGTCTTGCCGAGCACTGCCTTCGACGAGCACTCTTCGGATTGAATGACCAGCTCCTCCAATTGAGATGTTGTTTCCTCCACAGTTTTCGTGACAAGTGCGGTCTTTTCTTTGACGCCGGAGCTGGCTGTGGCCCTTATGTCGATCAGAAGGCTAATTTCAAGCTGCTACAAGATACCATTTTTAGATGCGGTTGATTTAAAACGGTCTTGGAATTAGTTGTTGATTCGCTTAGATTATTTTCCTTTTTGCTGTCGAATTTCGATACCAGGCTAGAACCATGTTGCGAGTCCAGAGTTTCCTCATCTTTGACGTTAACCTGGCTGGCATTTGAAGCTGGTTGCGAATTGGCTGATTCAGGAAGAAGGGTTTCCATTGTCTTTGATGACGTTTCACTAGCCTGGCTTGCAGCGGATTTGGGACGAAAATCATTGGCTGAAACATTTTTTTTTACGGTTTCAGACAACACTGACTCTTGCTTAGAGTCTGAAGCAATATCTTTCCACGACAAAAGCGACTTTTCATCTGTTTGATTAGTTGCTGAATCGGGTCGCAATGCTTGCATTGACAACAGTTTTTCTTCATTCTTCTGACTGACAACGAAAGGGTGTCGTGATGGTGATGATTTTAGGGGGAGCTCGCTGGTTGCTGAGACTGGCCTGGAAATAATCTTGGTCACATCTATTGCTTCTTTCGTCACTACTTCGCTTAGTTGCGGCTTTTCTGATTGCTCAATTTTGTCCTTCTCTTCAATTGAAATTTTCCAAAATTTTTGATCCGGTGAAGACTTTTCTGATTCAGTTTCCACTTTCATAGTTTTGCTTTCTAATATCTTTTCCTTTAAAACCAGATCTTTTGTGGGAGTTAGCTTTCCCAAAATGGATTCAGGTGTACCCTGTATGTCTTCATATTTAGTTTCAGTTGTGGTTTTGAATTTTTCCTCCAACTGTTTGTCATCGAAATCGGGTATGATATCGGTGATATCCTTATCGGACTTCAAAACCTTGGCCACATCAGCGACAATCTTGGCGACCTCTTCTTCACGTGGTAAGAGTGGCCAAATGGGTTTCTCTATTAGTATTTCTTTTTTCTCAGTTGGTGGCGAGAATCTATGCTTTTCATCCTCCTCTTTGATATCATGCAGCACACTCTCATCGCGGTCACAAATTGTAATTATAAAATCGGGCCAATCAACTGTAGTAATATGCGTTTCACGAAGCTCTGAGAAACCGCTTAAGTCTAGGCTTCCTTTAGCACTCGCATCTTCAGGCATATTTTCAACAGTTTTTAAAACTGAATAACCCTCTTTCAATTGTTGAGATATTACCTTCGAAATGGATGCAACTTTGTCAATAACATCGTGTTGCTTCTCTTTTGAAATAGTTTGAACAGTCTGTGAAACTGAGTTGGAAATCTCAGAGATCTTAGAATCTGTCAGAGATTCAAGTTGTGTAAATTGTTTTAAAGTTTCTTTGGTCATTTGATCCAAAGACTTTGCCACGAAATTTTTAGCACTATCTTCCCTATGACTGACTGTTTCAATTACTTGAGAATTGTCATCCTTTGCCCTGTCTGACTGTTTTCTCTCTGCAGCAAATTCCGGGCTGAAAGGCTCCTGATATTTATAATCCTGAACACTTCCTGCAACTGATACAGGTCGTGATACTTCCCTGAAAACTGGTGAAAACATATCATCTTTAATGCTATCGGGTTTCATTATCTCAGCTACTGATTCACGGCAGGACGGTGCCGTATATAGAGCATCCTTAACAATTTCAGGCTCTTTAGCTTTGTTTTTCGGACTTCCTGTTACAGATTTATGTTGAGATACTTCCTTGGAAGATGGTAGGGACTTATCGCCCTCAACAATCTCTGGCTTTGAAGTTTCTGTACTATAATCACGCCGGGAAGAGTCCATAAACTTTTCGGCATTTTTACTTTCCTGCTTTTCAGATTCGTATTTCTCACTTTCAGCTACATATACAAATCGTAATACTTTCTCGGAAGCTGCTGAAGACATGTCGTCTTCTTTGATGCTTCCGGGCTTAAAACACTTAGGTTCTAATTCATGGCGAGCTGGTTTTCTGGCTGGCAATTACTTTTCCATCTACAGATATGGGTCGTGATCCTTCTGTAGAGGCTTGTAAAGACTTGTCCTTTTTAACGCTATAGGGCTTAATACTCTCAGCAAATGATACACAACGGAAAAGATCGGTTAATTGAGCGTCCTTAAAGCTTTCAGCTTTTTTCGATTTATCTTTAACACTTTCCATCACTGCTCCTGGCCGTGATTCTTCCTTGGAGGTTGGTAAAAACTTGTCATCTACACTTTCTGGTTTGTATCCTCATCAACAAATATGGGTCGGAAAGGCTCTGGACGTTTTTCATTCTTTACACTTCCTGTGAACGAAACTGGTCGCAAAACTTCCTTGGAGTCTGGTAAGGACTTGTCATCCTTGGTACTGTCCGGCCATGTACTCTCTGCAATAGATTCGTGACTGGAAGGCTCATCATCATTGCATTCGTGTTTAATATTTTCAGCAATAAATTCACATCGGAAAGGCTCTGTGTTCTTTTCATCACTTCGACTTTCTATTGTTTCAAATTCACTCATTGCGGTGGATACTGTTTGACATGCGGCTTTGGGAGGCATTGTAGAGTTCTCATTCATTGTACTTTCTGATATTACTCTCTCGATGGGTGATTCTCGACGGAAGTGCTTATATAATTGTGTTGACTCTACGATTTCTGATTTTGCAGCATCATTTTTTTTAATATCGGCTTCAGATCTAGGTCGCGATATTTTGTGTGATTTCTTGTTAGCCAAAATTTCAATAGAAGTGAATTGGACTTCATATACGGGGCAAGATGCTGTTTTTGATGTACAAGCCTCAGTTTTGATTGTGTAAGTGATTCAGATGTGGACCTTGAAACTGCACTGCTGAAGTCATCTTCAGCAACCTCAATAGAACAGGATAGATTCCTTTTATTCCAGATTTATACAGAGTGTCTCTTTTTTGAAATTCTGAAATACTTTAAAACATGAAGTTTCATCAGTTAGTGAAGATGCCATTTTGCCTACAGTTTCTGGCCAAGATGCCTCTTTTGATGCAATTTTAGACATTGCATCCATTAGGCTCTCTGCCTTTATGCTTTCAGTTACAGATTCGCAACGACACATTTTTTTAGATTTCTCGTACATAACACATTCTGGCTTTTCTGACTCGTCTGGTACACCTCCAGTAAATGATTCTGGTTGTTCTATTTCTCTCGATTTTATTGGCCATTAAGCATTCTGCCTTGGGACTGCTGCTTGAAAGACTGACTCACGACGGGAATGGTTCGTAGATTTTTCAGAGTTTACTTCTTTTTTTAAATATCAAGCTGTACGAAGTCGCAAGTCGCTTTATCAATAGGGCTAAAACCGGATTTGGAAACCCATTCTAGGCTCAAAACTTCCTTTGATTAGGTCTTTATGGGGCCATTGAATTTTGGCGATTGATTCAGTGTCGAAAGTTTTAAGTAATAAGTCATAATTTCTATTATCAACAGATTCTAATCGTGAGGCTTCCTTAGAAAGTGGCGCACATTTTTTTTCATTGGAGCTCTCTCCAATAGATTCTTGGCAAGAGGTTAATGATTCACTTCGAGAAGGTTCTTTTGATCCAATATCTCTTTCAATAACAGATTTTACTGTTTCGTCTTTAAAACTAACTGTGAACTGGGGGTGAAGTTTCTTTGGATTCAAGTTGCGACTTTTCAGCCTTAACACATTGTGATAATTCACCAAGGAAAGATTTTGGGAAGATCTTAAATACCGCTGTGAATTCGGGTAGCGATATTTCTTTGGTGACTGGTAGAGATGTGTTATCTTTTACACTACTGGGCGTGAAGCTTTCCTTGGCAGACTTCCGTCGTGATTGCTCTTGAGATTGAGAGCCTTTAACATTTTCAAATTCGTCTTTTACGCTGCCTGTACTCGCTGCCGGTTGAGTTACTTCCGTGAGTGCTGGATGGGACTTTTCATACTTAACACTCTCTGGCTTTGAAATTTCTGTAACAGATTCACGCCGATAAGAGTCCATCAACTTATCCTCTCTAACACTTTCAGGCCACTCTGATTCATGTCTTACACTTCCTGCTGAAAATTCAGGTCATGATATATCATTGGAAACTGGTAAACGTTTGTCATCTAATACGAGCTCGCTCTTAATACTCTTTGCAATCGATTCAACGCGGGATAGCTCCGTAGATTCAGCGTCATTTACAATTTCGGGTTTTTCACATTCGTCTTTCACACTTCCTGCTATAGATCCAGGCCGTGATACTTTTTCGTAAGCTGGTAGTGATTTTTCATCTATAACACTCTCTGGATTCGAATGATTTTTAGGCTTTTCGTCTATGACACTTTCTGCTTTTTGAGATTCGTTTTTCAGATTTCCTGATATAGATTCAGGTCGAGATACTTCATCGGATGCTGGTAGGCATTTGTTATCCCTAAGACTCTCCGGCTTTAAGATTTCCACTAGACATCACGCCGTGATGGCTCTTTGAACTGTTGGACCTTAGCACTTTCAACCTTTTCATGTTTTGCTTTAACATTTCCTAATCCAGGTCTTGATACTTCCTTGGAGACTTGTAACGGGCTGCCATCCTTACCGCTCCCGGTCTTAATACTCTCAGCAACCGATTCACGGCGGGTCAGCTCCGTAGATTGAGCGTCCTTGACATTTTCAGTTTTTTCGTATTCGTCTTTCACACTTCCTTCTACAAAACCAGGTCGTAATACTTCCTTGGAGACTGGTTGTGATGTGTCATCTTTAACACTGCTGGAAGCTCTCTATGACACTCTCCCGTCGCGATGGCTGCTTAGATGGAGGGTCTTTTACATTTTCATATTCCTCTCTCACACTTCCTGCAACCGATGCCAGTCGACATTCATCCGTGAATCCAGTATGGGACTTATAACCCTTAACACTCTCTGGCTTTGAAGTTTCTGCAACAGATTCACGCCGAGAAGGGTTCATAGTCTTATAGTCCAAGCACTTTCAGGCTTTTCAGATTCGTCTTTCACACTTTCAGCTACAGATTCTGGTCGTGATACTTCCTTCGAGACTGGTAAGGAATTGTCATTCTGAACACTCTCCAGCTTTGAAGTTTCTGTAACAGATTCACGCCGAGAAGGGTTCATAGACTTATCGTCCCTTGCACTTTCTGGCTTCTTAATTTCGTCTCTTACACTTTCAGCTACAGATACGGGTCGTGATTCTTCCATGGAGACCGGTAAGGAATTGTCATTCTCAACACTCTCCGGCTTTGAAGCTTCTGCAACAGATTCACGCCGAGAAGGGTTCATATACGTATCGTCCCTTGCACTTTCAGGCTTTTCAGAATCGTCTTTCACACTTTCAGCTACAGATTCTGGTCGTGATACTTCCTTGGAGACTGATAAAGTTTTGTCATCCAAAACGCTCTCATCTTTAACATTCTCAGAAACTGAGTCATAGCGGGACAATTTCGTTGATTGACCGTCCTTGACATTTTCAGGTTTTTTATATTCGTCTTTCACACTTCCTGCTACAGAACCAGGTCGTGAAACTATGTTGGAGACTGGAAACGATGTGTCATCTTTTACACTGCTGGACACTTTTCTTTCTATGACACTCTCACGTCGCGATTGGTCCTTAGATTGAGCGTCTTAAACATTTTCATCTTCGGCTATCACTGTTCCTGCAACCGATGCCGGTCGTGATACATTCTTGGATGCTGGATTGGACTTATCCCCCTTAACACTCTCTGTCTTTAAAGTTCCTGAAACATATTCACGACGGGAAAAGTTTATAAACTTGTCATCTTCGAATTTTTCAGACATAGATACGGGTCGTGCTACTTCCTTAGAGACTGGTAAGGAATTGTCATTTGCAACACTCTCCAGCTTTGAAGCTTCTGCCACAAATTCACGTCGAGAATGGGCCGTAGAATTATCTCCATTTTCACTTTCGGGCTTCTCAGATCCGTCCCTTAAACTTCCTGCTACAGCTTCAGGTCGTGATATTTCCTTGAAGGCTGTTGAAGAATTGTTACACTCAGCAACAGATTAACAGCTGGTCGGCTCCGTAAATTGAGCGTCTTTATCACTCTCAAGTTTGTCATATTCGTCTCTCTCACTTCCAGCTACAGATCTGTGTCGTGAAACTTCATCAGAGACTGGTAGTGATATGTCATCTTTAACATCACTAGACCTGACGCTTCCTATGACACTCTCCCGTCGAGATTGTTCCTTAGATTGAGCGTCTTTAACATTTTCATATTCGTCTTTCACTCTTTCTGCAACCGATGCCCATCGAGATACATCTCTGGATGCTGGATTGGACATATCACCCCTTACATTCTCTGGCTTTGAAGTTGCTGTAACAGATTAACCCTGGGAAAAATACATTAACTTTTCGTTCTTTGCATTTTCACGTTCTTCAGATTCGTCTTTGACACTTTCAGCTACAGATACGGGTCGTGATACTGGAGACTGGTAAAGAATTGTCATTCTCAACTCTCTGCGGCTTTGGATTTTGTCCTTATTTTCTGGCTTCTCAGATACGTTTTTGACACTTTCAACTACAGATACAGGTCGTGATACTTCCTCGAAAACTGGTGAAGATTTTCCATCTAAATCGCTCTTATCTTTAACACTCTCAGAAAATGATTCGTGGGGGCACAGCTCCATAGATTGACCGTCCTTGACATTTACAGGTTTTTCACATTTGTCTTTCACACTACCTGCTACAGCTCCTGCTGGTGATACTTTCTTGGTGACTGGTAAAAAATTGGCATCTTTTCCGCTACCGGGGGTCATATTTGTAGTTACTGATTCAGAGCGGGACGACTCTGCTGATTGGGCATCTATAACAATTTTACGTTTTTCAGATTTCTCTGTTCCACTCTCTGCTACGGAACCAGGACGTGATTTTTCTTTGGAGGTTGGTGAACACATGTCATCTCTTTTGCTTTCGGGCTTTTTTATCTCAGCATCTGATTGAAGGCTGGAATGCTCCATAGAATTTAAGTCTTTTACAATTCCAGAAATTTTTTTTTTTTTAATTGCGGGGTCGAATTGATCGATTTAATTTCGGCGGACTGTACCGCTGATCGCAAGCCAAATATTCTCTACCTGCCTGCTGCGCTTTGCCTTCGTGTCGCAGTCGCACCACACGAAGCTGCTTCTGTTCTGATCGTTCAGATATTTTATGCAACCACTTTTAAGTCGATTTGACGCCTCTATGTGTTGTATGCTTAGTGGTGCTACTCTATTGATAGCGAGACGGGAAGCGGACAGTTCATCCTGACCTGGTCGTAGGTGTGGCAGTTGTTGCTGGCGCGGGCATTTTGATTGGAACCGGCGGGAGAATTCGGTATTGATTCGCTGTCCAGAGATGCTGTTTTTAGGCGATCGATGGATACATTGACTTCTCGATGCGTCATTCGGATCTTGAAAAACTTATCATGTTTTTCTAAGACCTTGAAAGGACCTTCATATGATGGTTCCAGTGGTGACCGCACACGGTCTACACGAACAAATACATGAGTCGCCGTTTTCAATGTTGTTTGTTGGAAAGTCGCTTTTGATCCATGGCAAGATGTGTTGGTGCTTCTGTCGTGTGTTGGTGCACCAGTCATTGGAATTGTAGCACTTGATTGCGGTCTTCAGCGTTCGATGCCAGCGCTCGATTAATCCATTCGATTGTGGATGATAAGCGGTGGTTCGCAAGTGTTTGATGTCTAGGATGCGCATTAGATCTGCGAAAACAGCCTATTCGAACTGACGTCGAAGGTCGCTCGTTATGCGTAAAGGAACTCCAAAATATGAAATCGGTTTCTGCTGACATATCCGGAATCAGGATCACAGTGGGCCATCTTGAGAATCTGTCTATGCAGGTTAAACAATACCGATTTCCACGCGATATTGGCAGAGGGCCAATGAAATCTATCTGTATGTGATCAAATCGGTGGTTGATTGGGCCATAGCTCCCCGGTGAAGATTAAGTGTGGCGTTATACTTTACACCGTTGGCATTGGCTGCATGTGCGTACAAAGAGGCCAATGTCCTTCGCCATCGACGGGCAAACAAATCGGTCTGAAATTAGTTTAAACGTTGCTCTGCGGCCTGGTGCGCTAGCTCATGCAGCTTGCGCATTACAAGTTTGCGTAGTGGCACAGGAATGAATGGTCTTATCTTATTGTCGTTGGCATCACAATAGAGAGACGATTGCAAATTTTGCAGATTAATTTTATTTAAGTGAAGCGAAGTTCCGTTTTCCTTGAGAACCCTATGAAGTTCTTCATCATGCTTCTGAGCAGCAGCGATCATCTCAAAATCAACTTCGACTATTCTGTTGATTCGCGAGAGAAAATCGGCTACCTGCTTATTTTTGCAGGGCACATATTGTATGTCCGTGGTGAATTGGCTGATAAACTCCAGCTGTGTGCCACGTCTGGGTGGTGTTTTGTCGAGTTTCTGGGAAAAAGCAAAAAAAAAGTGACTTGTGATCCGTGTAAACTGTAAATTGTCTTCCCTCCAACAGAAACTGATAATGTTTGATTGCCAAGTAGAAAGCTAAGAGTTCTTGGTCGTATGAAGCATATCTGTATTGCGCTGAATGAGGTTTCTTTGAGAAGAAACCTAAAGGTTGTTGTTTGCCATCAACGAATTATTGACCCACTGCGCCAACAGCAATATCAGAGGCATCTGTTGTAATTGACAATGATGCGTTGGGTGATAAGAAAGTTAACAAGTTTGCGTTGGCAAAATCATCCTTGCATGCCTTGAATCCTCTATCCACAACACTGTTGTTGTATCGTTTTTCTTATTGCGTTTAATGAGTGACTGCAGCTTAGCTTGATTTGAAACCGCGTCTGGTACACAGAGAGAAAAACGCCGGTCTTTTGCTCTCTCAGGCATTTGTGTTGGGTAAGCTTGTGCGGGTTCATTTCCCGGTCAAGACTTAAGATTTGTTAAGTTTTATTTTTATTTCTACTTTTTATTTTTGTTTATATACAAAATTAAATTTAGTATGTATTACTAAATTTAGTACAATATTTCGAGTACTAGCAACTTGGTCTTCTACGCAACTAAATTAAATTATTCTGTCGGCTTATGTTAGAGTTAAGCTGTCGAGAATTATATACGTTGCATAGCTCAGTGGGAAAACACACGCCTTGCAAACAGAGGGTCGCGCGGGTTCTAGTCCCGTCGTACGCGGTTAACTCGGGTAAGATTTTCAAAATGATGCAAATTTGAGATGAAGTAAAAACATTTTCTTTACAGCAAAAAACCATATCACTAAACAAACAAAAGAAAACAATTGTAGTGTAGTATATGATGTGGAAATAAAACGGCTCCACGCGTTGCGCAAACCAAATGTCATGTAGCAGAATCCAAAAGGAGTTGTAATTGCTGTTTTTGGAATTTCAGTTTCCTCAACCGCAATTCAACCGAAAATTCACAAGAGTTATTATGGATGTTTAAATGGCTTTAATTTCAATGTTAATTACTGGTGGCGTTTATTTAAGTGGGACGAGCGAAATGCGTGCTGATTAGTATGTATATTTTCGACAACTGACTTTCATTTTTCTTATGTCTAGCTTACGTTATGGTGGCGAAGCGAGGCGAATTCGCTCTCTGAGCGAAAAGCTTTAATGCGCTCTCGCTTCGCCCTAAACCTAACTTACACTAGACTTCAAATAAAATACAAAAATAAATAAAATAGGAATGATTCGCTGAAGTGCGCCAACAGTGGTGATATGCTCTTTGCAAGTCAACGATTGAAAAAATTCGTTTTCCAAAAAGAATTTGTGTGACGTCATGTATAAAAGGCAGAGGGTAACGAACGGGAACTGTCTTTGCGTTTAGTGCTCTGAAATCTCCACGAGGTCTCCATTCGCCATTACTTTTGCGCACTAGATGTAGTGGACTGGCCCAACTAGTGCGTAATGGACGGCAAATGCCTCTTTCTATCATGTATGCAAATTCCTCTTTCGCAGCAGCCAGCTTTTCGCCTGACAGCCTTCGTGACCGTGCAAAAGCTGCAGAGCCCGTAGTCTCGATGACGTGCTTTACATTGGAAGGTGATGGCTGTGTATTGTGGTTGTGCATAGTCAACTGTTTAAACTCATCTTATAATTTTAATTTAGCAACATCGTTGTTCAGAATATGTAATACTATGGTCTTCTCACATATCTTCGATGCGGCTCCTTACACTTGAAGTGACGTTTTTGCGTCGATCAATTTGCGTCGTTTGCTATCGACTAAAAAATCATAGTGGCTCAAAAAATCTAAACCTATGATTGGTGTTGCCACGTCGGCCAAGATGAATGTCCGAACGAAATCGCGGCGAAGACCGAGACAGAGCTTCAGACGCCTTTCCCCGTATGTCTTGGTGGGCGTGCCATTTGCCGCAAATAAGTTGAAAGAGCGGGTTTTGCCGTATTTATCCTTTGCTAGAGCTGGAAGGACTGAAACATCCGCCCCGGTGTCGATTAGAAATTGTTTTTGGGTGCCCATGTCGTGAATCTGAATGAGGGCCAAGTAGCCGGTGTTTTTTATACCCTGATCCCAATAAAAATGGGAAAAAGGGTATAATGGTTTTATGCAAAATTATGTAACAGGCATAAGGAAGCATCTCCGACCCCATAAAGTATATATATTTCTTGATCAGTATCACCAGCCGAGTCGATATAGCCGTCTGTCTGTCCGTCTGTATGAACGCGCGTTTCTCAGAAACTACAAAAGCTAGAGACTTCATATTTTAAATATAACTTCTCGTAGTGCCGGGTCAAAAAAAGGTTGTAATTTTTTCGATATCTCGTCCCGTTTAAAAATAATCGATAAATTTCGATTCCAGACAAGTGTTATTCAGGCATAATTTGAAATTCATAAAAGCTAGAGACTTAACATTTAAGTTTAAGTTATATTTTAATCCTTTCAAAAGTTATCGATAAATTAAGATTCCAGAACAGTGTTTTTAAGGTATAGCTTAAAAGTTATAAGAGGAAGAGTCACCAAATTTGGTACATATATACTCCTATAGCATACAGAGGTCAAATACATTTCACTTTTTGGATACCTTTTCCCGAAACCATGAATGTGTCCTACAAATTTAATTTCGATCAGGCCATAAACAAAGAAGTTATTAACGATTCAATGAACCATAGTTTGGGGCCAAAGGAAGAAGAAGAAGGAAAGCAATTGCATGACGCGCGTAGCCAGCACCTTGTGTTTGTATATGTGTGTGTGTGTGTGTCTTTCTATGTATGAATGCAGATAAAGAATTATGAATGTAAGAACTGGGTTCAGGGTATCTCCTAGTCGGGTAGTCAGGGTAGTCTCGACTACAGCACTCTTTCTTGTTAGTTTTTTGATTTGTCAATAAACGAGCAAGACGGCTTGCATTTATTGGCCTTGCTCCCAAATTTTGCATGGCACCAGCATGTAGATGGAGTCGCCTCACGGCTCTGGTTGCCAAATGAGCGGTTCTGTGAGCGTGATCGCGATTTAAGAGATTTCTCTATACGCTCCAGTCGGTGTACAAGCTCATTGATTGCAAATGGTGTATGTGCATCAGCTGAGGCCACAACATTCTGAGTAAATCCTCCAACTTCAAGTATTTTTTCGGCCAGTTTTGCTTAGCCGAGTAAATCATCATTCCATGTTTGCAGTATCGTGCCTGAGCCGGCAGACAATGCATCCAGAGGGATTTCAAAAAATCGTCGTTGATGAGGCCCTTAGTTCATTTAGCAGTTGTGTCGGGCGACGGTCACCAAGTTCGATGTCAGACAAAAGTTTTTGCATCCTTTTCTGCTCACTATCGCAGAACCTCTCAACGATGCTGCGTTTGAGGTAACCATACATGTCTGTTTCGGGTGGAGAAAAAACCGCGTCTGTGATTTGCGCTACGACGTGCGATTCCATGGCTGTCACAACTTTGTGAAATTTGGTCTGATCCGCACTAATTCCAGCAATGCAAAATTGTGACTCGATTTGAGCGCACCAAATATCTGGCCGCTCTGCCCAAAATGGTGGCACCTTAACTGCTACACGGTTGACTCCCGTTTGTGAATCCATAACGACTGGACCTGGGTTTATGTGTGGAGCCTGCTCGACTATGGTATCGTCTAGTCGGTCCTGATTTTCGGCCATTTGAATTTTTTCATCAAGTTGTTTAATTCACTCAGTAGCGTGTGAAAGTGTATGTATTTGAGACGCGCCGTGTTGCGTGGCGTTGCGACGCAGTTTATTTTGCGGAAAACTTGCCGTGGTAATTTTTACTATGTGAGATCACGTCGGGGTCACCAGTTATCGCGTATGGGTATGCGATAATAAATAAGAATGTTCTCTTCGAGTAGATTACTTTACGACTAGCTTTATTTGATTGAATTATATTAAAATGTATAATTGAGTATCGCGTGACGCCTGCTTGCGATGCTTATCTTCTTCTTGTCCTATCGATTGGTCGTGGGATAGTTATCGACTTTTGCTTAAGAGTTGCCAGCTCGGCACAGTAAATATATTATTGATCACTGTCAAGAGCCGATCTAGTCTGTCCGTTTCTCAGAGACTATAAAAGCTAGAGACTATATTTGAAATATTAGTTCTCGTAGTGCCGGGTCAATACGAGTTTATCATATTTTTTTCGATATATCTTCCCATTCAGAAGTTATCGATGAACTTAGATTAAATACTATGTTTTTGAGTATAACTTGAAAGTTATAAGAGCTTGAGGCACCAAACTCGCTATGTATATTCTCGTATAGCATACAGAAGACCAACATATTTGACGTTTTGGATACCTTCCTCCGATTCCCCAGGAATCGAAAAATACTTATCATATTCATGTTCTTCAAATATTATTACGATCGGACAATAAACAAAGAAGTTATTCACTATTCAATGTAACATAGTTTGGGGCCAATGGAAGAAGAAGCAAAGCAATTGCATGACGCGCGCACTAACAGCTTGTGTTTGTTTGTTTGTGTTTCTATGTATGAATGCAGATAAAGAATTATGAATGTAAGAACTGGTATCTCCTAGTCGGGCACTCTAGACTAGAGCCAAGTGTTTTTCGGGCATAACTTGAAAGTCATTAAAGCTAGCGAATTTAGTTACTGCACTGCCGGCTCGATACAAACGCATCATTTATTTTTTGATATCTCAATCTTTTTAAAAGTTATCGATAAATTAAGTTTCCAAAACAGTGTTTTTAAGGTATAGCTTAAAAGTTATAAGACGTAGAGTCACCAAATTCGGTACATGTATTCTCCTATAGCATACAGAGGTTAAATACATTTCACTTTTTTGGATACCCCTCCCCGATCTCACATAAATCGAAAAATACGTATTTTAGAGGTATGACCTTCGGATTTTACACAGTTGCACATTTATATGCCATCTTTGTGTCCTATAAATTTTAATACGATCAGACAAAAAACAAAGAAGTTATTAACGATTCAATGTACCATAGTTTGTGGCCAAAGGAAGAAGAAGAAGCAAAGCAATTGATTACGCGCGTAGCAAGCAGCTTGTGTTTGTATATGTGTGTGTGTTTCTATGTATGAATGCAGATAAATAACTTAAATGAATGTCAGACCTTGGATCAGGGTATATCCTAGTCGGCCACTCTCGACTAGAGCACTCTTACTTGTTATACCCTGATCCCATTAAAAATGGGAAAAAGGGGTATAATGGTTTTGTGCAAAAGTATGTAACAGGCATAAGGAAGCATCTCCGACCCCATAAAGTATATATATTCTTGATCAGTATCAATAGCCGAGTCGATATGGCCATGTCCGTCTGTCTGTCCGTCTGTCCGTCTGTCCGTCCGTCCGTCTGTCCGTCTGTCCGTCCGTCTGTATGAACGCCTGTTTCTCAGAGACTACAAAAGCTAGAGACGTCATATTTGAAATATAAGTTCTCGTAGTGCCGGGTCAATACAAGTTTATCATTTTTTTTCGATATCTCATCCCGTTCAAAAGTTATCGATAAATATCGATTTCAGACAAGTGTTTTTCGGACATAACTTGAAAGTCATAAAAGCTAGAAACTTTATATTATAGTTTAAGTTACTGTACTGCCGGCTCTAAACAACGTTATCATTTTTTTTTCAATATTTCAATTCTTTCAAAAGTTATCGATAAATTAAGTTTCCAAAACAGTGTTTTTAAGGTATAGCTCAAAAGTTATAAGACGTAGAGTCACCAAATTTGGTACATATACTCTCCAATAGCATACAGAGGTTAAATGCATTTCACTTTTTTGATACCCCTCCCCGATCTCCTAGAAATCGAAAAATACGTATTTTTAGAGGTATGACCTTCGGATTTTACATAGCCTCACATTTATATGCCATCTTTGAGTCCGACAAATTTCATTACGATCGGACAATAAACAAAGAAGTTATTAACGATTCAATGTAACATAGTTTGGGGCCAAAGGAAGAAGAAGAAGCAAAGCAATTGATGACGCGCGTAGCCAGCAGCTTTTGTTTGTATATGTGTGTGTGTTTCTATGTATGAATGCAGATAAATAACTTCAATGAATGTAAGACCTTGGATCAGGGTATATCCTAGTCGGGCACTCTCGACTAGAGCACTCTTACTTGTTTTTTTTTAAGACTTTGTCTAGATCATTCGCTCTCTTAATTAAGTCTTTATTATGTTGAGCATACATTTTCAGAGCTAGATTGATCCAAGATAATAAGAATAAGAATGCGAGTAAAAGGAACCAAATATCCTTTAAATTGTCGGTGTGGTCTATAACCTGAATTTTGTTCATAACATTTTCTGTTGGGCTTTCGACTTTAAAATAAGTTTCTCCCATGACCATGAATTTTGAATACTAATTGTAGTATATATATATATATAAATTTTTATTTTTTTAAGCTATGTTTTAGTTACAATCTGCCCCATTTAGGCAATAAGCAAATTTGTTGACATTTTTAATGACTGATACATTGATCCTGTGGATCACTCCGTTTGTACTCTGATCGGTGGGTCCTGAGAATGGTACCGCTTCAGGCGGCGATGAACGAGGGTTTTGTCACACAGACATTTGGCGAGCACATTCTCATGGTGGTGGAGTCGCTCAATGTGCTTCTCGCTGTAGCGGATAACTTCGCTGGCAATGGTGGGTACACCGAGCTCTCGATGGAGGGTTGTATTCTTTACATAGTATGGGGCACCAACCATCCTGCGCAGAAGCTTGATTTGAAACCTTTGCAGTATCTCAATATTTAAGATGGAATGCCATATGTCCAGATTGGCTTTAGCATTACTTTTTAACGTATCACTTTGTTTCTAAGGCTCAGTTGCGATTTTTGTCCAAGGAGCTGCCTATATGTTCAGCTACTTCCGCTTTGCCTTTATATGCGCCCTCCAAGCAAGGCTCCTGTCCAGTGTAAGACCTAGGTATTTGGTGCTGGCTCAACAGGTATGGGTGCCCCATTCAGCTGATTCGGAGCACAACTGGGTCTACATAGTGAAAATGTCATATGCGCAGACTTATCAGCATTCACCACAATATTCCACCGTTTGAGCCAGTGCCCCAGGAGGTTCAGCTGAAGTTGGAGTGCACTAGATGCCTCCACTGGGTCACCTTTCGACACAAGAATTGAAGTATCATCTGCATAAGTAGCGACCAGTATCCCGATTCGTTGCAGAAAGGAATGGCAGCTGTGAATAAAGTGTACAGCACTGGTCCGAGTACATTTCCCTGTGGGACTCCAGCGCAAATGGGGAATACGTGGGACTCCAAATCACCGCAACGGACCAAGAATCTTCTGTCACTAAGGTACGACTTCAGTAGCCTAAAGTAGGGTGAGGGCACCAATTGCTTGATCTGACCGCGGAGCAGAATTCCTTGCTCTAAAAAGTATCTAATATGTGCTCTATTATCCTGTGTCATTTCTACCTACCATGGAAGCGTCTAAAGCCTAACTGATGATCAGGTACTTAGCCATCTTGAACTTGGAGATTTCAAATTTCACTTCGTCCAGATCGATTGGGCGTACTATCTGAAATGTTTGCTCAGCGCCAAACTCAACAAAACCGATAGTTTCTGCTGTTCCGAAGTAGTGCAGGTGTTGAACGACGTGAACGTCTCGGCCAGATGGACGCAAAAGCTTGTGCCTTCTCTTCGCTTGAACAACACCAAGAGCCGCTGGCATTTTGAAGGGGTGCCAGTCTCTTTATTGGTCTTCTAAGCTTTCTTGTTGCCCTCCAAAGGTTGTGTTCATCGCCATTGGGCTCCGCCTGCCTGAGAAACTTCGCCAGAGAGTCGTTACGAAGGTTGTTCAGCAGAGTTTTTAGATCCTTTGTTGCTCTGTTAAGCTGTGCCTTATCCAGAGGATTGCGGCTTTGGTGCGACACCCTTCTTAGACGTAGCTAGAAGTGCTGGTCTCTCCTGGGCACATTTGTTCTGTGCTGAGGTACTGGTAGTGTGCTGAGTTGTGCTGCCGCGTGGATTCTGCGGACGAAGGTCTCAAATTCACCATCAATTTCATCACCAGTGCTCAGTTCAGGGGACGGGTCAGTCTCTTACTGCAGCTGGAGCTTGAATGCCTCAATACCAGTGCGGCTGCTCCGCACAATTGACGGACGACCGATTAGTGTGACTGGTGTGTTTATTCTCACTACTAGAGCGCAGTGGTCTGAGATCAAGTGGAAGTCCGTTTCTGTTTGGAAACTGTTTGATTGGTGGTCTGTCCTGGTGAGTGGATCGAAAAGCTGAGCTTTCTGAGGCATGAAAGGAGATGCATGCCTTTGGATTGAGAATGCGGAAGCCCCACCAAGGACTTTTAGCATTGAAGTCACCGCCCACAATACAGCTGTTCCCAAAGAAACCTAGAACTTGCTCGAACATTGCCTGCGTAACCCGGTTGTTATGCGGAACGTATACTTCTGCAGCTTTGAGGGCCCCTCCGGGGGTTTCAACAGTGACCACTGCAGCCTGGATCCATGGAAGGGTGACCGGGCATTGCTCGACGAATCTTATGCTGCGTTTCACTAGCATTGCTGCACCGCCCCGCGCACGTCCACTTGGATGATTGGCATGAATGAGCTCATACCCGTGGATTGTAAGGTACGATCTGTCACTGAAGTGGCTTTCAGAGACCAGCAGGATATTAATATACTTAGTTTTGATGAATAGCTCTACTTCCGACCTGTTGTTGCACAGGCCGTTGGCGTTCCAAATGGCTAATTTAAGGCTCTTTTGAAAAGCGTCTAAATGATGGTGTTAAGCATTTGGGTGAATTGCGCTGTCATCACTTCCAGCAGCATGATCTTCATTACAGTGGGCACAGGTGGCTCGTTCCTGCTTTACCTTTGTGCAGTCAGCTGTCTTATGGAGCTGCCCGCATTTCACGGAGACGAATGGCTGCTTGCAAAACTTCTTCGTGTGCCCAAACTCTTGACAGCGATCACCAAAGTTTCTGGGTGGTTCAACTTTAATTAAGAACATGGATACCGATTTTTTTGTTTGGCGGTCCTTGGCCACTGCAATATCACGCACTGAGTGTCCAAGTTCCATCAAACTGCTCTTGATGTAATCAATATTGGTGCTGAAGTGCAGGTTTTTGATGACAGCCCGGTAAGCCCTCTCTTCCTTCAGTTGGTAGGTTAAGAAACCTATATTCTTTTCGTCGAGGGCTCTCACCAGTTTGCGATAGTGGTCAGCCTCCGGCACCATGATTTAAATTTTTCCACCGCTGTTCGACCTATAAGCAAATTCGCTGGTCCCTATGATTGCTGCCACAGACTTCAGCGTGCCACTAATGTTCTTAACGCATGCTATCACGATTGGAGGCGGTTTGGGCTCCTTCGCAATATTCTCATGATCATCAGCAGATGCGTCTGAGGCTGACATCGCGTCATCGTCTACCGTTGCAAGAGCGGCATACCTGGTTCAGTACCGGAGGATTCGTCACTGGATGATGAACCTGAAGCTGAAGGAGAGCCATTCTTCTTCTTTTTTGCTGTGTTTTTGGGAGAGCTCGCTTTCCGCTTCGTTTTATACAGTCCTCCAGCCATTCAGCTCCTGGACATTGGAGAAAATCCATTTCTCATCCTAGTCCATGTCGTCGGTCGTGGTGGTGGCATTGACCGCACAGGTAAGCAACGGGGTCTCAGCTGCTGATATGCGTACAAGTGCGCACACACAAGCAAACGGGATCCGACGATATCACGCAATTGATTGAGCCAATCGGACGGTACAAATTAAAACAATTGTTATCGAAAATTTTTGAAATTTTAATTTTACGGAAAATTGTTGCACACCGTTTGAAATTCAAACTCAAATCATTTTTATACCCTGAGCCCATTAAAAATGGGATAGGAAGCATCTTCGGCCCCATAAAGTATATATATTATTGATCACTATCAACAGCCGAGTCGATCTAGCCATGTCCGTCTGTCTGTCTGTCTGTCCGTCTGTCTGTCCGTCTGTATGAACTCGCTGATCTCAGAGACTACAAAAGCTAGAGAATTCATATTTGAAATATAAGTTCTCGTATTGCCGGCTCAGATCAAGTTTATGTTTTTTTTTTGGGATATCTTGTTTCGTTCCAAAGTTATCGATAAATTTCGATTCCCGACCAGTGTTTTTTGGGCATAGTTTGAAAGTCATAAGAGCTACAGACTTTATACTTATAATTTAAGTTCTCTCCAACTAAATACAAGCCTATCATTTCTTTTCAATATCTCGACCCGTTCAAAAGTAATCGATAAATTTAGATTCCAGATTAGGGATTTTTAGGTATAGCCATAAAGTAATAAGGGGTTGAGACACTATATCCGGTATGAATATTTTCCAACACAAAACTAGAGTAAACAAGTAAGAGTGCTCTAGTCGAGAGTGGCCGACTAGGATATACCCTGATCCAAGGTCTGACATTCATTCAAGTTATTTATCTGCATTCATCCATAGAAACACACACACACACATATACAAACACAAGCTGCTTGCTACGCGCGTCATCAATTGCTTTGCTTCTTCTTCTTCCCTTGGCCACAAACTATGAATTGAATCGTTAATAACTTGTTTGTTTTTTGTCTGATCGTAATTTGAAGGACACAAAGATGGCATATAAATGTGCAACTGTGTAAAATCCGAAGGTCATACCTCATAGTCTCACGTATATGTGGGAATGAGTGTGAGCACTCGATTTCCAGATGCAACCCTGATGCAGCCCTAGACACGAGAGCGATATCGCAAATACATCGATAAGAGCAAGAAGAGAAAGACGAGAGCGAAGAACGACGTGCTAACGGAAAGACGTGCCGCGGCAAAAAACCAAGTAGACGACGAAAGCAGAACAACGACGCAGTTGCACACACATGTACGCTTATGTATTCAAATACAAACCATATTATCAATAAGCACTAAATTCCACATTAATGAGAACTAGTCCAGGATTTGTAATAGTTATAGTTTAAAAACGACGGAAAAAAATGTGGCAAAATCAAGCATTTGTGCATTGCATTAATTCGTTTTTGAAGTTGAAAGAGATAGAAACAATAGAAGCCGTTTACGCGAATTTATTAGTTTCAAATATGATGAAATAGACGCGGAGTACAGTTCAAAACGATAATACATACAAATAAAATTGTCGGATGGTGACCTTATAGCAATATGTATGGTTCTGGGAATTAGCCACAACGCAGAAAATGTACCGTTACATATTTTTCGAAATTTGCGTGCCGGCAAATTGCTGCAAAGCAACAGCGCAAATGAAGAAGACGACGAAGACGACGCTGAAAGCGAAAATGAACAGCGTTGTATCAGCGCCCGGAAGTAACAGGACTGTTCAAGAAAGAGGAGAAAACTACGAAATGGAAAACGACGCAGTTGCACACGCAGTAACAAACAGGTGATCAGCGATCGTTAATGACGTCATACAAGCACCACGCTTCGCGCTTAGTTTTCGCGACATAAAGAACTCCATTTGAGTTTTAGACGGCAGTGATGACAGAAGTGTTGAAAGTTGGTTAGAAGAATTTGATGAGCTAGCGGTGTTAATGTACTGGAATGATTTAGAAAAATTTATTTATTTATGCAAAAAAGTCGCAAAAAACATTTAAATTCTTGGATCGGGTTTGTTAAGTGAGCTTAGATCCAGAGCACTATGGGGCCAATGACCACTTTTGCTGGCCGAAACCCATGTTTTGAAAGTCGTTAAATTCAAAAACTGTTAACAGCAATACGTAAGAAAAACATCAATCTGTAATGTAACATAGCAGAAATTTTCAAACAGTGCGCCATTTTTAAGTTGGCTGCGGTCAAACACAGCTTATGTTAACGTAAACCACGTTGCTGTTAAACTGTATTTTTTTGCTTGCAATTTGAAAGTACTAAAACTTTAAAATTATGGAATATTAGTGAAATTTTTGAGATGAACTCCAATCAGTGTGGTTCGTACTATGTGTTTGTGACAATTAGTTTTAGAAATTGATCGTGCTGTCCCAATAATTGTGTGTTAGTCCGAACCACCTAACATGTATAAATTTGTGATAAAAACTAATCTTTGAAAAGGGTTATAAGATGAGTCCACCTTTAAAACGTATTGTGCTCTGTAGAATAATGAATTCTTGTTAAAATGCATCTAACTTTAAGGTGCACTTTTGCGCACTAATCGTGCAATTTGATTTTTTAGACCATAACCTCAAATTTGAATATGCGGAGTTTTTTGTCTCATGGAACGCAGTGTCTGGGAAAAAAGCAAAAGAGGAAGCTATTTTAAATGAATTTAAAGCGGCAATAACTGGCACATTTTCTGATCGTATAGAGAGGATTTTCATTAAAAAAAGTAGACAATTTGATACCGCTTATGGACGAATTGGAAAAAGTCTAAACCAAACTTAAAGCATTTCCAAAAAATACATGCAGCTTGGCTAGACTCAAAAACAATATTAAATGTAAAAACTGAGAGGAAGCCAGTTGGACGGCCTGAATTGCCCTATTTGAGGAAAAGCTTTAGATCACGGAGAAAACAAGCTGCATATCTTTCAATATCGTACGGAGGCAATGTCGGCTTATTGACCGATGCAGCAAGCATATCTGCGCGAAGGCGCGGACAAGCTGGCCTAGCATTTGCTTTAAAAATGTTAGCAATATGCCCAGGAAAGGCTAAACTGATACGTAACGCATTAGGCAAGATTATCGAGTAATGAGGCATTAGTATGCTGGACCAGGGGTTCACAATAGAGCAATATTGTGCTATAAGGGAGGAGTCCAAAAACCAAAAGTGTGATATATATCCGTCATACAAGGAGGTTGCTGAACAGAAGAGACACTGCCGGCCGGATGACATGGTACTATCTGAGGTGAAAGTAAAGTGTCTCTACAAAGTCTTCTTGGCCACACAGCTGCTACGCTTGTTTGCTTGCAAGAGGAAGTGATTTTGAACGTAATGCAAGAGCAAGGCACGGATTTTTTAACTGCAGATCTGATTTTAAGCTATGGTTTCGATGGAAGCACTGGGCAATCAATTTACAACCAAGGATATTCTGGAGGACAGTCTTTTTGCCACAACAGTAACGCCTTTGAGACTTGCTGATTCCTCTGGCAACATATTATGAAATAACAGGACACCGCAATCGATCAGATTTTGTCGGCCTTTAAAGTTAGCTTTTACGAAAGAGACAAAAGAATCAATAATAAAAGAAAGTGATGATTTAAAGGAGCAGATAATTAACTTGATATCCTGCAAAATTATTTTGGACAGTGGAAAATTTGTTTATGTCAATTCAGTTTGTATTTAACTCTTATCGATGGCAAAGTGTTGAACGCGTTGACAGGAACCAAGTCAACACAGGCATGTCCAATTAGTGGAGCAACCCCAATTAACTTTCTTAATGACAAAAATTTCAAATGTGAAAAGTTTCTGCCAGTTTTGAGTAATTTAAATTATGGATTAAGCCTATTGCACTGCTGGATTCGATTGTTTGAATTTGTTTTGCACTCAGGTTATAATTGCATCGTAAAAAAGTGGAAAATATGAGATGAAACAGATAAAAGAGAAGTTTCTGCTTGAAAGAAAAAGATTCAAGATATGTTTTGGGAGCAGCTTTCCCTAAATGTTGATATGCCAAAAGTTGGCGGCTTTGACTGCACAAATGATGGCAATAGTGCTCGTCGTGCATTTAGTGAGCCCAAAATATTTATATCACTGGCATTGACCAGCAGCTTGTTGCAAATCTGAGGACGATTTCATGTCAATTGCCAATAAATTTAAGCAAATTTCAAAATTTTTGTTATAAAACGGCGGAAATAATTATTGATAATTAATAATTCCTTGGTTGCCAATGACTGCAACGGTGCACAAAATCCTTGTACATTCAACTGACATAATAGAGAACACTGCTCTTCCTGTGTGATATTTTGGAGAAGAGGGTGCCGAATCTAGAAATAAAATTTATAAGAGCGATCGGCTGCATCATGCAAGAAATTGCATCAGGAAAAATAATTTTACGGATGTGTACCAGCGAGCAATGGATACATCAGATCCTCTTATTTCGCCGATAAACCTAGAGAGGCGTATACACAAACAAAAGCGACTGTGCCTTCCAGCTGAGGTTTTAGAATTGCTATCAAGCACTTTGAATAGTCCAGTCGGCATTCCAGAGCGTCAATGCAGTTTTTATGAAATTGACGATTTTAATTTAGAATTTTCATGCAATGTGGAGCTTGAAAACGAAGAACATGAGGACTAAGAAAAGTGCGTATAGCTAACAAATTATTTACAGTAAAATTTCAAATTTTTTATTTTGCTGGTCCCCTGGATAAAAGTATTTTTAAATGTTTCTGTTTTTATTGTATAAAGTTCCAATAGTGTGTTCGCACCAAAAGAAGGCGGTGCCACGCCCAATTTTTTATAA
>JAWNPD010000293.1:0-42373 GCA_035045305.1 Drosophila maculinotata
AATTTAAAAATGGCCATGCCAGCAAATTTCATTTTTTGCCAAAAATGACCATGATCCGACATCAAATACCCGAGTTATGAGCATTCAAAGATGACCATGTAATATTTTCAGCATTAACAAAAAAATAAGGTTTTTGGAGCTTCATAACTTGCATATCTCGGCCAAAATAAGTCCGATCTTTGAGTGGTATACCTTTTTAGACTCGTTAAGATCAGAATTATAGATTGCCACTTAAAAATGGCCATGCCAGCAAATTTCATTTCTTGCCAAAAATGACCATGATCCGACATCAAATACCCGAGTTATGAGCATTCAAAGATGACCATGTAATATTTTCAGCATTAACAAAAAAATAAGATTTTTGGAGCTTCATAACTTGCATATCTCGGCCAAAATAAGTCCGATCTTTGAGTGGTATACCTTTTTAGACTCGTTAAGATCAAAATTATAGATTGCCATTTAAAAATGGCCATGCCAGCAAATTTCATTTTTTGCCAAAAATGACCATAATCCGACATCAAATACCCGAGTTATGAGCATTCAAAGATGACCATGTAATATTTTCAGCATTAACAAAAAAATAAGATTTTTGGAGCTTCATAACTTGCATATCTCGGCCAAAATAAGTCCGATCTTTGAGTGGTATACCTTTTTAGACTCGTTAAGATCAGAATTATAGATTGCCATTTAAAAATGGCCATGCCAGCAAATTTAATTTTTTGCCAAAAATGACCATGATCCGACATCAAATACCCGAGTTATGAGCATTCAAAGATGACCATGTAATATTTTCAGCATTAACAAAAAAATTAGATTTTTGGAGCTTCATAACTTGCATATCTCGGCCAAAATAAGTTCGATCTTTGAGTGGTATACCTTTTTAGACTCGTTAAGATCAGAATAATAGATTCCCATTTAAAAATGGCCATGCCAGCAAATTGCATTTTTTGCCAAAAATGACCATGATCCGACATCAAATACCCGAGTTATGAGCATTCAAAGATAACCATGTAATATTTTTAGCATTAACAAAAAAAATCGATTTTTGGAGCTTCATAACTTGCATATCTCGGCCAAAATAAGTCCGATCTTTGAGTGGTATACCTTTTTAGACTCGTTAAGATCAGAATTATAAATTGCCATTTAAAAATGGCCATGCCAATATATTTAATTTTTTGCCAAAAATGACCATGATCCGAATCAAATACCCGAGTTATGAGCATTCAAAGATGACCATGTAATATTTTCAGCATTAACAAAAAAAAAAAATTTTTGGAGCTTCATAACTTGCATATCTCGGCCAAAATAAGTCCGATCTTTGAGTGGTATACCTTTTTAGACTCGTTAAGATCAGAATTATAGATTGCCATTTAAAAATGGCCATGCCAGCAAATTTAATTTTTTGCCAAAAATGACCATGATCCGACATCAAATACCCGAGTTATGAGCATTCAAAGATGACCATATAATATTTTCAGCATTAACAAAAAAAATAAGATTTTTGGAGCTTCATAACTTGCATATCTCGGCCAAAATAAGTCCGATCTTTGAGTGGTATACCTTTTTAGACTCGTTAAGATCAGAATTATAGATTGCCATTTAAAAATGGCCATGCCAGCAAATTTCATTTCTTGCCAAAAATGACCATGATCCGACATCAAATACCCGAGTTATGAGCATTCAAAGATGACCATGTAATATTTTCAGCATTAACAAAAAAATAAGATTTTTGGAGCTTCATAACTTGCATATCTCGGCCAAAATAAGTCCGATCTTTGAGTGGTATACCTTTTTAGACTCGTTAAGATCAAACTTATAGATTGCCATTTAAAAATGGCCATGCCAGCAAATTTCATGTTTTGCCAAAAATGACCATGATCCGACATCAAATACCCGAGTTATGAGCATTCAAAGATAACCATGTAATATTTTCAGCATTAACAAAAAAATAAGATTTTTGGAGCTTCATAACTTGCATATCTCGGCCAAAATAAGTCCGATCTTTGAGTGGTATTCCTTTTTAAACTCGTTAATATCAAAATTATAGATTGCCATTTAAAAATGGCCATGCCAGCAAATTTCATTTTTTGCCAAAAATGACCATGATCCGACATCAAATACCCGAGTTATGAGCATTCAAAGATGACCATGTAATATTTTCAGCATTAACAAAAAAATAAGATTTTTGGAGCTTCATAACTTGCATATCTCGGCCAAAATAAGTCCGATCTTTGAGTGGTATATCTTTTTAGACTCGTTAAGATCAGAATTATAGATTGCCATTTAAAAATGGCCATGCCAGCAAATTTCATTTCTTGCCAAAAATGACTATGATCCGACATCAAATACCCGAGTTATGAGCATTCAAAGATGACCATGTAATATTTTCAGCATTAACAAAAAAATAAGATTTTTGGAGCTTCATAACTTGCATATCTCGGCCAAAATAAGTCCGATCTTTGAGTGGTATACCTTTTTAGACTCGTTAAGATCAAAATTATAGATTGCCATTTAAAAATGGCCATGCCAGCAAATTTAATTTTTTGCCAAAAATGACCATGATCCGACATCAAATACCCGAGTTATGAGCATTCAAAGATGACCATGTAATATTTTCAGCTTTAACAAAAAAATAAGATTTTTGGAGCTTCATAACTTGCATATCTCGGCCAAAATAAGTCCGATCTTTGAGTGGTATACCTTTTTAGACTCGTTAAGATCAGAATTATAGATTTCCATTTAAAAATGGCCATGCCAGCAAATTTAATTTTTTGCCAAAAATGACCATGATCCGACATCAAATACCCGAGTTATGAGCATTCAAAGATGACCATGTAATATTTTCAGCATTAACAAAAAAATAAGATTTTTGGAGCTTCATAACTTGCATATCTCGGCCAAAATAAGTCCGATCTTTGAGTGGTATACCTTTTTAGACTCGTTAAGATCAGAATTATAGATTGCCATTTAAAAATGGCCATGCCAGAAAATTTAATTTTTTGCCAAAAATGACCATGATCCGACATCAAATACCCGAGTAATGAGCATTCAAAGATGACCATGTAATATTTTCAGCATTAACAAAAAAATAAGATTTTTGGAGCTTCATAACTTGCATATCTCGGCCAAAATAAGTCCGATCTTTGAGTGGTATACCTTTTTAGACTCGTTAAGATCAAAATTATAGATTGCCATTTAAAAATGGCCATGCCAGCAAATTTCATTTTTTGCCAAAAATGACCATGATCCGACATCAAATACCCGAGTTATGAGCATTCAAAGATGACCATGTAATATTTTCAGCATTAACAAAAAAATAAGATTTTTGGAGCTTCATAACTTGCATATCTCGGCCAAAATAAGTCCGATCTTTGAGTGGTATACCTTTTTAGACTCGTTAAGATCAGAATTATAGATTGCCATTTAAAAATGGCCATGCCAGCAAATTTCATTTTTTGCCAAAAATGACCATGATCCGACATCAAATACCCGAGTTATGAGCATTCAAAGATGACCATGTAATATTTTCAGCATTAACAAAAAAATAAGATTTTTGGAGCTTCATAACTTGCATATCTCGGCCAAAATAAGTCCGATCTTTGAGTGGTATACCTTTTTAGACTCGTTAAGATCAGAATTATAGATTGCCATTTAAAAATGGCCATGCCAGCAAATTTCATTTTTTGCCAAAAATGACCATGATCCGACATCAAATACCCGAGTTATGAGCATTCAAAGATGACCATGTAATATTTTCAGCATTAACAAAAAAATAAGATTTTTGGAGCTTCATAACTTGCATATCTCGGCCAAAATAAGTCCGATCTTTGAGTGGTATACCTTTTTAGACTCGTTAAGATCAGAATTATAGATTGCCATTTAAAAATGGCCATGCCAGCAAATTTCATTTTTTGCCAAAAATGACCATGATCCGACATCAAATACCCGAGTTATGAGCATTCAAAGATGACCATGTATTATTTTCAGCATTAACAAAAAAATAAGATTTTTGGAGCTTCATAACTTGCATATCTCGGCCAAAATAAGTCCGATCTTTGAGTGGTATACCTTTTTAGACTCGTTAAGATCAGAATTATAGATTGCCATTTAAAAATGGCCATGCCAGCAAATTTCATTTTTTGCCAAAAATGACCATGATCCGACATCAAATACCCGAGTTATGAGCATTCAAAGATGACCATGTAATATTTTCAGCATTAACAAAAAAATACGATTTTTGGAGCTTCATAACTTGCATATCTCGGCCAAAATAAGTCCGATCTTTGAGTGGTATACCTTTTTAGACTCGTTAAGATCAGAATTATAGATTGCCATTTAAAAATGGCCATGCCAGCAAATTTCATTTTTTGCCAAAAATGACCATGATCCGACATCAAATACCCGAGTTATGAGCATTCAAAGATGACCATGTAATATTTTCAGCATTAACAAAAAAATAAGATTTTTGGAGCTTCATAACTTGCATATCTCGGCCAAAATAAGTCCGATCTTTGAGTGGTATACCTTTTTAGACTCGTTAAGATCAGAATTATAGATTGCCATTTAAAAATGGCCATGCCAGCAAATTTCATTTTTTGCCAAAAATGACCATGATCCGACATCAAATACCCGAGTTATGAGCATTCAAAGATGACCATGTAATATTTTCAGCATTAACAAAAAAATAAGATTTTTGGAGCTTCATAACTTGCATATCTCGGCCAAAATAAGTCCGATCTTTGAGTGGTATACCTTTTTAGACTCGTTAAGATCAAAATTATAGATTGCCATTTAAAAATGGCCATGCCAGCAAATTTCATTTTTTGCCAAAAATGACCATGATCCGACATCAAATACCCGAGTTATGAGCATTCAAAGATGACCATGTAATATTTTCAGCATTAACAAAAAAATAAGATTTTTGGAGCTTCATAACTTGCATATCTCGGCCAAAATAAGTCCGATCTTTGAGTGGTATACCTTTTTAGACTCGTTAAGATCAGAATTATAGATTGCCATTTAAAAATGGCCATGCCAGCAAATTTCATTTTTTGCCAAAAATGACCATGATCCGACATCAAATACCCGAGTTATGAGCATTCAAAGATGACCATGTAATATTTTCAGCATTAACAAAAAAATAAGATTTTTGGAGCTTCATAACTTGCATATCTCGGCCAAAATAAGTCCGATCTTTGAGTGGTATACCTTTTTAGACTCGTTAAGATCAGAATTATAGATTGCCATTTAAAAATGGCCATGCCAGCAAATTTCATTTTTTGCCAAAAATGACCATGATCCGACATCAAATACCCGAGTTATGAGCATTCAAAGATGACCATGTAATATTTTCAGCATTAACAAAAAAAATAAGATTTTTGGAGCTTCATAACTTGCATATCTCGGCCAAAATAAGTCCGATCTTTGAGTGGTATACCTTTTTAGACTCGTTAAGATCAGAATTATAGATTGCCATTTAAAAATGGCCATGCCAGCAAATTTCATTTTTTGCCAAAAATGACCATGATCCGACATCAAATACCCGAGTTATGAGCATTCAAAGATGACCATGTAATATTTTCAGCATTAACAAAAAAATAAGATTTTTGGAGCTTCATAACTTGCATATCTCGGCCAAAATAAGTCCGATCTTTGAGTGGTATACCTTTTTAGACTCGTTAAGATCAGAATTATAGATTGCCATTTAAAAATGGCCATGCCAGCAAATTTAATTTTTTGCCAAAAATGACCATGATCCGACATCAAATACCCGAGTTATGAGCATTCAAAGATGACCATGTAATATTTTCAGCATTAACAAAAAAATAAGATTTTTGGAGCTTCATAACTTGCATATCTCGGCCAAAATAAGTCCGATCTTTGAGTGGTATACCTTTTTAGACTCGTTAAGATCAGAATTATAGATTGCCATTTAAAAATGGCCATGCCAGAAAATTTCATTTTTTGCCAAAAATGACCATGATCCGACATCAAATACCCGAGTTATGAGCATTCAAAGATGACCATGTAATATTTTCAGCATTAACAAAAAAATAAGATTTTTGGAGCTTCATAACTTGCATATCTCGGCCAAAATAAGTCCGATCTTTGAGTGGTATACCTTTTTAGACTCGTTAAGATCAGAATTATAGATTGCCATTTAAAAATGGCCATGCCAGCAAATTTCATTTTTTGCCAAAAATGACCATGATCCGACATCAAATACCCGAGTTATGAGCATTCAAAGATGACCATGTAATATTTTCAGCATTAACAAAAAAATAAGATTTTTGGAGCTTCATAACTTGCATATCTCGGCCAAAATAAGTCCGATCTTTGAGTGGTATACCTTTTTAGACTCGTTAAGATCAGAATTATAGATTGCCATTTAAAAATGGCCATGCCAGCAAATTTCATTTTTTGCCAAAAATGACCATGATCCGACATCAAATACCCGAGTTATGAGCATTCAAAGATGACCATGTAATATTTTCAGCATTAACAAAAAAATTAGATTTTTGGAGCTTCATAACTTGCATATCTCGGCCAAAATAAGTCCGATCTTTGAGTGGTATACCTTTTTAGACTCGTTAAGATCAGAATTATAGATTGCCATTTAAAAATGGCCATGCCAGCAAATTTCATTTTTTGCCAAAAATGACCATGATCCGACATCAAATACCCGAGTTATGAGCATTCAAAGATGACCATGTAATATTTTCAGCATTAACAAAAAAATAAGATTTTTGGAGCTTCATAACTTGCATATCTCGGCCAAAATAAGTCCGATCTTTGAGTGGTATACCTTTTTAGACTCGTTAAGATCAGAATTATAGATTGCCATTTAAAAATGGCCATGCCAGCAAATTTCATTTTTTGCCAAAAATGACCATGATCCGACATCAAATACCCGAGTTATGAGCATTCAAAGATGACCATGTAATATTTTCAGCATTAACAAAAAAATAAGATTTTTGGAGCTTCATAACTTGCATATCTCGGCCAAAATAAGTCCGATCTTTGAGTGGTATACCTTTTTAGACTCGTTAAGATCAGAATTATAGATTGCCATTTAAAAATGGCCATGCCAGCAAATTTCATTTTTTGCCAAAAATGACCATGATCCGACATCAAATACCCGAGTTATGAGCATTCAAAGATGACCATGTAATATTTTCAGCATTAACAAAAAAATAAGATTTTTGGAGCTTCATAACTTGCATATCTCGGCCAAAATAAGTCCGATCTTTGAGTGGTATACCTTTTTAGACTCGTTAAGATCAGAATTATAGATTGCCATTTAAAAATGGCCATGCCAGCAAATTTCATTTTTTGCCAAAAATGACCATGATCCGACATCAAATACCCGAGTTATGAGCATTCAAAGATGACCATGTAATATTTTCAGCATTAACAAAAAAATAAGATTTTTGGAGCTTCATAACTTGCATATCTCGGCCAAAATAAGTCCGATCTTTGAGTGGTATACCTTTTTAGACTCGTTAAGATCAGAATTATAGATTGCCATTTAAAAATGGCCATGCCAGCAAATTTCATTTTTTGCCAAAAATGACCATGATCCGACATTAAATACCCGAGTTATGAGCATTCAAAGATAACCATGTAATATTTTCAGCATTAACAAAAAAATAAGATTTTTGGAGCTTCATAACTTGCATATCTCGGCCAAAATAAGTCCGATCTTTGAGTGGTATACCCTTTTTAGACTCGTTAAGATCAGAATTATAGATTGCCATTTAAAAATGGCCATGCCAGCAAATTTCATTTTTTGCCAAAAATGACCATGCTCCGACATCAAATACCCGAGTTATGAGCATTCAAAGATGACCATGTAATATTTTCAGCATTAACAAAAAAATAAGATTTTTGGAGCTTCATAACTTGCATATCTCGGCCAAAATAAGTCCGATCTTTGAGTGGTATACCTTTTTAGACTCGTTAAGATCAGAATTATAGATTGCCATTTAAAAATGGCCATGCCAGCAAATTTCATTTTTTGCCAAAAATGACCATAATCCGACATCAAATACCCGAGTTATGAGCATTTAAAGATGACCATGTAATATTTTCAGCATTAACAAAAAAATAAGATTTTTGGAGCTTTATAACTTGCATATCTTGGCCAAAATAAGTCCGATCTTTGAGTGGTATACCTTTTTAGACTCGTTAAGATCAGAATTATAGATTGCCATTTAAAAATGGCCATGCCAGCTAATTTCATTTTTTGCCAAAAATGACCATGATCCGACATCAAATACCCGAGTTATGAGCATTCAAAAATGACCATGTAATATTTTCAGCATTAACAAAAAAATAAGATTTTTGGAGCTTCATAACTTGCATATCTCGGCCAAAATAAGTCCGATCTATGAGTGGTATACCTTTTTAGACTCGTTAAGATCAGAATTACAGATTGCCAATTAAAAATGGCCATGCCAGAAAATTTCATTTTTTGCCAAAAATGACCATGATCCGACATCAAATACCCGAGTTATGAGCATTCAAAGATGACCATGTAATATTTTCAGCATTAACAAAAAAATTAGATTTTTGGAGCTTCATAACTTGCATATCTCGGCCAAAATAAATCCGATCTGTGAGCGGTATACCTTTTTAGACTCGTTAAGATCAGAATTATAGATTGCCATTTAAAAATGGCCATGCCAGCAAATTTCATTTTTTGCCAAAAATGACCTTGATCCGACATCAAATACCCGAGTTATGGAGCATTCAAAGATAACCATGTAATATTTTCAGCATTAACAAAAAAATAAGATTTTTGGAGCTTCATAACTTGCATATCTCGGCCAAAATAAGTCCGATCTTTGAGTGGTATACCTTTTTGGACTCGTTAAGATCAGAATTATAGATTGCCATTTAAAAATGGCCATGCCAGCAAATTTCATTTTTTGCCAAAAATGACCATGATCCGACATCAAATACCCGAGTTATGAGCATTCAAAGATGACCATGTAATATTTTCAGCATTAACAAAAAAATAAGATTTTTGGAGCTTCATAACTTGCATATCTCGGCCAAAATAAGTCCGATCTTTGAGTGGTATACCTTTTTAGACTCGTTAAGATCAGAATTATAGATTGCCATTTAAAAATGTCCATGCCAGCAAATTTCATTTTTTGCCAAAAATGACCATAATCCGACATCAAATACCCGAGTTATGAGCATTCAAAGATGACCATGTAATATTTTCAGCATTAACAAAAAAATAAGATTTTTGGAGCTTCATAACTTGCATATCTCGGCCAAAATAAGTCCGATCTTTGAGTGGTATACCTTTTTAGACTCGTTAAGATCAAAATTATAGATTGCCATTTAAAAATGGCCATGCCAGCAAATTTCATTTTTTTCCAAAAATGACCATGATCCGACATCAAATACCCGAGTTATGAGCATTCAAAGATGACCATGTAATATTTTCAGCATTAACAAAAAAATAAGATTTTTGGAGCTTCATAACTTGCATATCTCGGCCAAAATAAGTCCGATCTTTGAGTGGTATACCTTTTTAGACTCGTTAAGATCAGAATTATAGATTGCCATTTAAAAATGGCCATGCCAGCTAATTTCATTTTTTGCCAAAAATGACCATGATCCGACATCAAATACCCGAGTTATGAGCATTCAAAAATGACCATGTAATATTTTCAGCATTAACAAAAAAATAAGATTTTTGGAGCTTCATAGCTTGCATATCTCGGCCAAAATAAGTCCGATCTTTGAGTGGTATACCTTTTTAGACTCGTTAAGATCAGAATTATAGATTGCCATTTAAAAATGGCCATGCCAGCAAATTTAATTTTTTGCCATAAATGACCATGATCCGACATCAAATACCCGAGTTATGAGCATTCAAAGATGACCATGTAATATTTTCAGCATTAACAAAAAAATAAGATTTTTGGAGCTTCATAACTTGCATATCTCGGCCAAAATAAGTCCGATCTTTGAGTGGTATACCTTTTTAGACTCGTTAAGATCAGAATTATAGATTGCCATTTAAAAATGGCCATGCCAGAAAATTTAATTTTTTGCCAAAAATGACCATGATCCGACATCAAATACCCGAGTTATGAGCATTCAAAGATGACCATGTAATATTTTCAGCATTAACAACAAAATAAGATTTTTGGAGCTTCATAACTTGCATATCTCGGCCAAAATAGGTCCGATCTTTGAGTGGTATACCTTTTTAGACTCGTTAAGATCAGAATTATAGATTCCCATTTAAAAATGGCCATGCCAGCAAATTTCATTTTTTGCCAAAAATGACCATGATCCGACATCAAATACCCGAGTTATGAGCATTCAAAGATAACCATGTAATATTTTCAGCATTAACAAAAAAAATCGATTTTTGGAGCTTCATAACTTGCATATCTCGGCCAAAATAAGTCCGATCTTTGAGTGGTATACCTTTTAAGACTCGTTAAGATCAGAATTATAGATTGCCATTTAAAAATGGCCATGCCAGCTAATTTCATTTTTTGCCAAAAATGACCATGATCCGACATCAAATACCCGAGTTATGAGCATTCAAAAATGACCATGTAATATTTTCAGCATTAACAAAAAAATAAGATTTTTGGAGCTTCATAACTTGCATATCTCGGCCAAAATAAGTCCGATCTATGAGTGGTATACCTTTTTAGACTCGTTAAGATCAGAATTATAGATTGCCAATTAAAAATGGCCATGCCAGAAAATTTCATTTTTTGCCAAAAATGACCATGATCCGACATCAAATACCCGAGTTATGAGCATTCAAAGATGACCATGTAATATTTTCAGCATTAACAAAAAAATTAGATTTTTGGAGCTTCATAACTTGCATATCTCGGCCAAAATAAATCCGATCTGTGAGCGGTATACCTTTTTAGACTCGTTAAGATCAGAATTATAGATTGCCATTTAAAAATGGCCATGCCAACAAATTTCATTTTTTGCCAAAAATGACCTTGATCCGACATCAAATACCCGAGTTATGAGCATTCAAAGATAACCATGTAATATTTTCAGCATTAACAAAAAAATAAGATTTTTGGAGCTTCATAACTTGCATATCTCGGCCAAAATAAGTCCGATCTTTGAGTGGTATACCTTTTTAGACTCGTTAAGATCAAAATTATAGATTGCCATTTAAAAATGGCCATGCCAGCAAATTTCATATTTTGCCAAAAATGACCATGATCCGACATCAAATACCCGAGTTATGAGCATTCAAAGATGACCATGTAATATTTTCAGCATTAACAAAAAAATAAGATTTTTGGAGCTTCATAACTTGCATATCTCGGCCAAAATAAGTCCGATCTTTGAGTGGTATACCTTTTTAGACTCGTTAAGATCAGAATTATAGATTGCCATTTAAAAATGGCCATGCCAGCAAATTTCATTTTTTTGCCAAAAATGACCATAATCCGACATCAAATACCCGAGTTATGAGCATTCAAAGATGACCATGTAATATTTTCAGCATTAACAAAAAAATAAGATTTTTGGAGCTTCATAACTTGCATATCTCGGCCAAAATAAGTCCGATCTTTGAGTGGTATACCTTTTTAGACTCGTTAAGATCAAAATTATAGATTGCCATTTAAAAATGGCCATGCCAGCAAATTTCATTTTTTTCCAAAAATGACCATGATCCGACATCAAATACCCGAGTTATGAGCATTCAAAGATGACCATGTAATATTTTCAGCATTAACAAAAAAATAAGATTTTTGGAGCTTCATAACTTGCATATCTCGGCCAAAATAAGTCCGATCTTTGAGTGGTATACCTTTTTAGACTCGTTAAGATCAGAATTATAGATTGCCATTTAAAAATGGCCATGCCAGCTAATTTCATTTTTTGCCAAAAATGACCATGATCCGACATCAAATACCCGAGTTATGAGCATTCAAAAATGACCATGTAATATTTTCAGCATTAACAAAAAAATAAGATTTTTGGAGCTTCATAGCTTGCATATCTCGGCCAAAATAAGTCCGATCTATGAGTGGTATACCTTTTTAGACTCGTTAAGATCAGAATTATAGATTGCCATTTAAAAATGGCCATGCCAGCAAATTTAATTTTTTGCCATAAATGACCATGATCCGACATCAAATACCCGAGTTATGAGCATTCAAAGATGACCATGTAATATTTTCAGCATTAACAAAAAAATAAGATTTTTGGAGCTTCATAACTTGCATATCTCGGCCAAAATAAGTCCGATCTTTGAGTGGTATACCTTTTTAGACTCGTTAAGATCAGAATTATAGATTGCCATTTAAAAATGGCCATGCCAGAAAATTTAATTTTTTGCCAAAAATGACCATGATCCGACATCAAATACCCGAGTTATGAGCATTCAAAGATGACCATGTAATATTTTCAGCATTAACAACAAAATAAGATTTTTGGAGCTTCATAAGTTGCATATCTCGGCCAAAATAGGTCCGATCTTTGAGTGGTATACCTTTTTAGACTCGTTAAGATCAGAATTATAGATTCCCATTTAAAAATGGCCATGCCAGCAAATTGCATTTTTTGCCAAAAATGACCATGATCCGACATCAAATACCCGAGTTATGAGCATTCAAAGATAACCATGTAATATTTTCAGCATTAACAAAAAAATTCGATTTTTGGAGCTTCATAACTTGCATATCTCGGCCAAAATAAGTCCGATCTTTGAGTGGTATACCTTTTAAGACTCGTTAAGATCATAATTATAAATTGCCATTTAAAAATGGCCATGCCAGCATATTTCATTTTTTGCCAAAAATGACCATGATCCTAATCAAATACCCGAGTTATGAGCATTCAAAGATGACCATGTAATATTTTCAGCATTAACAAAAAAAAAAGATTTTTGGAGCTTCATAACTTGCATATCTCGGCCAAAATAAGTCTGATCTTTGAGTGGTATACCTTTTTAGACTCGTTAAGATCAGAATTATAGATTGCCATTTAAAAATGGCCATGCCAGCAAATTTCATTTTTTGCCAAAAATTACCATGATCCGACATCAAATACCCGAGTAATGAGCATTCAAAGAGGTACATTTAATATTTTCAGCACTAACAAAAAAATAAGATTTTTGGAGCTTCATAGCTTGCATATCTCGGCCAAAATAAGTCCGATCTTTGAGTGGTATACCTTTTTAGACTCGTTAAGATCAGAATTATAGATTGCCATTTAAAAATGACCATGCCAGCAAATTTCATTTTTTGCCAAAAATGACCATAATCCGACATCAAATACCCGAGCTATGAGCATTCAAAGATGACCATGTAATATTTTCAGCATTAACAAAAAAATAAGATTTTTGGAGCTTCATAACTTGCATATCTTGGCCAAAATAAGTCCGATCTTTGAGTGGTATACCTTTTTAGACTCGTTAAGATCAGAATTATAGATTGCCATTTAAAAATGGCCATGCCAGCTAATTTCATTTTTTGCCAAAAATGACCATGATCCGACATCAAATACCCGAGTTATGAGCATTCAAAAATGACCATGTAATATTTTCAGCATTAACAAAAAAATAAGATTTTTGGAGCTTCATAACTTGCATATCTCGGCCAAAATAAGTCCGATCTTTGAGTGGTATACCTTTTTAGACTCGTTAAGATCAAAATTATAGATTGCCATTTAAAAATGGCCATGCCAGCAAATTTCATTTTTTGCCAAAAATGACCATGATCCGACATCAAATACCCGAGTTATGAGCATTCAAAGATGACCATGTAATATTTTCAGCATTAACAAAAAAATAAGATTTTTGGAGCTTCATAACTTGCATATCTCGGCCAAAATAAGTCCGATCTTTGAGTGGTATACCTTTTTAGACTCGTTAAGATCAGAATTATAGATTGCCATTTAAAAATGTCCATGCCAGCAAATTTCATTTTTTGCCAAAAATGACCATGATCCGACATCAAATACCCGAGTTATGAGCATTCAAAGATGACCATGTAATATTTTCAGCCTTAACAAAAAAATAAGATTTTTGGAGCTTCATAACTTGCATATCTCGGCCAAAATAAGTCCGATCTTTGAGTGGTATACCTTTTTAGACTCGTTAAGATCAAAATTATAGATTGCCATTTAAAAATGGCCATGCCAGCAAATTTCATTTTTTTCCAAAAATGACCATGATCCGACATCAAATACCCGAGTTATGAGCATTCAAAGATGACCATGTAATATTTTCAGCATTAACAAAAAAATAAGATTTTTGGAGCTTCATAACTTGCATATCTCGGCCAAAATAAGTCTGATCTTTGAGTGGTATACCTTTTTAGACTCGTTAAGATCAGAATAATAGATTGCCATTTAAAAATGGCCATGCCAGCAAATTTCATTTTTTGCCAAAAATTACCATGATCCGACATCAAATACCCGAGTAATGAGCATTCAAAGAGGACCATTTAATATTTTCAGCACTAACAAAAAAATAAGATTTTTGGAGCTTCATAGCTTGCATATCTCGGCCAAAATAAGTCCGATCTTTGAGTGGTATACCTTTTTAGACTCGTTAAGATCAGAATTATAGATTGCCATTTAAAAATGGCCATGCCAGCAAATTTCATTTTTTGCCAAAAATGACCATAATCCGACATCAAATACCCGAGTTATGAGCATTCAAAGATGACCATGTAATATTTTCAGCATTAACAAAAAAATAAGATTTTTGGAGCTTCATAACTTGCATATCTTGGCCAAAATAAGTCCGATCTTTGAGTGGTATACCTTTTTAGACTCGTTAAGATCAGAATTATAGATTGCCATTTAAAAATGGCCATGCCAGCAAATTTCATTTTTTGCCAAAAATGACCATGATCCGACATCAAATACCCGAGTTATGAGCATTCAAAAATGACCATGTAATATTTTCAGCATTAACAAAAAAATAAGATTTTTGGAGCTTCATAACTTGCATATCTCGGCCAAAATAAGTCCGATCTATGAGTGGTATACCTTTTTAGACTCGTTAAGATCAGAATTATAGATTGCCAATTAAAAATGGCCATGCCAGAAAATTTCATTTTTTGCCAAAAATGACCATGATCCGACATCAAATACCCGAGTTATGAGCATTTAAAGATGACCATGTAATATTTTCAGCATTAACAAAAAAATTAGATTTTTGGAGCTTCATAACTTGCATATCTCGGCCAAAATAAATCCGATCTGTGAGCGGTATACCTTTTTAGACTCGTTAAGATCAGAATTATAGATTGCCATTTAAAAATGGCCATGCCAGCAAATTTCATTTTTTGCCAAAAATGACCTTGATCCGACATCAAATACCCGAGTTATGAGCATTCAAAGATAACCATGTAATATTTTCAGCATTAACAAAAAAATAAGATTTTTGGAGCTTCATAACTTGCATATCTCGGCCAAAATAAGTCCGATCTTTGAGTGGTATACCTTTTTAGACTCGTTAAGATCAAAATTATAGATTGCCATTTAAAAATGGCCATGCCAGCAAATTTCATTTTTTGCCAAAAATGACCATGATCGGACATCAAATACCCGAGTTATGAGCATTCAAAGATGACCATGTAATATTTTCAGCATTAACAAAAAAATAAGATTTTTGGAGCTTCATAACTTGCATATCTCGGCCAAAATAAGTCCGATCTTTGAGTGGTATACCTTTTTAGACTCGTTAAGATCAGAATTATAGATTGCCATTTAAAAATGTACATGCCAGCAAATTTCATTTTTTGCCAAAAATGACCATAATCCGACATCAAATACCCGAGTTATGAGCATTCAAAGATGACCATGTAATATTTTCAGCATTAACAAAAAAATAAGATTTTTGGAGCTTCATAACTTGCATATCTCGGCCAAAATAAGTCCGATCTTTGAGTGGTATACCTTTTTAGACTCGTTAAGATCAAAATTATAGATTGCCATTTAAAAATGGCCATGCCAGCAAATTTCATTTTTTTCCAAAAATGACCATGATCCGACATCAAATACCCGAGTTATGAGCATTCAAAGATGACCATGTAATATTTTCAGCATTAACAAAAAAATAAGATTTTTGGAGCTTCATAACTTGCATATCTCGGCCAAAATAAGTCCGATCTTTGAGTGGTATACCTTTTTAGACTCGTTAAGATCAGAATTATAGATTGCCATTTAAAAATGGCCATGCCAGCTAATTTCATTTTTTGCCAAAAATGACCATGATCCGACATCAAATACCCGAATTATGAGCATTCAAAAATGACCATGTAATATTTTCAGCATTAACAAAAAAATAAGATTTTTGGAGCTTCATAGCTTGCATATCTCGGCCAAAATAAGTCCGATCTATGAGTGGTATACCTTTTTAGACTCGTTAAGATCAGAATTATAGATTGCCATTTAAAAATGGCCATGCCAGCAAATTTAATTTTTTGCCAAAAATGACCATGATCCGACATCAAATAGCCGAGTTATGAGCATTCAAAGATGACCATGTAATATTTTCAGCATTAACAAAAAAATAAGATTTTTGGAGCTTCATAACTTGCATATCTCGGCCAAAATAAGTCCGATCTTTGAGTGGTATACCTTTTTAGACTCGTTAAGATCAGAATTAAAGATTGCCATTTAAAAATGGCCATGCCAGAAAATTTAATTTTTTGCCAAAAATGACCATGATCCGACATCAAATACCCGAGTTATGAGCATTCAAAGATGACCATGTAATATTTTCAGCATTAACAACAAAATAAGATTTTTGGAGCTTCATAACTTGCATATCTCGGCCAAAATAGGTCCGATCTTTGAGTGGTATACCTTTTTAGACTCGTTAAGATCAGAATTATAGATTCCCATTTAAAAATGGCCATGCCAGCAAATTTCATTTTTTGCCAAAAATGACCATGATCCGACATCAAATACCCGAGTTATGAGCATTCAAAGATAACCATGTAATATTTTCAGCATTAACAAAAAAATATCGATTTTTGGAGCTTCATAACTTGCATATCTCGGCCAAAATAAGTCCGATCTTTGAGTGGTATACCTTTTAAGACTCGTTAAGATCAGAATTATAAATTGCCATTTAAAAATGGCCATGCCAGCATATTTCATTTTTTGCCAAAAATGACCATGATCCTAATCAAATACCCGAGTTATGAGCATTCAAAGATGACCATGTAATATTTTCAGCATTAACAAAAAAATAAGATTTTTGGAGCTTCATAACTTGCATATCTCGGCCAAAATAAGTCCGATCTTTGAGTGGTATACCTTTTTAGACTCGTTAAGATCAGAATTATAGATTGCCATTTAAAAATGGCCATGCCAGCAAATTTTATTTTTTGCCAAAAATGACCATGATCCGACATCAAATACCCGAGTTATGAGCATTCAAAGATGACCATGTAATATTTTCAGCATTAACAAAAAAATAAGATTTTTGGAGCTTCATAACTTGCATATCTCGGCCAAAATAAGTCCGATCTTTGAGTGGTATACCTTTTTAGACTCGTTAAGATCAGAATTATAGATTGCCATTTAAAAATGGCCATGCCAGAAAATTTCATTTTTTGCCAAAAATGACCATGATCCGACATCAAATACCCGAGTTATTTTCATTCAAAAATTACCATGTAATATTTTCAGCATTAACAAAAAAATAAGATTTTTGGAGCTTCATAACTTGCATATCTCGGCCAAAATAAGTCCGATCTTTGAGTGGTATACCTTTTTAGACTCGTTAAGATCAGAATTATAGATTGCCATTTAAAAATGGCCATGCCAGCAAATTTAATTTTTTGCCAAAAATGACCATGATCCGACATCAAATACCCGAGTTATGAGCATTCAAAGATAACCATGTAATATTTTCAGCATTAACAAAAAAATAAGATTTTTGGAGCTTCATAACTTGCATATCTCGGCCAAAATAAGTCCGATCTTTGAGTGGTATACCTTTTTAGACTCGTTAAGATCAGAATTATAGATTGCCATTTAAAAATGGCCATGCCAGCAAATTTCATTTTTTGCCAAAAATGACCATGATCCGACATCAAATACCCGAGTTATGAGCATTCAAAGATGACCATGTAATATTTTCAGCATTAACAAAAAAATAAGATTTTTGGAGCTTCATAACTTGCATATCTCGGCCAAAATAAGTCCGATCTTTGAGTGGTATACCTTTTTAGACTCGTTAAGATCAGAATTATAGATTGCCATTTAAAAATGGCCATGCCAGCAAATTTCATTTTTTGCCAAAAATGACCATGATCCGACATCAAATACCCGAGTTATGAGCATTCAAAGATGACCATGTAATATTTTCAGCATTAACAAAAAAATAAGATTTTTGGAGCTTCATAACTTGCATATCTCGGCCAAAATAAGTCCGATCTTTGAGTGGTATACCTTTTTAGACTCGTTAAGATCAGAATTATAGATTGCCATTTAAAAATGGCCATGCCAGCAAATTTCATTTTTTTCCAAAAATGACCATGATCCGACATCAAATACCCGAGTTATGAGCATTCAAAGATGACCATGTAATATTTTCAGCATTAACAAAAAAATAAGATTTTTGGAGCTTCATAACTTGCATATCTCGGCCAAAATAAGTCCGATCTTTGAGTGGTATACCTTTTTAGACTCGTTAAGATCAGAATTATAGATTGCCATTTAAAAATGGCCATGCCAGCTAATTTCATTTTTTGCCAAAAATGACCATGATCCGACATCAAATACCCGAGTTATGAGCATTCAAAAATGACCATGTAATATTTTCAGCATTAACAAAAAAATAAGATTTTTGGAGCTTCATAGCTTGCATATCTCGGCCAAAATAAGTCCGATCTATGAGTGGTATACCTTTTTAGACTCGTTAAGATCAGAATTATAGATTGCCATTTAAAAATGGCCATGCCAGCAAATTTCATTTTTTGCCAAAAATGACCATGATCCGACATCAAATACTCGAGTTATGAGCATTCAAAGATGACCATGTAATATTTTCAGCATTAACAAAAAAATAAGATTTTTGGAGCTTCATAACTTGCATATCTCGGCCAAAATAAGTCCGATCTTTGAGTGGTATACCTTTTTAGACTCGTTAAGATCAGAATTATAGATTGCCATTTAAAAATGGCCATGCCAGAAAATTTCATTTTTTGCCAAAAATGACCATGATCCGACATCAAATACCCGAGTTATGAGCATTCAAAGATGACCATGTAATATTTTCAGCATTAACAACAAAATAAGATTTTTGGAGCTTCATAACTTGCATATCTCGGCCAAAATAGGTCCGATCTTTGAGTGGTATACCTTTTTAGACTCGTTAAGATCAGAATTATAGATTCCCATTTAAAAATGGCCATGCCAGCAAATTGCATTTTTTGCCAAAAATGACCATGATCCGACATCAAATACCCGAGTTATGAGCATTCAAAAATGACCATGTAATATTTTCAGCATTAACAAAAAAATAAGATTTTTGGAGCTTCATAACTTGCATATCTCGGCCAAAATAAGTCCGATCTTTGAGTGGTATACCTTTTTAGACTCGTTAAGATCAGAATTATAGATTGCCATTTAAAAATGGCCATGCCAGCAAATTTAATTTTATGCCAAAAATGACCATGATCCGACATCAAATACCCGAGTTATGAGCATTCAAAGATGACCATGTAATATTTTCAGCATTAACAAAAAAATAAGATTTTTGGAGCTTCATAACTTGCATATCTCGGCCAAAATAAGTCCGATCTTTGAGTGGTATACCTTTTTAGACTCGTTAAGATCAGAATTATAGATTGCCATTTAAAAATGGCCATGCTAGAAAATTTCATTTTTTGCCAAAAATGACCATGATCCGACATCAAATACCCGAGTTATTTGCATTCAAAAATTACCATGTAATATTTTCAGCATTAACAAAAAAATAAGATTTTTGGAGCTTCATAACTTGCATATCTCGGCCAAAATAAGTCCGATCTTTGAGTGGTATACCTTTTTAGACTCGTTAAGATCAGAATTATAGATTGCCATTTAAAAATGGCCATGCCAGAAAATTTAATTTTTTGCCAAAAATGACCATGATCCGACATCAAATACCCGAGTTATGAGCATTCAAAGATGACCATGTAATATTTTCAGCATTAACAAAAAAATTAGATTTTTGGAGCTTCATAACTTGCATATCTCGGACAAAATAAGTCCGATCTTTGAGTGGTAAACCTTTTTAGACTCGTTAAGATCAGAATTATAGATTCCCATTTAAAAATAGCCATGCCAGCAAATTGCATTTTTTGCCAAAAATGACCATGATCCGACATCAAATACCCGAGTTATGAGCATTCAAAGATGACCATGTAATATTTTCAGCATTAACAAAAAAATTAGATTTTTGGAGCTTCATAACTTGCATATCTCGGCCAAAATAAGTCCGATCTTTGAGTGGTATACCTTTTTAGACTCGTTAAGATCAGAATTATAGATTGCCATTTAAAAATGGCCATGCCAGCAAATTTCATTTTTTGCCAAAAATGACCATGATCCGACATCAAATACCCGAGTTATGAGCATTCAAAGATGACCATGTAATATTTTCAGCATTAACAAAAAAATTAGATTTTTGGAGCTTCATAACTTGCATATCTCGGACAAAATAAGTCCGATCTTTGAGTGGTATACCTTTTTAGACTCGTTAAGATCAGAATTATAGATTGCCATTTAAAAATGGCCATGCCAGCAAATTTCATTTTTTGCCAAAAATGACCATGATCCGACATCAAATACCCGAGTTATGAGCATTCAAAGATGACCATGTAATATTTTCAGCATTAACAAAAAAATTAGATTTTTGGAGCTTCATAACTTGCATATCTCGGCCAAAATAAGTCCGATCTTTGAGTGGTATACCTTTTTAGACTCGTTAAGATCAGAATTATAGATTGCCATTTAAAAATGGCCATGCCAGCAAATTTCATTTTTTGCCAAAAATGACCATGATCCGACATCAAATACCCGAGTTATGAGCATTCAAAGATGACCATGTAATATTTTCAGCATTAACAAAAAAATAAGATTTTTGGAGCTTCATAACTTGCATATCTCGGCCAAAATAAGTCCGATCTTTGAGTGGTATACCTTTTTAGACTCGTTAAGATCAGAATTATAGATTGCCATTTAAAAATGGCCATGCCAGCAAATTTCATTTTTTGCCAAAAATGACCATGATCCGACATCAAATACCCGAGTTATGAGCATTCAAAGATGACCATGTAATATTTTCAGCATTAACAAAAAAATAAGATTTTTGGAGCTTCATAACTTGCATATCTCGGCCAAAATAAGTCCGATCTTTGAGTGGTATACCTTTTTAGACTCGTTAAGATCAGAATTATAGATTGCCATTTAAAAATGGCCATGCCAGAAAATTTAATTTTTTGCCAAAAATGACCATGATCCGACATCAAATACCCGAGTTATGAGCATTCAAAGATAACCATGTAATATTTTCAGCATTAACAAAAAAATAAGATTTTTGGAGCTTCATAACTTGCATATCTCGGCCAAAATAAGTCCGATCTTTGAGTGGTATACCTTTTTAGACTCGTTAAGATCAGAATTATAGATTGCCATTTAAAAATGGCCATGCCAGCAAATTTAATTTTTTGCCAAAAATGACCATGATCCGACATCAAATACCCGAGTTATGAGCATTCAAAGATGACCATGTAATATTTTCAGCATTAACAAAAAAATAAGATTTTTGGAGCTTCATAACTTGCATATCTCGGCCAAAATAAGTCCGATCTTTGAGTGGTATACCTTTTTAGACTCGTTAAGATCAGAATTATAGATTGCCATTTAAAAATGGCCATGCCAGCAAATTTCATTTTTTGCCAAAAATGACCATGATCCGACATCAAATACCCGAGTTATGAGCATTCAAAGATGACCATGTAATATTTTCAGCATCAACAAAAAAATAAGATTTTTGGAGCTTCATAACTTGCATATCTCGGCCAAAATAAGTCCGATCTTTGAGTGGTATACCTTTTTAGACTCGTTAAGATCAGAATTATAGATTGCCATTTAAAAATGGCCATGCCAGCAAATTTCATTTTTTGCCAAAAATGACCATGATCCGACATCAAATACCCGAGTTATGAGCATTCAAAGATGACCATGTAATATTTTCAGCATTAACAAAAAAATAAGATTTTTGGAGCTTCATAACTTGCATATCTCGGCCAAAATAAGTCCGATCTTTGAGTGGTATACCTTTTTAGACTCGTTAAGATCAGAATTATAGATTGCCATTTAAAAATGGCCATGCCAGCAAATTTCATTTTTTGCCAAAAATGACCATGATCCGACATCAAATACCCGAGTTATGAGCATTCAAAGATGACCATGTAATATTTTCAGCATTAACAAAAAAATTAGATTTTTAGAGCTTCATAACTTGCATATCTCGGCCAAAATAAGTCCGATCTTTGAGTGGTATACCTTTTTAGACTCGTTAAGATCAGAATTATAGATTGCCATTTAAAAATGGCCATGCCAGCAAATTTCATTTTTTGCCAAAAATGACCATGATCCGACATCAAATACCCGAGTTATGAGCATTCAAAGATGACCATGTAATATTTTCAGCATTAACAAAAAAATAAGATTTTTGGAGCTTCATAACTTGCATATCTCGGCCAAAATAAGTCCGATCTTTGGATTGCCATTTAAAAATGGCCATGCCAGCAAATTTCATTTTATGCCAAAAATGACCATGATCCGACATCAAATACCCGAGTTATGAGCATTCAAAGATGACCATGTAATATTTTCAGCATTAACAAAAAAATAAGATTTTTGGAGCTTCATAACTTGCATATCTCGGCCAAAATAAGTCCGATCTTTGAGTGGTATACCTTTTTAGACTCGTTAAGATCAGAATTATAGATTGCCATTTAAAAATGGCCATGCCAGCAAATTTCATTTTTTGCCAAAAATGACCATGATCCGACATCAAATACCCGAGTTATGAGCATTCAAAGATGACCATGTAATATTTTCAGCATTAACAAAAAAATAAGATTTTTGGAGCTTCATAACTTGCATATCTCGGCCAAAATAAGTCCGATCTTTGAGTGGTATACCTTTTTAGACTCGTTAAGATCAGAATTATAGATTGCCATTTAAAAATGGCCATGCCAGCAAATTTCATTTTTTGCCAAAAATGACCATGATCCGACATCAAATACCCGAGTTATGAGCATTCAAAGATGACCATGTAATATTTTCAGCATTAACAAAAAAATAAGATTTTTGGAGCTTCATAACTTGCATATCTCGGCCAAAATAAGTCCGATCTTTGAGTGGTATACCTTTTTAGACTCGTTAAGATCAGAATTATAGATTGCCATTTAAAAATGGCCATGCCAGCAAATTTCATTTTTTGCCAAAAATGACCATGATCCGACATCAAATACCCGAGTTATGAGCATTCAAAGATGACCATGTAATATTTTCAGCATTAACAAAAAAATAAGATTTTTGGAGCTTCATAACTTGCATATCTCGGCCAAAATAAGTCCGATCTTTGAGTGGTATACCTTTTTAGACTCGTTAAGATCAGAATTATAGATTGCCATTTAAAAATGGCCATGCCAGCAAATTTAATTTTTTGCCAAAAATGACCATGATCCGACATCAAATACCCGAGTTATGAGCATTCAAAGATGACCATGTAATATTTTCAGCATTAACAAAAAAATAAGATTTTTGGAGCTTCATAACTTGCATATCTCGGCCAAAATAAGTCCGATCTTTGAGTGGTATACCTTTTTAGACTCGTTAAGATCAGAATTATAGATTGCCATTTAAAAATGGCCATGCCAGCAAATTTCATTTTTTGCCAAAAATGACCATGATCCGACATCAAATACCCGAGTTATGAGCATTCAAAGATGACCATGTAATATTTTCAGCATTAACAAAAAAATAAGATTTTTGGAGCTTCATAACTTGCATATCTCGGCCAAAATAAGTCCGATCTTTGAGTGGTATACCTTTTTAGACTCGTTAAGATCAGAATTATAGATTGCCATTTAAAAATGGCCATGCCAGCAAATTTCATTTTTTGCCAAAAATGACCATGATCCGACATCAAATACCCGAGTTATGAGCATTCAAAGATGACCATGTAATATTTTCAGCATTAACAAAAAAATAAGATTTTTGGAGCTTCATAACTTGCATATCTCGGCCAAAATAAGTCCGATCTTTGAGTGGTATACCTTTTTAGACTCGTTAAGATCAGAATTATAGATTGCCATTTAAAAATGGCCATGCCAGCAAATTTCATTTTTTGCCAAAAATGACCATGATCCGACATCAAATACCCGAGTTATGAGCATTCAAAGATGACCATGTAATATTTTCAGCATTAACAAAAAAATAAGATTTTTGGAGCTTCATAACTTGCATATCTCGGCCAAAATAAGTCCGATCTTTGAGTGGTATACCTTTTTAGACTCGTTAAGATCAGAATTATAGATTGCCATTTAAAAATGGCCATGCCAGCAAATTTCATTTTTTGCCAAAAATGACCATGATCCGACATCAAATACCCGAGTTATGAGCATTCAAAGATGACCATGTAATATTTTCAGCATTAACAAAAAAATTAGATTTTTGGAGCTTCATAACTTGCATATCTCGGCCAAAATAAGTCCGATCTTTGAGTGGTATACCTTTTTAGACTCGTTAAGATCAGAATTATAGATTGCCATTTAAAAATGGCCATGCCAGCAAATTTCATTTTATGCCAAAAATGACCATGATCCGACATCAAATACCCGAGTTATGAGCATTCAAAGATGACCATGTAATATTTTCAGCATTAACAAAAAAATAAGATTTTTGGAGCTTCATAACTTGCATATCTCGGCCAAAATAAGTCCGATCTTTGAGTGGTATACCTTTTTAGACTCGTTAAGATCAGAATTATAGATTGCCATTTAAAAATGGCCATGCCAGCAAATTTCATTTTTTGCCAAAAATGACCATGATCCGACATCAAATACCCGAGTTATGAGCATTCAAAGATGACCATGTAATATTTTCAGCATTAACAAAAAAATAAGATTTTTGGAGCTTCATAACTTGCATATCTCGGCCAAAATAAGTCCGATCTTTGAGTGGTATACCTTTTTAGACTCGTTAAGATCAGAATTATAGATTGCCATTTAAAAATGGCCATGCCAGCAAATTTCATTTTTTGCCAAAAATGACCATGATCCGACATCAAATACCCGAGTTATGAGCATTCAAAGATGACCATGTAATATTTTCAGCATTAACAAAAAAATTAGATTTTTGGAGCTTCATAACTTGCATATCTCGGCCAAAATAAGTCCGATCTTTGAGTGGTATACCTTTTTAGACTCGTTAAGATCAGAATTATAGATTGCCATTTAAAAATGGCCATGCCAGCAAATTTAATTTTTTGCCAAAAATGACCATGATCCGACATCAAATACCCGAGTTATGAGCATTCAAAGATGACCATGTAATATTTTCAGCATTAACAAAAAAATAAGATTTTTGGAGCTTCATAACTTGCATATCTCGCCCAAAATAAGTCCGATCTTTGAGTGGTATACCTTTTTAGACTCGTTAAGATCAGAATTATAGATTGCCATTTAAAAATGGCCATGCCAGCAAATTTCATTTTTTGCCAAAAATGACCATGATCCGACATCAAATACCCGAGTTATGAGCATTCAAAGATGACCATGTAATATTTTCAGCATTAGCAAAGAAATTAGATTTTTGGAGCTTCATAACTTGCATATCTCGGCCAAAATAAGTCCGATCTTTGAGTGGTATACCTTTTTAGACTCGTTAAGATCAGAATTATAGATTGCCATTTAAAAATGGCCATGCCAGCAAATTTCATTTTATGCCAAAAATGACCATGATCCGACATCAAATACCCGAGTTATGAGCATTCAAAGATGACCATGTAATATTTTCAGCATTAACAAAAAAATAAGATTTTTGGAGCTTCATAACTTGCATATCTCGGCCAAAATAAGTCCGATCTTTGAGTGGTATACCTTTTTAGACTCGTTAAGATCAGAATTATAGATTGCCATTTAAAAATGGCCATGCCAGCAAATTTCATTTTTTGCCAAAAATGACCATGATCCGACATCAAATACCCGAGTTATGAGCATTCAAAGATGACCATGTAATATTTTCAGCATTAACAAAAAAATAAGATTTTTGGAGCTTCATAACTTGCATATCTCGGCCAAAATAAGTCCGATCTTTGAGTGGTATACCTTTTTAGACTCGTTAAGATCAGAATTATAGATTGCCATTTAAAAATGGCCATGCCAGCAAATTTCATTTTTTGCCAAAAATGACCATGATCCGACATCAAATACCCGAGTTATGAGCATTCAAAGATGACCATGTAATATTTTCAGCATTAACAAAAAAATAAGATTTTTGGAGCTTCATAACTTGCATATCTCGGCCAAAATAAGTCCGATCTTTGAGTGGTATACCTTTTTAGACTCGTTAAGATCAGAATTATAGATTGCCATTTAAAAATGGCCATGCCAGCAAATTTCATTTTTTGCCAAAAATGACCATGATCCGACATCAAATACCCGAGTTATGAGCATTCAAAGATGACCATGTAATATTTTCAGCATTAACAAAAAAATATAGATTTTTGGAGCTTCATAACTTGCATATCTCGGCCAAAATAAGTCCGATCTTTGAGTGGTATACCTTTTTAGACTCGTTAAGATCAGAATTATAGATTGCCATTTAAAAATGGCCATGCCAGCAAATTTCATTTTTTGCCAAAAATGACCATGATCCGACATCAAATACCCGAGTTATGAGCATTCAAAGATGACCATGTAATATTTTCAGCATTAACAAAAAAATAAGATTTTTGGAGCTTCATAACTTGCATATCTCGGCCAAAATAAGTCCGATCTTTGAGTGGTATACCTTTTTAGACTCGTTAAGATCAGAATTATAGATTGCCATTTAAAAATGGCCATGCCAGCAAATTTAATTTTTTGCCAAAAATGACCATGATCCGACATCAAATACCCGAGTTATGAGCATTCAAAGATGACCATGTAATATTTTCAGCATTAACAAAAAAATAAGATTTTTGGAGCTTCATAACTTGCATATCTCGGCCAAAATAAGTCCGATCTTTGAGTGGTATACCTTTTTAGACTCGTTAAGATCAGAATTATAGATTGCCATTTAAAAATGGCCATGCCAGCAAATTTCATTTTTTGCCAAAAATGACCATGATCCGACATCAAATACCCGAGTTATGAGCATTCAAAGATGACCATGTAATATTTTCAGCATTAACAAAAAAATAAGATTTTTGGAGCTTCATAACTTGCATATCTCGGCCAAAATAAGTCCGATCTTTGAGTGGTATACCTTTTTAGACTCGTTAAGATCAGAATTATAGATTGCCATTTAAAAATGGCCATGCCAGCAAATTTCATTTTTTGCCAAAAATGACCATGATCCGACATCAAATACCCGAGTTATGAGCATTCAAAGATGACCATGTAATATTTTCAGCATTAACAAAAAAATAAGATTTTTGGAGCTTCATAACTTGCATATCTCGGCCAAAATAAGTCCGATCTTTGAGTGGTATACCTTTTTAGACTCGTTAAGATCAGAATTATAGATTGCCATTTAAAAATGGCCATGCCAGCAAATTTCATTTTTGCCAAAAATGACCATGATCCGACATCAAATACCCGAGTTATGAGCATTCAAAGATGACCATGTAATATTTTCAGCATTAACAAAAAAATAAGATTTTTGGAGCTTCATAACTTGCATATCTCGGCCAAAATAAGTCCGATCTTTGAGTGGTATACCTTTTTAGACTCGTTAAGATCAGAATTATAGATTGCCATTTAAAAATGGCCATGCCAGCAAATTTCATTTTTTGCCAAAAATGACCATGATCCGACATCAAATACCCGAGTTATGAGCATTCAAAGATGACCATGTAATATTTTCAGCATTAACAAAAAAATAAGATTTTTGGAGCTTCATAACTTGCATATCTCGGCCAAAATAAGTCCGATCTTTGAGTGGTATACCTTTTTAGACTCGTTAAGATCAGAATTATAGATTGCGATTTAAAAATAGCCATGCCAGCAAATTTCATTTTTTGCCAAAAATGACCATGATCCGACATTAAATACCCGAGTTATGAGCATTCAAAAATTACCATGTAATATTTTCAGCATTAACAAAAAAATAAGATTTTTGGAGCTTCATAACTTGCATATCTCGGCCAAAATAAGTCCGATCTTTGAGTGGTATACCTTTTTAGACTCGTTAAGATCAGAATTATAGATTGCCATTTAAAAATGGCCATGCCAGCAAATTTCATTTTTTGCCAAAAATGACCATGATCCGACATCAAATACCCGAGTTATGAGCATTCAAAGATGACCATGTAATATTTTCAACATTAACAAAAAAATTAGATTTTTGGAGCTTCATAACTTGCATATCTCGGCCAAAATAAGTCCGATCTTTGAGTGGTATACCTTTTTAGACTCGTTAAGATCAGAATTATAGATTGCCATTTAAAAATGGCCATGCCAGCAAATTTCATTTTTTGCCAAAAATGACCATGATCCGACATCAAATACCCGAGTTATGAGCATTCAAAGATGACCATGTAATATTTTCAGCATTAACAAAAAAATAAGATTTTTGGAGCTTCATAACTTGCATATCTCGGCCAAAATAAGTCCGATCTTTGAGTGGTATACCTTTTTAGACTCGTTAAGATCAGAATTATAGATTGCCATTTAAAAATGGCCATGCCAGCAAATTTAATTTTTTGCCAAAAATGACCATGATCCGACATCAAATACCCGAGTTATGAGCATTCAAAGATGACCATGTAATATTTTCAGCATTAGCAAAGAAATTAGATTTTTGGAGCTTCATAACTTGCATATCTCGGCCAAAATAAGTCCGATCTTTGAGTGGTATACCTTTTTAGACTCGTTAAGATCAGAATTATAGATTGCCATTTAAAAATGGCCATGCCAGCAAATTTCATTTTATGCCAAAAATGACCATGATCCGACATCAAATACCCGAGTTATGAGCATTCAAAGATGACCATGTAATATTTTCAGCATTAACAAAAAAATAAGATTTTTGGAGCTTCATAACTTGCATATCTCGGCCAAAATAAGTCCGATCTTTGAGTGGTATACCTTTTTAGACTCGTTAAGATCAGAATTATAGATTGCCATTTAAAAATGGCCATGCCAGCAAATTTCATTTTTTGCCAAAAATGACCATGATCCGACATCAAATACCCGAGTTATGAGCATTCAAAGATGACCATGTAATATTTTCAGCATTAACAAAAAAATAAGATTTTTGGAGCTTCATAACTTGCATATCTCGGCCAAAATAAGTCCGATCTTTGAGTGGTATACCTTTTTAGACTCGTTAAGATCAGAATTATAGATTGCCATTTAAAAATGGCCATGCCAGCAAATTTCATTTTTTGCCAAAAATGACCATGATCCGACATCAAATACCCGAGTTATGAGCATTCAAAGATGACCATGTAATATTTTCAGCATTAACAAAAAAATAAGATTTTTGGAGCTTCATAACTTGCATATCTCGGCCAAAATAAGTCCGATCTTTGAGTGGTATACCTTTTTAGACTCGTTAAGATCAGAATTATAGATTGCCATTTAAAAATGGCCATGCCAGCAAATTTCATTTTTTGCCAAAAATGACCATGATCCGACATCAAATACCCGAGTTATGAGCATTCAAAGATGACCATGTAATATTTTCAGCATTAACAAAAAAATAAGATTTTTGGAGCTTCATAACTTGCATATCTCGGCCAAAATAAGTCCGATCTTTGAGTGGTATACCTTTTTAGACTCGTTAAGATCAGAATTATAGATTGCCATTTAAAAATGGCCATGCCAGCAAATTTCATTTTTTGCCAAAAATGACCATGATCCGACATCAAATACCCGAGTTATGAGCATTCAAAGATGACCATGTAATATTTTCAGCATTAACAAAAAAATAAGATTTTTGGAGCTTCATAACTTGCATATCTCGGCCAAAATAAGTCCGATCTTTGAGTGGTATACCTTTTTAGACTCGTTAAGATCAGAATTATAGATTGCCATTTAAAAATGGCCATGCCAGCAAATTTCATTTTTTGCCAAAAATGACCATGATCCGACATCAAATACCCGAGTTATGAGCATTCAAAGATGACCATGTAATATTTTCAGCATTAACAAAAAAATAAGATTTTTGGAGCTTCATAACTTGCATATCTCGGCCAAAATAAGTCCGATCTTTGAGTGGTATACCTTTTTAGACTCGTTAAGATCAGAATTATAGATTGCCATTTAAAAATGGCCATGCCAGCAAATTTAATTTTATGCCATTCAAAGATGACCATGTAATATTTTCAGCATTAACAAAAATATAAGATTTTTGGAGCTTCATAACTTGCATATCTCGGCCAAAATAAGTCCGATCTTTGAGTGGTATACCTTTTTAGACTCGTTAAGATCAGAATTATAGATTGCCATTTAAAAATGGCCATGCCAGCAAATTTCATTTTTTGCCAAAAATGACCATGATCCGACATCAAATACCCGAGTTATGAGCATTCAAAGATGACCATGTAATATTTTCAGCATTAACAAAAAAATAAGATTTTTGGAGCTTCATAACTTGCATATCTCGGCCAAAATAAGTCCGATCTTTGATTGGTATACCTTTTTAGACTCGTTAAGATCAGAATTATAGATTGCCATTTAAAAATGGCCATGCCAGCAAATTTCATTTTTTGCCAAAAATGACCATGATCCGACATCAAATACCCGAGTTATGAGCATTCAAAGATGACCATGTAATATTTTCAGCATTAACAAAAAAATAAGATTTTTGGAGCTTCATAACTTGCATATCTCGGCCAAAATAAGTCCGATCTTTGAGTGGTATACCTTTTTAGACTCGTTAAGATCAGAATTATAGATTGCCATTTAAAAATGGCCATGCCAGCAAATTTCATTTTTTGCCAAAAATGACCATGATCCGACATCAAATACCCGAGTTATGAGCATTCAAAGATGACCATGTAATATTTTCAGCATTAACAAAAAAATAAGATTTTTGGAGCTTCATAACTTGCATATCTCGGCCAAAATAAGTCCGATCTTTGAGTGGTATACCTTTTTAGACTCGTTAAGATCAGAATTATAGATTGCCATTTAAAAATGGCCATGCCAGCAAATTTCATTTTTTGCCAAAAATGACCATGATCCGACATCAAATACCCGAGTTATGAGCATTCAAAGATGACCATGTAATATTTTCAACATTAACAAAAAAATTAGATTTTTGGAGCTTCATAACTTGCATATCTCGGCCAAAATAAGTCCGATCTTTGAGTGGTATACCTTTTTAGACTCGTTAAGATCAGAATTATAGATTGCCATTTAAAAATGGCCATGCCAGCAAATTTAATTTTTTGCCAAAAATGACCATGATCCGACATCAAATACCCGAGTTATGAGCATTCAAAGATGACCATGTAATATTTTCAGCATTAACAAAAAAATAAGATTTTTGGAGCTTCATAACTTGCATATCTCGGCCAAAATAAGTCCGATCTTTGAGTGGTATACCTTTTTAGACTCGTTAAGATCAGAATTATAGATTGCCATTTAAAAATGGCCATGCCAGCAAATTTCATTTTTTGCCAAAAATGACCATGATCCGACATCAAATACCCGAGTTATGAGCATTCAAAGATGACCATGTAATATTTTCAGCATTAACAAAAAAATAAGATTTTTGGAGCTTCATAACTTGCATATCTCGGCCAAAATAAGTCCGATCTTTGAGTGGTATACCTTTTTAGACTCGTTAAGATCAGAATTATAGATTGCCATTTAAAAATGGCCATGCCAGCAAATTTCATTTTTTGCCAAAAATGACCATGATCCGACATCAAATACCCGAGTTATGAGCATTCAAAGATGACCATGTAATATTTTCAGCATTAACAAAAAAATAAGATTTTTGGAGCTTCATAACTTGCATATCTCGGCCAAAATAAGTCCGATCTTTGAGTGGTATACCTTTTTAGACTCGTTAAGATCAGAATTATAGATTGCCATTTAAAAATGGCCATGCCAGCAAATTTCATTTTTTGCCAAAAATGACCATGATCCGACATCAAATACCCGAGTTATGAGCATTCAAAGATGACCATGTAATATTTTCAGCATTAACAAAAAAATAAGATTTTTGGAGCTTCATAACTTGCATATCTCGGCCAAAATAAGTCCGATCTTTGAGTGGTATACCTTTTTAGACTCGTTAAGATCAGAATTATAGATTGCCATTTAAAAATGGCCATGCCAGCAAATTTAATTTTTTGCCAAAAATGACCATGATCCGACATCAAATACCCGAGTTATGAGCATTCAAAGATGACCATGTAATATTTTCAGCATTAACAAAAAAATAAGATTTTTGGAGCTTCATAACTTGCATATCTCGGCCAAAATAAGTCCGATCTTTGAGTGGTATACCTTTTTAGACTCGTTAAGATCAGAATTATAGATTGCCATTTAAAAATGGCCATGCCAGCAAATTTCATTTTTTGCCAAAAATGACCATGATCCGACATCAAATACCCGAGTTATGAGCATTCAAAGATGACCATGTAATATTTTCAGCATTAACAAAAAAATAAGATTTTTGGAGCTTCATAACTTGCATATCTCGGCCAAAATAAGTCCGATCTTTGAGTGGTATACCTTTTTAGACTCGTTAAGATCAGAATTATAGATTGCCATTTAAAAATGGCCATGCCAGCAAATTTCATTTTTTGCCAAAAATGACCATGATCCGACATCAAATACCCGAGTTATGAGCATTCAAAGATGACCATGTAATATTTTCAGCATTAACAAAAAAATAAGATTTTTGGAGCTTCATAACTTGCATATCTCGGCCAAAATAAGTCCGATCTTTGAGTGGTATACCTTTTTAGACTCGTTAAGATCAGAATTATAGATTGCCATTTAAAAATGGCCATGCCAGCAAATTTCATTTTTTGCCAAAAATGACCATGATCCGACATCAAATACCCGAGTTATGAGCATTCAAAGATGACCATGTAATATTTTCAGCATTAACAAAAAAATAAGATTTTTGGAGCTTCATAACTTGCATATCTCGGCCAAAATAAGTCCGATCTTTGAGTGGTATACCTTTTTAGACTCGTTAAGATCAGAATTATAGATTGCCATTTAAAAATGGCCATGCCAGCAAATTTCATTTTTTGCCAAAAATGACCATGATCCGACATCAAATACCCGAGTTATGAGCATTCAAAGATGACCATGTAATATTTTCAGCATTAACAAAAAAATAAGATTTTTGGAGCTTCATAACTTGCATATCTCGGCCAAAATAAGTCCGATCTTTGAGTGGTATACCTTTTTAGACTCGTTAAGATCAGAATTATAGATTGCCATTTAAAAATGGCCATGCCAGCAAATTTCATTTTTTGCCAAAAATGACCATGATCCGACATCAAATACCCGAGTTATGAGCATTCAAAGATGACCATGTAATATTTTCAGCATTAACAAAAAAATAAGATTTTTGGAGCTTCATAACTTGCATATCTCGGCCAAAATAAGTCCGATCTTTGAGTGGTATACCTTTTTAGACTCGTTAAGATCAGAATTATAGATTGCCATTTAAAAATGGCCATGCCAGCAAATTTCATTTTTTGCCAAAAATGACCATGATCCGACATCAAATACCCGAGTTATGAGCATTCAAAGATGACCATGTAATATTTTCAGCATTAACAAAAAAATAAGATTTTTGGAGCTTCATAACTTGCATATCTCGGCCAAAATAAGTCCGATCTTTGAGTGGTATACCTTTTTAGACTCGTTAAGATCAGAATTATAGATTGCCATTTAAAAATGGCCATGCCAGCAAATTTCATTTTTTGCCAAAAATGACCATGATCCGACATCAAATACCCGAGTTATGAGCATTCAAAGATGACCATGTAATATTTTCAGCATTAACAAAAAAATAAGATTTTTGGAGCTTCATAACTTGCATATCTCGGCCAAAATAAGTCCGATCTTTGAGTGGTATACCTTTTTAGACTCGTTAAGATCAGAATTATAGATTGCCATTTAAAAATGGCCATGCCAGCAAATTTCATTTTTTGCCAAAAATGACCATGATCCGACATCAAATACCCGAGTTATGAGCATTCAAAGATGACCATGTAATATTTTCAGCATTAACAAAAAAATAAGATTTTTGGAGCTTCATAACTTGCATATCTCGGCCAAAATAAGTCCGATCTTTGAGTGGTATACCTTTTTAGACTCGTTAAGATCAGAATTATAGATTGCCATTTAAAAATGGCCATGCCAGCAAATTTCATTTTTTGCCAAAAATGACCATGATCCGACATCAAATACCCGAGTTATGAGCATTCAAAGATGACCATGTAATATTTTCAGCATTAACAAAAAAATAAGATTTTTGGAGCTTCATAACTTGCATATCTCGGCCAAAATAAGTCCGATCTTTGAGTGGTATACCTTTTTAGACTCGTTAAGATCAGAATTATAGATTGCCATTTAAAAATGGCCATGCCAGCAAATTTCATTTTTTGCCAAAAATGACCATGATCCGACATCAAATACCCGAGTTATGAGCATTCAAAGATGACCATGTAATATTTTCAGCATTAACAAAAAAATAAGATTTTTGGAGCTTCATAACTTGCATATCTCGGCCAAAATAAGTCCGATCTTTGAGTGGTATACCTTTTTAGACTCGTTAAGATCAGAATTATAGATTGCCATTTAAAAATGGCCATGCCAGCAAATTTCATTTTTTGCCAAAAATGACCATGATCCGACATCAAATACCCGAGTTATGAGCATTCAAAGATGACCATGTAATATTTTCAGCATTAACAAAAAAATAAGATTTTTGGAGCTTCATAACTTGCATATCTCGGCCAAAATAAGTCCGATCTTTGAGTGGTATACCTTTTTAGACTCGTTAAGATCAGAATTATAGATTGCCATTTAAAAATGGCCATGCCAGCAAATTTCATTTTTTGCCAAAAATGACCATGATCCGACATCAAATACCCGAGTTATGAGCATTCAAAGATGACCATGTAATATTTTCAGCATTAACAAAAAAATAAGATTTTTGGAGCTTCATAACTTGCATATCTCGGCCAAAATAAGTCCGATCTTTGAGTGGTATACCTTTTTAGACTCGTTAAGATCAGAATTATAGATTGCCATTTAAAAATGGCCATGCCAGCAAATTTCATTTTTTGCCAAAAATGACCATGATCCGACATCAAATACCCGAGTTATGAGCATTCAAAGATGACCATGTAATATTTTCAGCATTAACAAAAAAATAAGATTTTTGGAGCTTCATAACTTGCATATCTCGGCCAAAATAAGTCCGATCTTTGAGTGGTATACCTTTTTAGACTCGTTAAGATCAGAATTATAGATTGCCATTTAAAAATGGCCATGCCAGCAAATTTCATTTTTTGCCAAAAATGACCATGATCCGACATCAAATACCCGAGTTATGAGCATTCAAAGATGACCATGTAATATTTTCAGCATTAACAAAAAAATAAGATTTTTGGAGCTTCATAACTTGCATATCTCGGCCAAAATAAGTCCGATCTTTGAGTGGTATACCTTTTTAGACTCGTTAAGATCAGAATTATAGATTGCCATTTAAAAATGGCCATGCCAGCAAATTTCATTTTTTGCCAAAAATGACCATGATCCGACATCAAATACCCGAGTTATGAGCATTCAAAGATGACCATGTAATATTTTCAGCATTAACAAAAAAATAAGATTTTTGGAGCTTCATAACTTGCATATCTCGGCCAAAATAAGTCCGATCTTTGAGTGGTATACCTTTTTAGACTCGTTAAGATCAGAATTATAGATTGCCATTTAAAAATGGCCATGCCAGCAAATTTCATTTTTTGCCAAAAATGACCATGATCCGACATCAAATACCCGAGTTATGAGCATTCAAAGATGACCATGTAATATTTTCAGCATTAACAAAAAAATAAGATTTTTGGAGCTTCATAACTTGCATATCTCGGCCAAAATAAGTCCGATCTTTGAGTGGTATACCTTTTTAGACTCGTTAAGATCAGAATTATAGATTGCCATTTAAAAATGGCCATGCCAGCAAATTTAATTTTTTGCCAAAAATGACCATGATCCGACATCAAATACCCGAGTTATGAGCATTCAAAGATGACCATGTAATATTTTCAGGCATTAACAAAAAAATAAGATTTTTGGAGCATCATAACTTGCATATCTCGGCCAAAATAAGTCCGATCTTTGAGTGGTATACCTTTTTAGACTAATTTTTTTTAAAAAAATTTTTTGCCATTTAAAAATGGCCATACCAGCAAATTTAATTTTTTGCCAAAAATGACCATGATCCGACATCAAATACCCGAGTTATGAGCATTCAAAGATGACCATGTAATATTTTCAGTATTAACAAAAAAATAAGATTTTTGGAGCTTTATAACTTGCATATCTCGGCCAAAATAAGTCCGATCTTTGAGTGGTATACCTTTTTAGACTGATTTTTTTTTTTTTGGTTTTTTGCCATTTAAAAATAGCCATGCCAGCAAATTTGATTTTTTGCCAAAAATGACCATGATCCGACATCAAATACCCGAGTTATGAGCATTCAAAGATGACCATGTAATATTTTGAGCATTAACAAAAAAATAAGATTTTTGGAGCTTCATAACTTGCATATCTCGGCCAAAATAAGTCCGATCTTTGAGTGGCATACCTTTTTAGACTCGTTAAGATGAGAATTATAGATTGCCATTTAAAAATGGCCATGCCAGCAAATTTAATGACCATGATCCGACATCAAATACCCGAGTTATGAGCATTCAAAGATGACCATGTAATATTTTCAGCATTAACAAAAAAATAAGATTTTTGGAGCTTCATAACTTGCATATCTCTCCCAAAATAAGTCCGATCTTTGAGTGGTATATCTTTTTAGACTCGTTAAGATCAGAATTATAGATTGCCATTTAAAAATGGCCATACCAGCAAATTTAATTTTTTGCCAAAAATGACCATGATCCGACATCAAATACCCGAGTTATGAGCATTCAAAGATGACCATGTAATATTTTCAGCATTAACAAAAAAATAAGATTTTTGGAGCTTCATAACTTGCATATCTCGGCCAAAATAAGTCCGATCTTTGAGTGGTATACCTTTTTAGACTGATTTTTTTTTTTTTTTTTTTTTGCCATTTAAAAATGGCCATGCTAGAAAATTTCATTTTTTGCCAAAAATGACCATGATCCGACATCAAATACCCGAGTTATGAGCATTCAAAGATGACCATGTAATATTTTCAACATTAACAAAAAAATAAGATTTTTGGAGCTTCATAACTTGCATATCTCGGCCAAAATAAGTCCGATCTTTGAGTGGTATACCTTTTTAGACTCGTTAAGATCAGAATTCTAGATTGCCATTTAAAAATGGCCATGCCAGCCAATTTCATTGTTTGCCAAAAATGACCATGATCCGACATCAAATACCCTTGTTATGAGCATTCAAAGATGACCATGTAATATTTTCAGCATTAACAAAAAAATAAGATTTTTGGAGCTTCATAACTTGCATATCTCGGCCAAAATAAGTCCGATCTTTGAGTGGTATACCTTTTTAGACTCGTTAAGATCAGAATTATAGAGTGCCATTTAAAAATGGCCATGCCAGAAAATTTAATTTTTTGCCAAAAATGACCATGATCCGACATCAAATACCCGAGTTATGAGCATTCAAAGATGACCATGTAATATTTTCAGCATTAACAAAAAAATAAGATTTTTGGAGCTTCATAACTTGCATATCTCGGCCAAAATAAGTCCGATCTTTGAGTGGTATACCTTTTTAGACTCGTTAAGATCAGAATTATAGATTGCCATTTAAAAATGGCCATGCCAGCAAATTTAATTTTTTGCCAAAAATGACCATGATCCGACATCAAATACCCGAGTTATGAGCATTCAAAGATGACCATGTAATATTTTCCAGCATTAACAAAAAAATAAGATTTTTGGAGCTTCATAACTTGCATATCTCGGCCAAAATAAGTCCGATCTTTGAGTGGTATACCTTTTTAGACTCGTTAAGATCAGAATTATAGATTGCCATTTAAAAATGGCCATGCCAGCAAATTTAATTTTTTGCCAAAAATGACCATGATCCGACATCAAATACCCGAGTTATGAGCATTCAAAGATGACCACTGTAATATTTTCAGCATTAACAAAAAAATAAGATTTTTGGAGCTTCATAACTTGCATATCTCGGCCAAAATAAGTCCGATCTTTGAGTGGTATACCTTTTTAGACTCGTTAAGATCAGAATTATAGATTGCCATTTAAAAATGGCCATGCCAGCAAATTTTATTTTTTGCCAAAAATGACCATGATCCGACATCAAATACCCGAGTTATGAGCATTCAAAGATGACCATGTAATATTTTCAGCATTAACAAAAAAATAAGATATTTTTGGAGCTTCATAACTTGCATATCTCGGCCAAAATAAGTCCGATCTTTGAGTGGTATACTTTTTTAGACTCGTTAAGATCAGATTTTTAGTTGCCATTTAAAAATGGCCATGACAGCAAATTTCATTTTTTGCCAAAAATGACCATGATCCGACATCAAATACCCGAGTTATGAGCATTCAAAGATGACCATGTAATATTTTCAGCACTAACAAAAAAATAAGATTTTTGGAGCTTCATAACTTGCATATCTCGGCCAAAATAAGTCCGATCTTTGAGTGGTATACCTTTTTAGACTCGTTAAGATCAGAATTATAGATTGCCATTTAAAAATGGCCATGCCAGCAAATTTCATTTTTTGCCAAAAATGACCATGATCCGACATCAAATACCCGAGTTATGAGCATTCAAAGATGACCATGTAATATTTTCAGCATTAACAAAAAAATAAGATTTTTGGAGCTTTATAACTTGCATATCTCGGCCAAAATAAGTCCGATCTTTGAGTGGTATACCTTTTTAGACTCGTTAAGATCAGAATTATAGATTGCCATTTAAAAAATGGCCATGCCAGCAAATTTCATTTTTTTGCCAAAAATGACCATAATCCGACATCAAATACCCGAGTTATGAGCATTCAAAGATGACCATGTAATATTTTCAGCATTAACAAAAAAATAAGATTTTTGGAGCTTCATAACTTGCATATCTCAAACAAAATAAGTCCGATCTTTGAGTGGTATACCTTTTTAGACTCGTTAAGATCAGAATTACAGATTGCCATTTAAAAATGGCCATGCCAGCAAATTTCATTTTTTGCCAAAAATGACCATGATCCGACATCAAATACCCGAGCTATGAGCATTCAAAGATGACCATGTAATATTTTCAGCATTAACAAAAAAATAAGATTTTTGGAGCTTCATAACTTGCATCTCTCGGCCAAAATAAGTCCGATCTTTGAGTGGTATACCTTTTTAGACTCGTTAAGATCAGAATTATAGATTGCCATTTAAAAATGGCCATGCCAGTAAATTTAATTTTTTGCCAAAAATGACCATGATCCGACATCAAATACCCGAGTTATGAGCATTCAAAGATGACCATGTAATATTTTCAGCATTAACAAAAAAATAAGATTTTTGGAGCTTCATAACTTGCATATCTCGGCCAAAATAAGTCCGATCTTTGAGTGGTATACCTTTTTAGACTCGTTAAGATCAGAATTATAGATTGCCATTTAAAAATGGCCATGCCAGCAAATTTAATTTTTTGCCAAAAATGACCATGATCCGACATCAAATACCCGAGTTATGAGCATTCAAAGATGACCATGTAATATTTTCAGCACTAACAAAAAAATAAGATTTTTGGAGCTTCATAACTTGCATATCTCGGCCAAAATAAGTCCGATCTTTGAGTGGTATACCTTTTTAGACTCGTTAAGATCAGAATTATAGATTGCCATTTAAAAATGGCCATGCCAGCATATTTCATTTTTTGCCAAAAATGACCATGATCCGACATCAAATACCCGAGTTATGAGCATTCAAAGATGACCATGTAATATTTTCAGCATTAACAAAAAAATAAGATTTTTGGAGCTTCATAACTTGCATATCTCGGCCAAAATAAGTCCGATCTTTGAGTGGTATACCTTTTTAGACTCGTTAAGATCAGAATTATAGATTGCCATTTAAAAATGGCCATGCCAGCAAATTTCATTTTTTGCCAAAAATGACCATGATCCGACATCAAATACCCGAGCTATGAGCATTCAAAGACGACCATGTAATATTTTCAGCATTAACAAAAAAATAAGATTTTTGGAGCTTCATAACTTGCATATCTCGGCCAAAATAAGTCCGATCTTTGAGTGGTATACCTTTTTAGACTCGTTAAGATCAGAATTATAGATTGCCATTTAAAAATGGCCATGCCAGCAAATTTTATTTTTTTGACAAAAATGACCATGATCCGACATCAAATACCCGAGTTATGAGCATTCAAAGATGACCATGTAATATTTTCAGCATTAACAAAAAAATAAGATTTTTGGAGCTTCATAACTTGCATATCTCGGCCAAAATAAGTCCGATCTTTGAGTGGTATACCTTTTTAGACTCGTTAAGATCAGAATTATAGATTGCCATTTAAAAATGGCCATGCCAGCAAATTTCATTTTTTCCCAAAAATGACCATGATCCGACATCAAATACCCGAGTTATGAGCATTCAAAGATGACCATGTAATATTTTCAGCATTAACAAAAAAATAAGATTTTTGGAGCTTCATAACTTGCATATCTCGGCCAAAATAAGTCCGATCTTTGAGTGGTATACCTTTTTAGACTCGTTAAGATCAGAATTATAGATTGCCATTTAAAAATGGCCATGCCAGCAAATTTCATTTTTTTGCCAAAAATGACCATGATCCGACATCAAATACCCGAGTTATGAGCATTCAAAGATGACCATGTAATATTTTCAGCATTAAACAAAAAAATAAGATTTTTGGAGCTTCATAACTTGCATATCTCGGCCAAAATAAGTCCGATCTTTGAGTGGTATACCTTTTTAGACTCGTTAAGATCAGAATTATAGATTGCCATTTAAAAATGGCCATGCCAGCAAATTTCATTTTTTGCCAAAAATGACCATGATCCGACATCAAATACCCGAGTTATGAGCATTCAAAAATGACCATGTAATATTTTCAGCATTAACAAAAAAATAAGATTTTTGGAGCTTCATAACTTGCATATCTCGGCCAAAATAAGTCCGATCTTTGAGTGGTATACCTTTTTAGACTCGTTAAGATCAGAATTATAGATTTCCATTTAAAAATGGCCATGCCAGAAAATTTCATTTTTTGCCAAAAATGACCATGATCCGACATCAAATACCCGAGTTATGAGCATTCAAAGATGACCATGTATTATTTTCAGCATTAACAAAAAAATAAGATTTTTGGAGCTTCATAACTTGCATATCTCGGCCAAAATAAGTCCGATCTTTGAGTGGTATACCTTTTTAGACTCGTTAAGATCAGAATTATAGATTGCCATTTAAAAATGGCCATGCCAGCAAATTTCATTTCTTGCCAAAAATGACCATGATCCGACATCAAATACCCGAGTTATGAGCATTCAAAGATGACCATGTAATATTTTCAGCATTAACAAAAAAATAAGACTTTTGGAGCTTCATAACTTGCATATCTCGGCCAAAATAAGTCCGATCTTTGAGTGGTATACCTTTTTAGACTCGTTAAGATCAGAATTATAGATTGCCAATTAAAAATGGCCATGCCAGAAAATTTCATTTTTTGCCAAAAATGACCATGATCCGACATCAAATACCCGAGTTATGAGCATTCAAAGATGACCATGTAATATTTTCAGCATTAACAAAAAAATTAGATTTTTGGAGCTTCATAACTTGCATATCTCGGCCAAAATAAATCCGATCTTTGAGCGGTATACCTTTTTAGACTCGTTAAGATCAGAATTATAGATTGCCATTTAAAAATGGCCATGCCAGCAAATTTCATTTTTTGCCAAAAATGAC
>JAWNPD010000295.1:0-18467 GCA_035045305.1 Drosophila maculinotata
GTCGGAAAATGGTCATTTTTGGCAAAAAATGAAATTTGCTGGCATGGTCATTTTTAAATGGCAATCTATAATTCTGATCTTAACGAGTCTAAAAAGGTATACCACTCAAAGATCGGACTTATTTTGGCCGAGATATGCAAGTTATGAAGCTCCAAAAATCTTATTTTTTTGTTAATGCTGAAAATCTTACATGGTCATCTTTGAATGCTCATAACTCGGGTATTTGATGTCGGATCATGGTCATTTTTGGCAAAAAATGCAATTTGCTGGCATGTCCATTTTTAAATGGCAATCTATAATTCTGATCTTAACGAGTCTAAAAAGGTATACCACTCAAAGATCGGACTTATTTTGGCCGAGATATGCAAGTTATGAAGCTCCAAAAATCTTATTTTTTTGTTAATGCTGAAAATATTACATGGTCATCTTTGAATGCTCATAACTCGGGTATTTGATGTCGGATCATGGTCATTTTTGGCAAAAAATGAAATTAGCTGGCATGGCCATTTTTAAATGGCAATCTATAATTCTGATCTTAACGAGTCTAAAAAGGTATACCACTCAAATATCGGACTTATTTTGGCCGAGATATGCAAGTTATGAAGCTCCAAAAATTTTTTATACCCTGATCCCATTAAAAATGGGAAAAAGGGGTATTATGGTTTTGTGCAAAAGTATGTAACAGGCATAAGGAAGCATCTCTGACCCCATAAAGTATATATATTCTTGATCAGTATCAATAGCCGAGTCGATATAGCCATGTCCGTCTGTCCGTCTGACCGTCTGACCGTCTGTCCGTCTGTCCGTCTGTATGAACGCGTGTTTCTCAGAGACTACAAAAGCTAGAGACTTCATATTTAAAATATAAGTTCTCGTAGTGGCGGGACGATACAAGTTTATCATTTTTTTTCGATATCTCATCCCGTTCAAAAGTTATCGATAAATTTCAATTTTAGCCAAGTGTTTTTCGGGCATTACTTGAAAGTCATTAATGCTAGCGAATTTATATTTAAGTTTAAGTTACTGTACTGCCGGCTCGACACAAACTCATCAATTTTTTTTCGATATCTCAATCCTTTCAAAAATTATCGATAAATTAAGATTCCAGAACAGTGTTTTTAAGGTATAGCTTAAAAGTTATAAGAGGTAGAGTCACCAAATTTGGTACATATATTCTCCTATAGCATACAGAGGTTAAATACATTTCACTTTTTGGATACCCATCCCCGATCTCACAGAAATATAAAAATACGTAATTTTAGAGGTATGACCTTCGGATTTTACATAGTTGCACATTTTTATGCCATCTTTGTGTCCTACAAATTTAATAACGATCAGACAAAAAACAAAGAAGTTATTAACGATTTAATGTACCATAGTTTGTGGCCAAAGGAAGAAGAAGCAAAGCAATTGATGACGCGCGTAGCAAGCAGCTTCTGTTTGTATATGTGTGTGTGTGTTTCTATGTATGAATGCAGATAAATAACTTGAATGAATGTCAGAACTTGGATCAGGGTATCTCCTAGTCGGGCACTCTCGACTAGAGCACTCTTACTTGTTTTTTTTGTTAATGCTGAAAATATTACATGGTCATCTTTGAATGCTCATAACTCGGGTATTTGATGTCGGATCATGGTCATTTTTGGCAAAAAATTAAATTTGCTGGCATGGCCATTTTTTAATGGCAATCTATTATTCTGATCTTAACGAGTCTAAAAAGGTATACCACTCAAAGATCGGACTTATTTTGGCCGAGATATGCAAGCTATGAAGCTCCAAAAATCTTATTTTTTTTGTTAATGCTGAAAATATTACATGGTCATCTTTGAATGCTCATAACTCAGGTATTTGATGTCGGATCATGGTCATTTTTGGCAAAAAAATGAAATTTGCTGGCATGGCCATTTTTAAATGGCAATCTATAATTCTGATCTTAACGAGTCTAAAAAGGTATACCACTCAAAGATCAGACTTATTTTGGCCGAGATATGCAAGTTATGAAGCTCCAAAAATCTTATTTTTTTGTTAATGCTGAAAATATTACATGGTCATCTTTGAATGCTCATAACTCGGGTATTTGATGCCGGATCATGGTCATTTTTGGCAAAAAATGAAATTTGCTGGCATGGCCATTTTTAAATGGCAATCTATAATTCTGATCTTAACGAGTCTAAAAAGGTATACCACTCAAAGATCGGACTTATTTTGGCCGAGATATGCAACTTATGAAGCTCCAAAAATCTTATTTTTTTGTTAATGCTGAAAATATTACATTGTTATCTTTGAATGCTCATAACTCGGGTATTTGATGTCGGATCATGGTCATTTTTGGCAAAAAAATTAAATTTGCTGGCATGGCCATTTTGAAATGGCAATCTATAATTCTGATCTTAACGAGTCTAAAAAGGTATACCACTCAAAGATCGGACTTATTTTGGCCGAGATATGCAAGTTATGAAGCTCCAAAAATCTTATTATTTTGTTAATGCTGAAAATATTACATGGTCATCTTTGAATGCTCATAACTCGGGTATTTGATGTCGGATCATGGTCATTTTTGGCAAAAAATTAAATTTGCTGGCATGGCCATTTTTAAATGGCAATCTATAATTCTGATCTTAACGAGTCTAAAAAGGTATACCACTCAAAGATCGGACTTATTTTGGCCGAGATATGCAAGTTATGAAGCTCCAAAGATCTTATTTTTTTGTTAATGCTGAAAATATTACATGGTCATCTTTGAGTGCTCATAGCTCGGGTATTTGATGTCGGATCATGGTCATTTTTGGCAAAAAATGAAATTTGCTGGCATGGCCATTTTTAAATGGCAATTTATAATTCTGATCTTAACGAGTCTAAAAAGGTATACCACTCAAAGATCGGACTTATTTTGGCCGAGATATGCAAGTTATGAAGCTCCAAAAATCTTATTTTTTTGTTAATGCTGAAAATATTACATGGTCATCTTTGAATGCTCATAACTCGGGTATTTGATGTCGGATCATGGTCATTTTTGGCAAAAAATGAAATTTGCTGGCATGGCCATTTTTAAATGGCAATCTATAATTCTGATCTTAACGAGTCTAAAAAGGTATACCACTCAAAGATCGGACTTATTTTGGCCGAGATATGCAAGTTATGAAGCTCCAAAAATCTTATTTTTTTGTTAATGCTGAAAATATTACATGGTCATCTTTGAATGCTCATAACTCGGGTATTTGATGTCGGATCATGGTCATTTTTGGCAAAAAATGAAATTAGCTGGCATGGCCATTTTTAAATGGCAATCTATAATTCTGATCTTAACGAGTCTAAAAAGGTATACCACTCAAATATCGGACTTATTTTGGCCGAGATATGCAAGTTATGAAGCTCCAAAAATTTTTTATACCCTGATCCCATTAAAAATGGGAAAAAGGGGTATTATGGTTTTGTGCAAAAGTATGTAACAGGCATAAGGAAGCATCTCTGACCCCATAAAGTATATATATTCTTGATCAGTATCAATAGCCGAGTCGATATAGCCATGTCCGTCTGTCCGTCTGACCGTCTGTCCGTCTGTCCGTCTGTATGAACGCGTGTTTCTCAGAGACTACAAAAGCTAGAGACTTCATATTTAAAATATAAGTTCTCGTAGTGGCGGGACGATACAAGTTTATCATTTTTTTTCGATATCTCATCCCGTTCAAAAGTTATCGATAAATTTCAATTTTAGCCAAGTGTTTTTCGGGCATTACTTGAAAGTCATTAATGCTAGCGAATTTATATTTAAGTTTAAGTTACTGTACTGCCGGCTCGACACAAACTCATCAATTTTTTTTCGATATCTCAATCCTTTCAAAAATTATCGATAAATTAAGATTCCAGAACAGTGTTTTTAAGGTATAGCTTAAAAGTTATAAGAGGTAGAGTCACCAAATTTGGTACATATATTCTCCTATAGCATACAGAGGTTAAATACATTTCACTTTTTGGATACCCATCCCCGATCTCACAGAAATATAAAAATACGTAATTTTAGAGGTATGACCTTCGGATTTTACATAGTTGCACATTTTTATGCCATCTTTGTGTCCTACAAATTTAATAACGATCAGACAAAAAACAAAGAAGTTATTAACGATTTAATGTACCATAGTTTGTGGCCAAAGGAAGAAGAAGCAAAGCAATTGATGACGCGCGTAGCAAGCAGCTTCTGTTTGTATATGTGTGTGTGTGTTTCTATGTATGAATGCAGATAAATAACTTGAATGAATGTCAGAACTTGGATCAGGGTATCTCCTAGTCGGGCACTCTCGACTAGAGCACTCTTACTTGTTTTTTTTGTTAATGCTGAAAATATTACATGGTCATCTTTGAATGCTCATAACTCGGGTATTTGATGTCGGATCATGGTCATTTTTGGCAAAAAATTAAATTTGCTGGCATGGCCATTTTTAAATGGCAATCTATAATTCTGATCTTAACGAGTCTAAAAAGGTATACCACTCAAAGATCGGACTTATTTTGGCCGAGATATGCAAGTTATGAAGCTCCAAAAATCTTATTTTTTTGTTAATGCTGAAAATATTACATGGTCATCTTTGAATGCTCATAACTCGGGTATTTGATGTCGGATCATGGTCATTTTTGGCAAAAAATTAAATTTGCTGGCATGGCCATTTTTAAATGGCAATCTATAATTCTGATCTTAACGAGTCTAAAAAGGTATACCACTCAAAGATCGGACTTATTTTGGCCGAGATATGCAAGTTATGAAGCTCCAAAAATCTTATTTTTTTGTTAATGCTGAAAATATTACATGGTCATCTTTGAATGCTCATAACTCGGGTATTTGATGTCGGATCATGGTCATTTTTGGCAAAAAATTAAATTTGCTGGCATGGCCATTTTTAAATGGCAATCTATAATTCTGATCTTAACGAGTCTAAAAAGGTATACCACTCAAAGATCGGACTTATTTTGGCCGAGATATGCAAGTTATGAAGCTCCAAAAATCTTATTTTTTTGTTAATGCTGAAAATATTACATGGTCATCTTTGAATGCTCATAACTCGGGTATTTGATGTCGGATCATGGTCATTTTTGGCAAAAAATGAAATTTGCTGGCATGGCCATTTTTAAATGGCAATCTATAATTCTGATCTTAACGAGTCTAAAAAGGTATACCACTCAAAGATCGGACTTATTTTGGCCGAGATATGCAAGTTATGAAGCTCCAAAAATCTTATTTTTTTGTTAATGCTGAAAATATTACATGGTCATCTTTGAATGCTCATAACTCGGGTATTTGATGTCGGATCATGGTCATTTTTGGCAAAAAATTAAATTTGCTGGCATGGCCATTTTTAAATGGCAATCTATAATTCTGATCTTAACGAGTCTAAAAAGGTATACCACTCAAAGATCGGACTTATTTTGGCCGAGATATGCAAGTTATGAAGCTCCAAAAATCTTATTTTTTTGTTAATGCTGAAAATATTACATGGTCATCTTTGAATGCTCATAACTCGGGTATTTGATGTCGGATCATGGTCATTTTTGGCAAAAAATGAAATTTGCTGGCATGGCCATTTTTAAATGGCAATCTATAATTCTGATCTTAACGAGTCTAAAAAGGTATACCACTCAAAGATCGGACTTATTTTGGCCGAGATATGCAAGTTATGAAGCTCCAAAAATCTTATTTTTTTGTTAATGCTGAAAATATTACATGGTCATCTTTGAATGCTCATAACTCGGGTATTTGATGTCGGATCATGGTCATTTTTGGCAAAAAATGAAATTTGCTGGCATGGCCATTTTTAAATGGCAATCTATAATTCTGATCTTAACGAGTCTAAAAAGGTATACCACTCAAAGATCGGACTTATTTTGGCCGAGATATGCAAGTTATGAAGCTCCAAAAATCTTATTTTTTTGTTAATGCTGAAAATATTACATGGTCATCTTTGAATGCTCATAACTCGGGTATTTGATGTCGGATCATGGTCATTTTTGGCAAAAAATGAAATTTGCTGGCATGGCCATTTTTAAATGGCAATCTATAATTCTGATCTTAACGAGTCTAAAAAGGTATACCACTCAAAGATCGGACTTATTTTGGCCGAGATATGCAAGTTATGAAGCTCCAAAAATCTTATTTTTTCGTTAATGCTGAAAATATTACATGGTCATCTTTGAATGCTCATAACTCGGGTATTTGATGTCGGATCATGGTCATTTTTGGCAAAAAATGAAATTTGCTGGCATGGCCATTTTTAAATGGCAATCTATAATTCTGATCTTAACGAGTCTAAAAAGGTATACCACTCAAAGATCGGACTTATTTTGGCCGAGATATGCAAGTTATGAAGCTCCAAAAATCTTATTTTTTTGTTAATGCTGAAAATATTACATGGTCATCTTTGAATGCTCATAACTCGGGTATTTGATGTCGGATCATGGTCATTTTTGGCAAAAAATGAAATTTGCTGGCATGGCCATTTTTAAATGGCAATCTATAATTCTGATCTTAACGAGTCTAAAAAGGTATACCACTCAAAGATCGGACTTATTTTGGCCGAGATATGCAAGTTATGAAGCTCCAAAAATCTTATTTTTTTGTTAATGCTGAAAATATTACATGGTCATCTTTGAATGCTCATAACTCGGGTATTTGATGTCGGATCATGGTCATTTTTGGCAAAAAATGAAATTTGCTGGCATGGCCATTTTTAAATGGCAATCTATAATTCTGATCTTAACGAGTCTAAAAAGGTATACCACTCAAAGATCGGACTTATTTTGGCCGAGATATGCAAGTTATGAAGCTCCAAAAATCTTATTTTTTTGTTAATGCTGAAAATATTACATGGTCATCTTTGAATGCTCATAACTCGGGTATTTGATGTCGGATCATGGTCATTTTTGGCAAAAAATTAAATTTGCTGGCATGGCCATTTTTAAATGGCAATCTATAATTCTGATCTTAACGAGTCTAAAAAGGTATACCACTCAAAGATCGGACTTATTTTGGCCGAGATATGCAAGTTATGAAGCTCCAAAAATCTTATTTTTTTGTTAATGCTGAAAATATTACATGGTCATCTTTGAATGCTCATAACTCGGGTATTTGATGTCGGATCATGGTCATTTTTGGCAAAAAATGAAATTTGCTGGCATGGCCATTTTTAAATGGCAATCTATAATTCTGATCTTAACGAGTCTAAAAAGGTATACCACTCAAAGATCGGACTTATTTTGGCCGAGATATGCAAGTTATGAAGCTCCAAAAATCTTATTTTTTTGTTAATGCTGAAAATATTACATGGTCATCTTTGAATGCTCATAACTCGGGTATTTGATGTCGGATCATGGTCATTTTTGGCAAAAAATTAAATTTGCTGGCATGGCCATTTTTAAATGGCAATCTATAATTCTGATCTTAACGAGTCTAAAAAGGTATACCACTCAAAGATCGGACTTATTTTGGCCGAGATATGCAAGTTATGAAGCTCCAAAAATCTTATTTTTTTGTTAATGCTGAAAATATTACATGGTCATCTTTGAATGCTCATAACTCGGGTATTTGATGTCGGATCATGGTCATTTTTGGCAAAAAATGAAATTTGCTGGCATGGCCATTTTTAAATGGCAATCTATAATTCTGATCTTAACGAGTCTAAAAAGGTATACCACTCAAAGATCGGACTTATTTTGGCCGAGATATGCAAGTTATGAAGCTCCAAAAATCTTATTTTTTTGTTAATGCTGAAAATATTACATGGTCATCTTTGAATGCTCATAACTCGGGTATTTGATGTCGGATCATGGTCATTTTTGGCAAAAAATGAAATTTGCTGGCATGGCCATTTTTAAATGGCAATCTATAATTCTGATCTTAACGAGTCTAAAAAGGTATACCACTCAAAGATCGGACTTATTTTGGCCGAGATATGCAAGTTATGAAGCTCCAAAAATCTTATTTTTTTGTTAATGCTGAAAATATTACATGTTCATCTTTGAATGCTCATAATTCGGGTATTTGATGTCGGATCATGGTCATTTTTGGCAAAAAATGAAATATGCTGGCATGGCCATTTTTAAATGGCAATCTATAATTCTGACCTTAACGAGTCTAAAAAGGTATACCACTCAAAGATCGGACTTATTTTGGCCGAGATATGCAAGTTATGAAATCATGACTATGCAAGTTAATGTGAAAATATTACATGGTTATCTTTGAATGCTCATAACTCGGGTATTTGATGTCGGATCATGGTCATTTTTGGCAAAAAATTAAATTTGCTGGCATGGCCATTTTTAAATGGCAATCTATAATTCTGATCTTAACGAGTCTAAAAAGGTATACCACTCAAAGATCGGACTTATTTTGGCCGAGATATGCAAGTTATGAAGCTCCAAAAATCTTTTTTTTTGTTAATGCTGAAAATATTACATGGTCATCTTTGAATGCTCATAACTCGGGTATTTGATGTCGGATCATGGTCATTTTTGGCAAAAAATGAAATTTGCTGGCATGGCCATTTTTAAATGGCAATCTATAATTCTGATCTTAACGAGTCTAAAAAGGTATACCACTCAAAGATCGGACTTATTTTGGCCGAGATATGCAAGTTATGAAGCTCCAAAAATCTTATTTTTTTGTTAATGCTGAAAATATTACATGTTCATCTTTGAATGCTCATAATTCGGGTATTTGATGTCGGATCATGGTCATTTTTGGCAAAAAATGAAATATGCTGGCATGGCCATTTTTAAATGGCAATCTATAATTCTGACCTTAACGAGTCTAAAAAGGTATACCACTCAAAGATCGGACTTATTTTGGCCGAGATATGCAAGTTATGAAATATGATATGCAAGTTATGAAAATATTACATGGTTATCTTTGAATGCTCATAACTCGGGTATTTGATGTCGGATCATGGTCATTTTTGGCAAAAAATGCAATTTGCTGGCATGGCCATTTTTAAATGGGAATCTATAATTCTGATCTTAACGAGTCTAAAAAGGTATACCACTCAAAGATCGGACTTATTTTGGCCGAGATATGCAAGTTATGAAGCTCCAAAAATCTTATTTTTTTGTTAATGCTGAAAATATTACATGGTCATCTTTGAATGCTCATAACTCGGGTATTTGATGTCGGATCATGGTCATTTTTAGCAAAAAATTAAATTTGCTGGCATGGCCATTTTTAAATGGCAATCTATAATTCTGATCTTAACGAGTCTAAAAAGGTATACCACTCAAAGATCGGACTTATTTTGGCCGAGATATGCAAGTTATGGAGCTCCAAAAATCTTATTTTTTTGTTAATGCTGAAAATATTACATGGTCATCTTTGAATGCTCATAACTCGGGTATTTGATGTCGGATCATGGTCATTTTTGGCAAAAAATGAAATTTGCTGGCATGGCCATTTTTAAATGGCAATCTATAATTCTGATCTTAACGATTCTAAAAAGGTATACCACTCAAAGATCGGACTTATTTTGGCCGAGATATGCAAGTTATTAAGCTCCAAAAATCTTATTTTTTTGTTAATGCTGAAAATATTACATGGTCATCTTTGAATGCTCATAACTCGGGTATTTGATGTCGGATCATGGTCATTTTTGGCAAAAAATGAAATTTGCTGGCATGGCCATTTTTAAATGGCAATCTATAATTCTGATCTTAACGAGTCTAAAAAGGTATACCACTCAAAGATCGGACTTATTTTGGCCGAGATATGCAAGTTATGAAGCTCCAAAAATCTTATTTTTTTGTTAATGCTGAAAATATTACATGGTCATCTTTGAATGCTCATAACTCGGGTATTTGATGTCGGATCATGGTCATTTTTGGCAAAAAATTAAATTTGCTGGCATGGCCATTTTTAAATGGCAATCTATAATTCTGATCTTAACGAGTCTAAAAAGGTATACCACTCAAAGATCGGACTTATTTTGGCCGAGATATGCAAGTTATGAAGCTCCAAAAATCTTATTTTTTTGTTAATGCTGAAAATATTACATGGTCATCTTTGAATGCTCATAACTCGGGTATTTGATGTCGGATCATGGTCATTTTTGGCAAAAAATGAAATTTGCTGGCATGGCCATTTTTAAATGGCAATCTATAATTCTGATCTTAACGAGTCTAAAAAGGTATACCACTCAAAGATCGGACTTATTTTGGCCGAGATATGCAAGTTATGAAGCTCCAAAAATCTTATTTTTTTGTTAATGCTGAAAATATTACATGGTCATCTTTGAATGCTCATAACTCGGGTATTTGATGTCGGATCATGGTCATTTTTGGCAAAAAATGAAATTTGCTGGCATGGCCATTTTTAAATGGCAATCTATAATTCTGATCTTAACGAGTCTAAAAAGGTATACCACTCAAAGATCGGACTTATTTTGGCCGAGATATGCAAGTTATGAAGCTCCAAAAATCTTATTTTTTTGTTAATGCTGAAAATATTACATGGTCATCTTTGAATGCTCATAACTCGGGTATTTGATGTCGGATCATGGTCATTTTTGGCAAAAAATGAAATTTGCTGGCATGGCCATTTTTAAATGGCAATCTATAATTCTGATCTTAACGAGTCTAAAAAGGTATACCACTCAAAGATCGGACTTATTTTGGCCGAGATATGCAAGTTATGAAGCTCCAAAAATCTTATTTTTTTGTTAATGCTGAAAATATTACATGGTCATCTTTGAATGCTCATAACTCGGGTATTTGATGTCGGATCATGGTCATTTTTGGCAAAAAATGAAATTTGCTGGCATGGCCATTTTTAAATGGCAATCTATAATTCTGATCTTAACGAGTCTAAAAAGGTATACCACTCAAAGATCGGACTTATTTTGGCCGAGATATGCAAGTTATGAAGCTCCAAAAATCTTATTTTTTTGTTAATGCTGAAAATATTACATGGTCATCTTTGAATGCTCATAACTCGGGTATTTGATGTCGGATCATGGTCATTTTTGGCAAAAAATGAAATTTGCTGGCATGGCCATTTTTAAATGGCAATCTATAATTCTGATCTTAACGAGTCTAAAAAGGTATACCACTCAAAGATCGGACTTATTTTGGCCGAGATATGCAAGTTATGAAGCTCCAAAAATCTTATTTTTTTGTTAATGCTGAAAATATTACATGGTCATCTTTGAATGCTCATAACTCGGGTATTTGATGTCGGATCATGGTCATTTTTGGCAAAAAATGAAATTTGCTGGCATGGCCATTTTTAAATGGCAATCTATAATTCTGATCTTAACGAGTCTAAAAAGGTATACCACTCAAAGATCGGACTTATTTTGGCCGAGATATGCAAGTTATGAAGCTCCAAAAATCTTATTTTTTTGTTAATGCTGAAAATATTACATGGTCATCTTTGAATGCTCATAACTCGGGTATTTGATGTCGGATCATGGTCATTTTTGGCAAAAAATGAAATTTGCTGGCATGGCCATTTTTAAATGGCAATCTATAATTCTGATCTTAACGAGTCTAAAAAGGTATACCACTCAAAGATCGGACTTATTTTGGCCGAGATATGCAAGTTATGAAGCTCCAAAAATCTTATTTTTTTGTTAATGCTGAAAATATTACATGGTCATCTTTGAATGCTCATAACTCGGGTATTTGATGTCGGATCATGGTCATTTTTGGCAAAAAATGAAATTTGCTGGCATGGCCATTTTTAAATGGCAATCTATAATTCTGATCTTAACGAGTCTAAAAAGGTATACCACTCAAAGATCGGACTTATTTTGGCCGAGATATGCAAGTTATGAAGCTCCAAAAATCTTATTTTTTTGTTAATGCTGAAAATATTACATGGTCATCTTTGAATGCTCATAACTCGGGTATTTGATGTCGGATCATGGTCATTTTTGGCAAAAAATTAGATTTTCTGGCATGGCCATTTTTAAATGGCAATCTTATAATTCTGATCTTAACGAGTCTAAAAAGGTATACCACTCAAAGATCGGACTTATTTTGGCCGAGATATGCAAGTTATGAAGCTCCAAAAATCTTATTTTTTTGTTAATGCTGAAAATATTACATGGTCATTTTTGAATGCTCATAACTCGGGTATTTGATGTCGGATCATGGTCATTTTTGGCAAAAAATGAAATTTGCTGGCATGGCCATTTTTAAATGGCAATCTATAATTCTGATCTTAACGAGTCTAAAAAGGTATACCACTCAAAGATCGGACTTATTTTGGCCGAGATATGCAAGTTATGAAGCTCCAAAAATCTTATTTTTTTGTTAATGCTGAAAATATTACATGGTCATCTTTGAATGCTCATAACTCGGGTATTTGATGTCGGATCATGGTCATTTTTGGCAAAAAATGAAATTTGCTGGCATGGCCATTTTTAAATGGCAATCTATAATTCTGATCTTAACGAGTCTAAAAAGGTATACCACTCAAAGATCGGACTTATTTTGGCCGAGATATGCAAGTTATGAAGCTCCAAAAATCTTATTTTTTTGTTAATGCTGAAAATATTACATGGTCATCTTTGAATGCTCATAACTCGGGTATTTGATGTCGGATCATGGTCATTTTTGGCAAAAAATGAAATTTGCTGGCATGGCCATTTTTAAATGGCAATCTATAATTCTGATCTTAACGAGTCTAAAAAGGTATACCACTCAAAGATCGGACTTATTTTGGCCGAGATATGCAAGTTATGAAGCTCCAAAAATCTTATTTTTTTGTTAATGCTGAAAATATTACATGGTCATCTTTGAATGCTCATAACTCGGGTATTTGATGTCGGATCATGGTCATTTTTGGCAAAAAATGAAATTTGCTGGCATGGCCATTTTTAAATGGCAATCTATAATTCTGATCTTAACGAGTCTAAAAAGGTATACCACTCAAAGATCGGACTTATTTTGGCCGAGATATGCAAGTTATGAAGCTCCAAAAATCTTATTTTTTTGTTAATGCTGAAAATATTACATGGTCATCTTTGAATGCTCATAACTCGGGTATTTGATGTCGGATCATGGTCATTTTTGGCAAAAAATGAAATTTGCTGGCATGGCCATTTTTAAATGGCAATCTATAATTCTGATCTTAACGAGTCTAAAAAGGTATACCACTCAAAGATCGGACTTATTTTGGCCGAGATATGCAAGTTATGAAGCTCCAAAAATCTTATTTTTTTGTTAATGCTGAAAATATTACATGGTCATCTTTGAATGCTCATAACTCGGGTATTTGATGTCGGATCATGGTCATTTTTGGCAAAAAATTAAATTTGCTGGCATGGCCATTTTTAAATGGCAATCTATAATTCTGATCTTAACGAGTCTAAAAAGGTATACCACTCAAAGATCGGACTTATTTTGGCCGAGATATGCAAGTTATGAAGCTCCAAAAATCTTATTTTTTTGTTAATGCTGAAAATATTACATGGTCATCTTTGAATGCTCATAACTCGGGTATTTGATGTCGGATCATGGTCATTTTTGGCAAAAAATGAAATTTGCTGGCATGGCCATTTTTAAATGGCAATCTATAATTCTGATCTTAACGAGTCTAAAAAGGTATACCACTCAAAGATCGGACTTATTTTGGCCGAGATATGCAAGTTATGAAGCTCCAAAAATCTTATTTTTTTGTTAATGCTGAAAATATTACATGGTCATCTTTGAATGCTCATAACTCGGGTATTTGATGTCGGATCATGGTCATTTTTGGCAAAAAATGAAATTTGCTGGCATGGCCATTTTTAAATGGCAATCTATAATTCTGATCTTAACGAGTCTAAAAAGGTATACCACTCAAAGATCGGACTTATTTTGGCCGAGATATGCAAGTTATGAAGCTCCAAAAATCTTATTTTTTTGTTAATGCTGAAAATATTACATGGTCATCTTTGAATGCTCATAACTCGGGTATTTGATGTCGGATCATGGTCATTTTTGGCAAAAAATGAAATTTGCTGGCATGGCCATTTTTAAATGGCAATCTATAATTCTGATCTTAACGAGTCTAAAAAGGTATACCACTCAAAGATCGGACTTATTTTGGCCGAGATATGCAAGTTATGAAGCTCCAAAAATCTTATTTTTTTGTTAATGCTGAAAATATTACATGGTCATCTTTGAATGCTCATAACTCGGGTATTTGATGTCGGATCATGGTCATTTTTGGCAAAAAATGAAATTTGCTGGCATGGCCATTTTTAAATGGCAATCTATAATTCTGATCTTAACGAGTCTAAAAAGGTATACCACTCAAAGATCGGACTTATTTTGGCCGAGATATGCAAGTTATGAAGCTCCAAAAATCTTATTTTTTTGTTAATGCTGAAAATATTACATGGTCATCTTTGAATGCTCATAACTCGGGTATTTGATGTCGGATCATGGTCATTTTTGGCAAAAAATGAAATTTGCTGGCATGGCCATTTTTAAATGGCAATCTATAATTCTGATCTTAACGAGTCTAAAAAGGTATACCACTCAAAGATCGGACTTATTTTGGCCGAGATATGCAAGTTATGAAGCTCCAAAAATCTTATTTTTTTGTTAATGCTGAAAATATTACATGGTCATCTTTGAATGCTCATAACTCGGGTATTTGATGTCGGATCATGGTCATTTTTGGCGAAAAATGAAATTTTCTGGCATGGCCATTTTTAAATCGCAATCTATAATTCTGATCTTAACGAGTCTAAAAAGGTATACCACTCAAAGATCGGACTTATTTTGGCCGAGATATGCAAGTTATGAAGCTCCAAAAATCTTATTTTTTTGTTAATGCTGAAAATAGTACATGGTCATCTTTGAATGCTCATAACTCGGGTATTTGATGTGGGATCATGGTCATTTTTGGCAAAAAATTAAATAAGCTGGCATGGCCATTTTTAAATGGCAATCTATAATTCTGATCTTAACGAGTCTAAAGAGGTATACCACTCAAAGATCGGACTTATTTTGGCCGAGATATGCAAGTTATGAAGCTCCAAAAATCTTATTTTTTTGTTAATGCTGAAAATATTACATGGTCATTTTTGAATGCTCATAACTCGGGTATTTGATGTCGGATCATGGTCATTTTTGGCAAAAAATGAAATTTGCTGGCATGGCCATTTTTAAATGGCAATCTATAATTCTGATCTTAACGAGTCTAAAAAGGTATACCACTCAAAGATCGGACTTATTTTGGCCGAGATATGCAAGTTATGAAGCTTCAAAAATCTTATTTTTTTGCTAATGCTGAAAATATTACATGGTCATCTTTGAATGCTCATAACTCGGGTATTTGATGTCGGATCATGGTCATTTTTGGCAAAAAATGAAATTTGCTGGCATGGCCATTTTTAAATGGCAATCTATAATTCTGATCTTAACGAGTCTAAAAAGGTATACCACTCAAAGATCGGACTTATTTTGGCCGAGATATGCAAGTTATGAAGCTCCAAAAATCTTATTTTTTTGTTAATGCTGAAAATATTACATGGTCATCTTTGAATGCTCATAACTCGGGTATTTGATGTCGGATCATGGTCATTTTTGGCAAAAAATGAAATTTGCTGGCATGGCCATTTTTAAATGGCAATCTATAATTCTGATCTTAACGAGTCTAAAAAGGTATACCACTCAAAGATCGGACTTATTTTGGCCGAGATATGCAAGTTATGAAGCTCCAAAAATCTTATTTTTTTGTTAATGCTGAAAATATTACATGGTCATCTTTGAATGCTCATAACTCGGGTATTTGATGTCGGATCATGGTCATTTTTGGCAAAAAATGAAATTTGCTGGCATGGCCATTTTTAAATGGCAATCTATAATTCTGATCTTAACGAGTCTAAAAAGGTATACCACTCAAAGATCGGACTTATTTTGGCCGAGATATGCAAGTTATGAAGCTCCAAAAATCTTATTTTTTTGTTAATGCTGAAAATATTACATGGTCATCTTTGAATGCTCATAACTCGGGTATTTGATGTCGGATCATGGTCATTTTTGGCAAAAAATGAAATTTGCTGGCATGGCCATTTTTAAATGGCAATCTATAATTCTGATCTTAACGAGTCTAAAAAGGTATACCACTCAAAGATCGGACTTATTTTGGCCGAGATATGCAAGTTATGAAGCTCCAAAAATCTTATTTTTTTGTTAATGCTGAAAATATTACATGGTCATCTTTGAATGCTCATAACTCGGGTATTTGATGTCGGATCATGGTCATTTTTGGCAAAAAATTAAATTTGCTGGCATGGCCATTTTTAAATGGCAATCTATAATTCTGATCTTAACGAGTCTAAAAAGGTATACCACTCAAAGATCGGACTTATTTTGGCCGAGATATGCAAGTTATGAAGCTCCAAAAATCTTATTTTTTTGTTAATGCTGAAAATATTACATGGTCATCTTTGAATGCTCATAACTCGGGTATTTGATGTCGGATCATGGTCATTTTTGGCAAAAAATGAAATTTGCTGGCATGGCCATTTTTAAATGGCAATCTATAATTCTGATCTTAACGAGTCTAAAAAGGTATACCACTCAAAGATCGGACTTATTTTGGCCGAGATATGCAAGTTATGAAGCTCCAAAAATCTTATTTTTTTGTTAATGCTGAAAATATTACATGGTCATCTTTGAATGCTCATAACTCGGGTATTTGATGTCGGATCATGGTCATTTTTGGCAAAAAATGAAATTTGCTGGCATGGCCATTTTTAAATGGCAATCTATAATTCTGATCTTAACGAGTCTAAAAAGGTATACCACTCAAAGATCGGACTTATTTTGGCCGAGATATGCAAGTTATGAAGCTCCAAAAATCTTATTTTTTTGTTAATGCTGAAAATATTACATGGTCATCTTTGAATGCTCATAACTCGGGTATTTGATGTCGGATCATGGTCATTTTTGGCAAAAAATGAAATTTGCTGGCATGGCCATTTTTAAATGGCAATCTATAATTCTGATCTTAACGAGTCTAAAAAGGTATACCACTCAAAGATCGGACTTATTTTGGCCGAGATATGCAAGTTATGAAGCTCCAAAAATCTTATTTTTTTGTTAATGCTGAAAATATTACATGGTCATCTTTGAATGCTCATAACTCGGGTATTTGATGTCGGATCATGGTCATTTTTGGCAAAAAATGAAATTTGCTGGCATGGCCATTTTTAAATGGCAATCTATAATTCTGATCTTAACGAGTCTAAAAAGGTATACCACTCAAAGATCGGACTTATTTTGGCCGAGATATGCAAGTTATGAAGCTCCAAAAATCTTATTTTTTTGTTAATGCTGAAAATATTACATGGTCATCTTTGAATGCTCATAACTCGGGTATTTGATGTCGGATCATGGTCATTTTTGGCAAAAAATGAAATTTGCTGGCATGGCCATTTTTAAATGGCAATCTATAATTCTGATCTTAACGAGTCTAAAAAGGTATACCACTCAAAGATCGGACTTATTTTGGCCGAGATATGCAAGTTATGAAGCTCCAAAAATCTTATTTTTTTGTTAATGCTGAAAATATTACATGGTCATCTTTGAATGCTCATAACTCGGGTATTTGATGTCGGATCATGGTCATTTTTGGCAAAAAATGAAATTTGCTGGCATGGCCATTTTTAAATGGCAATCTATAATTCTGATCTTAACGAGTCTAAAAAGGTATACCACTCAAAGATCGGACTTATTTTGGCCGAGATATGCAAGTTATGAAGCTCCAAAAATCTTATTTTTTTGTTAATGCTGAAAATATTACATGGTCATCTTTGAATGCTCATAACTCGGGTATTTGATGTCGGATCATGGTCATTTTTGGCAAAAAATTAAATTTGCTGGCATGGCCATTTTTAAATGGCAATCTATAATTCTGATCTTAACGAGTCTAAAAAGGTATACCACTCAAAGATCGGACTTATTTTGGCCGAGATATGCAAGTTATGAAGCTCCAAAAATCTTATTTTTTTGTTAATGCTGAAAATATTACATGGTCATCTTTGAATGCTCATAACTCGGGTATTTGATGTCGGATCATGGTCATTTTTGGCAAAAAATGAAATTTGCTGGCATGGCCATTTTTAAATGGCAATCTATAATTCTGATCTTAACGAGTCTAAAAAGGTATACCACTCAAAGATCGGACTTATTTTGGCCGAGATATGCAAGTTATGAAGCTCCAAAAATCTTATTTTTTTGTTAATGCTGAAAATATTACATGGTCATCTTTGAATGCTCATAACTCGGGTATTTGATGTCGGATCATGGTCATTTTTGGCAAAAAATGAAATTTGCTGGCATGGCCATTTTTAAATGGCAATCTATAATTCTGATCTTAACGAGTCTAAAAAGGTATACCACTCAAAGATCGGACTTATTTTGGCCGAGATATGCAAGTTATGAAGCTCCAAAAATCTTATTTTTTTGTTAATGCTGAAAATATTACATGGTCC
>JAWNPD010000299.1:0-70246 GCA_035045305.1 Drosophila maculinotata
TTTTTTTTCAAAAAATGAATAAACTTGAGATGTAGAATTAAACTAGATGCCAAATTATGATCAAAATGGCTTCGATATTGAAAATCGGCTTAGATTTGGCAAAGTTGCGGCAATTCGAAGTCTGGGGATGGCATTTCAAAATTGGTGAGGGTTCCCCCTTATGCTTTTTTCGCAAAAAATACACAATTTTTTTTTCAAAAATTAATAAACTTGAGATGTAGAATTAAACTAGATGCCAAATTATGATCAAAATGGCTTCGATATTGACAATCGGTTTAGATTTGGTAAAGTTGCGGCAATTCGAAGTCTGGGGATGGCATTTCAAAATTGGTGAGGGTTCCCCCTTATGCTTTTTTCGCAAAAAATACACAACTTTTTTTTCAAAAATTAATAAACTTCAGATGTAGAATTAAACTAGATGCCAAATTATGATCAGAACGGCTTCGATATTGACAATCGGTTTAGATTTGACAAAGTTGTGGCAATTCGAAGTCTGGGAATGTCATTTGAAAATTGGTAAGGGTTCCCCCTTATGCTTTTTTCGCCAAAAAAAAAAACAATTTTTTTTTCAAAAATGTATAAACTTGAGATGTAGAATTAAACTAGATGCCAAATTATGATCAAAATGGCTTCGATATTGAAAATCGGCTTAGATTTGGCAAAGTTGTGGCAATTCGAAGTCTGGGAATGTAATTTCAAAATTTGTAAGGGTTCCCCCTTATGATTTTTTCGCAAAAAATACACAATTATTTATTTGCAAAAATTAATAAACTTGAGATTTAGAACTAAACTAGATGCTAAATTATGATCAAAATGGCCTCGATATTGACAATCGGTTTAGATTTGACAAAGTTGTGGCAATTCGAAGTCTGGGAATGTCATTTGAAAATTGGTAAGGGTTCCCCCTTATGCTTTTTTCGCCAAAAAAAACATTTTTTTTTTCAAAAATGTATAAACTTGAGATGTAGAATTAAACTAGATGCCAAATTATGATCAAAATGGCTTCGATATTGAAAATCGGCTTAGATTTGGCAAAGTTGCGGCAATTCGAAGTCTGGGGATGGCATTTCAAAATTGGTGAGGTTCCCCCTTATGCTTTTTTCGCAAAAAATACACAATTTTTTTTTTTTCAAAAATTAATAAACTTGAGATGTAGAATTAAACTAGATGCCAAATTGTGATCAAAATGGCCTCGATATTGACAATCGGTTTAGATTTGATAAAGTTGTGGCAATTCGAAGTCTGGGAATGTCATTTGAAAATTGGTAAGGGTTCCCCCTTATGCTTTTTTCGCCAAAAAAAAATATTTTTTTTTTCAAAAATGTATAAACTTGAGATGAAGGATTAAACTAGATGCCAAATTATGATCAAAATGGCTTCGATATTGAAAATCGGCTTAGATTTGGCAAAGTTGTGGCAATTCGAAGTCTGGGAATGTAATTTCAAAATTGGTAAGGGTTCCCCCTTATGATTTTTTCGCAAAAAATACACAATAATTTTTTTTTTAAAAATTAATAAACTTGAAATGTAGAATTAAACTAGATGCCAAATTATGATCAAAATGGCTTCGATATTGAAAATCGGCTTAGATTTGGCAAAGTTGCGGCAATTCGAAGTCTGGGAATGTTATTTCAAAATTGGTAAGGGTTCCCCCTTATGATTTTTTCGCAAAAAATACACAATTATTTTTTTGCAAGAATTAATAAACTTGAGATGTAGAATTAAACTAGATGCCAAATTATGATCAAAATGGCTTCGATATTGAAAATCGGCTGAGATTTGGCAAAGTTGCGGCAATTCGAAGTCTGGGGATGGCATTTCAAAACTGGTGAGGGTTCCCCCTTATGCTTTTTTCGCAAAATATACACAATTTTTTTTTCAAAAATTAATAAACTTGAGATGTAGAATTAAACTAGATGCCAAATTATGATCAAAATGGCTTCGATATTGAAAATCGGCTTAGATTTGGCAAAGTTGCGGCAATTCGAAGTCTGGGGATGGCATTTCAAAATTGGTGAGGGTTCCCTCTTATGCTTTTTTCGCAAAAAATACACAATTTTTTTCAAAAAACTTAATAAACTTGAGATGTAGAATTAAACTAGATGCCAAATTATGATCAAAATGGCCTCGATATTGAAAATCGGCTTAGATTTGACAAAGTTGTGGCAATTCGAAGTTTGGGAATGTCATTTGAAAATTGGTAAGGGTTCCCCCTTATGCTTTTTTCGCCAAAAAAAAAAACATTTTTTTTTCAAAAATGTATAAACTTGAGATCTAGGATTAAACTAGATGCCAAATTATGATCAAAATGGCTTCGATATTGAAAATCGGCTTAGATTTGGCAAAGTTGTGGCAATTCGAAGTCTGGGAATGTCATTTCAAAATTGGTAAGGGTTCCCCCTTATGCTTTTTTCGCCAAAAAAATACACATTTTTTTTTCAAAAATTAATAAACTTGAGATGTAGAATTAAACTAGATGCCAAATTATGATCAAAATGGCTTCGATATTGAAAATCGGCTGAGATTTGGCAAAGTTGCGGCAATTCGAAGTCTGGGGATGGCATTTCAAAACTGGTGAGGGTTCCCCCTTATGCTTTTTTCGCAAAAATATACAATTTTTTTTTCAAAAATTAATAAACTTGAGATGTAGAATTAAACTAGATGCCAAATTATGATCAAAATGGCTTCGATATTGAAAATCGGCTTAGATTTGGCAAAGTTGTGGCAATTCGAAGTCTGGGGATGGCATTTCAAAATTGGTGAGGGTTCCCTCTTATGCTTTTTTCGCAAAAAATACACAATTATTTTTTCAAAAAACATAATAAACTTGAGATGTAGAATTAAACTAGATGCCAAATTATGATCAAATTGGCCTCGATATTGAAAATCGGCTTAGATTTGACAAAGTTGTGGCAATTCGAAGTTTGGGAATGTCATTTGAAAATTGGTAAGGGTTCCCCCTTATGCTTTTTTCGCCAAAAAAAAAAACATTTTTTTTTTCAAAAAATGTATAAACTTGAGATCTAGGATTAAACTAGATGCCAAATTATGATCAAAATGGCTTCGATATTGAAAATCGGCTTAGATTTGGCAAAGTTGCGGCAATTCGAAGTCTGGGGATGGCATTTCAAAATTGGTGAGGGTTCCCCCTTATGCTTTTTTCGCAAAAAATACACAATTTTTTTTTTCAAAAATTAATAAACTTGAGATGTAGAATTAAACTAGATGCCAAATTGTGATCAAAATGGCCTCGATATTGACAATCGGTTTAGATTTGATAAAGTTGTGGCAATTCGAAGTCTGGGAATGTCATTTGAAAATTGGTAAGGGTTCCCCCTTATGCTTTTTTCGCCAAAAAAAAATATTTTTTTTTTCAAAAATGTATAAACTTGAGATGAAGGATTAAACTAGATGCCAAATTATGATCAAAATGGCTTCGATATTGAAAATCGGCTTAGATTTGGCAAAGTTGTGGCAATTCGAAGTCTGGGAATGTAATTTCAAAATTGGTAAGGGTTCCCCCTTATGATTTTTTCGCAAAAAATACACAATAATTTTTTTTTTTAAAAAATTAATAAACTTGAAATGTAGAATTAAACTAGATGCCAAATTATGATCAAAATGGCTTCGATATTGAAAATCGGCTTAGATTTGGCAAAGTTGCGTCAATTCGAAGTCTGGGGATGGCATTTCAAAATTGGTGAGGGTTCCCCTCTTATGCTTTTTTCGCAAAAAATACACATTATTTTTTTCAAAAAATTAATAAACTTGAGATGTAGAATTAAACTAGATGCCAAATTATGATCAAAATGGCCTCGATATTGAAAATCGGCTTAGATTTGACAAAGTTGTGGCAATTCGAAGTTTGGGAATGTCATTTGAAAATTGGTAAGGGTTCCCCCTTATGATTTTTTCGCAAAAAATACACAATTATTTTTTCGCCAAAAATTAATAAACTTGAGATGTAGAATTAAACTAGATGCCAAATTATGATCAAAATGGCTTCAATATTGAAAATCGGCTGAGATTTGGCAAAGTTGCGGCAATTCGAAGTCTGGGGATGGCATTTCCAAATTGGTGAGGGTTCCCCCTTATGCTTTTTTCGCAAAATATACACAATTTTTTTTTTCAAAAATTAATAAACTTGAGATGTAGAATTAAACTAGATGCCAAATTATGATCAAAATGGCTTCGATATTGAAAATCGGCTGAGATTTGGCAAAGTTGCGGCAATTCGAAGTCTGGGGATGGCATTTCAAAACTGGTGAGGGTTCCCCCTTATGCTTTTTTCGCAAAATATACACAATTTTTTTTTTCAAAAATTAATAAACTTGAGATGTAGAATTAAACTAGATGCCAAATTATGATCAAAATGGCTTCGATATTGAAAATCGGCTTAGATTTGGCAAAGTTGCGGCAATTCGAAGTCTGGGGATGGCATTTCAAAATTGGTGAGGGTTCCCTCTTATGCTTTTTTCTGCAAAAAATACACAATTTTTTTTCAAAAAACTTAATAAACTTGAGATGTAGAATTAAACTAGATGCCAAATTATGATCAAATTGGCCTCGATATTGAAAATCGGCTTAGATTTGACAAAGTTGTGGCAATTCGAAGTTTGGGAATGTCATTTGAAAATTGGTAAGGGTTCCCCCTTATGCTTTTTTCGCCAAAAAAAAACATATTTTTTTTTCAAAAATGTATAAACTTGAGATCTAGGATTAAACTAGATGCCAAATTATGATCAAAATGGCTTCGATATTGAAAATCGGCTTAGATTTGGCAAAGTTGCGGCAATTCGAAGTCTGGGGATGGCATTTCAAAATTGGTGAGGGTTCCCCCTTATGCTTTTTTCGCAAAAAATACACAATTTTTTTTTTCAAAATTTAATAAACTTGAGATGTAGAATTAAACTAGATGCCAAATTGTGATCAAAATGGCCTCGATACTGACAATCGGTTTAGATTTGATAAAGTTGTGGCAATTCGAAGTCTGGGAATGTCATTTGAAAATTGGTAAGGGTTCCCCCTTATGCTTTTTTCGCCAAAAAAAAAATATTTTTTTTTTTCAAAAATGTATAAACTTGAGATGAAGGATTAAACTAGATGCCAAATTATGATCAAAATGGCTTCGATATTGAAAATCGGCTTAGATTTGGCAAAGTTGTGGCAATTCGAAGTCTGGGAATGTAATTTCAAAATTGGTAAGGGTTCCCCCTTATGATTTTTTCGCAAAAAATACACAATAATTTTTTTTTTTAAAAATTAATAAACTTGAAATGTAGAATTAAACTAGATGCCAAATTATGATCAAAATGGCTTCGATATTGAAAATCGGCTTAGATTTGGCAAAGTTGCGGCAATTCGAAGTCTGGGGATGGCATTTCAAAATTGGTGAGGGTTCCCCCTTATGCTTTTTTTTCGCAAAAAAATACACAATTTTTTTCAAAAAAACTTAATAAACTTGAGATGTAGAATTAAACTAGATGCCAAATTATGATCAAAATGGCCTCGATATTGAAAATCGGCTTAGATTTGACAAAGTTGTGGCAATTCGAAGTCTGGGAATGTCATTTCGAAAATTGGTAAGGGTTCCCCCTTATGATTTTTTCGCAAAAAATACACAATTATTTTTTCGCCAAAAATTAATAAACTTGAGATGTAGAATTAAACTAGATGCCAAATTATGATCAAAATGGCTTCGATATTGAAAATCGGCTGAGATTTGGCAAAGTTGCGGCAATTCGAAGTCTGGGGATGGCATTTCCAAATTGGTGAGGGTTCCCCCTTATGCTTTTTTTGCAAAAAATACACAATTTTTTTTTCAAAAATTAATAAACTTGAGTTGTAGAATTAAACTAGATGCCAAATTATGATCAAAATGGCCTCGATATTGACAATCGGTTAAGATTTGATAAAGTTGTGGCAATTCGAAGTCTGGGAATGTCATTTGAAAATTGGTAAGGGTTCCCCCTTATGCTTTTTTCGCCAAAAAATACACAATTTTTTTTTCAAAAATGTATAAACTTGAGATGTAGAATTAAACTAGATGCCAAATTATGATCAAAATGGCTTCGATATTGAAAATCGGCTTAGATTTGGCAAAGTTGTGGCAATTCGAAGTCTGGGAATGTAATTTCAAAATTGGTAAGGGTTCCCCCTTATGATTTTTTTCGCAAAAAATACACAATTATTTATTTTCAAAAAATTAATAAACTTGAGATGTAGAATTAAACTAGATGCCAAATTATGATCAAAATGGCTTCGATATTGACAATCGGCTTAGATTTGGCAAAGTTGTGGCAATTCGAAGTCTGGGAATGTCATTTCAAAATTGGTAAGGGTTCCCCCTTATGATTTTTTTCGCAAAAAATACACAATTATTTTTTTGCAAAAATTAATAAACTTGAGATGTAGAATTAAACTAGATGCCAAATTATGATCAAAATGGCTTCGATATTGAAAATCGGCTTAGATTTGGCAAAGTTGCGGCAATTCGAAGTCTGGGGATGGCATTTCAAAATTGGTGAGGGTTCCCCCTTATGCTTTTTTCGCAAAAAATACACAATTTTTTTTTTTCCAAAAATTAATAAACTTGAGATGTAGAATTAAACTAGATGCCAAATTATGATCAGAATGGCTTCGATATTGACAATCGGCTTAGATTTGGCAAAGTTGTGGCAATTCGAAGTCTGGGAATGTCATTTGAAAATTGGTAAGGGTTCCCCCTTATGATTTTTTCGCCAAAAAATAAACAATTATTTTTTTCAAAAATGTAATAAACTTGAGATGTAGAATTAAACTAGATGCCAAATTATGATCAAAATGGCTTCGATATTGAAAATCGGCTTAGATTTGGCAAAGTTGTGGCAATTCGAAGTCTGGGAATGTAATTTCAAAATTGGTAAGGGTTCCCCCTTATGATTTTTTTCGCAAAAAATACACAATTATTTTTTTGCAAAAATTAATAAACTTGAGATTTAGAATTAAACTAGATGCCAAATTATGATCAAAATGGCTTCGATATTGACAATCGGTTTAGATTTGGCAAAGTTGTGGCAATTCGAAGTCTGGGAATGTCATTTGAAAATTGGTAAGGGTTCCCCCTTATGATTTTTTCGCCAAAAAAAACACAATTATTTTTTTTCAAAAATGTAATAAACTTGAGATGTAGAATTAAACTAGATGCCAAATTATGATCAAAATGGCTTCGATATTGAAAATCGGCTTAGATTTGGCAAAGTTGTGGCAATTCGAAGTCTGGGAATGTAATTTCAAAATTGGTAAGGGTTCCCCCTTATGATTTTTTCGCAAAAAATACACAATTATTTTTTTGCAAAAATTAATAAACTTGAAATGTAGAATTAAACTAGATGCCAAATTATGATCAAAATGGCTTCGATATTGAAAATCGGCTTAGATTTGGCAAAGTTGTGGCAATTCGAAGTCTGGGAATGTCATTTCAAAATTGGTAAGTGTTCCCCCTTATGATTTTTTCTCAAAAAATACACAATTATTTTTTTGCAAGAATTAATAAACTTGAGATGTAGAATTAAACTAGATGCCAAATTATGATCAGAATGGCTTCGATATTGAAAATCGGCTTAGATTTGGCAAAGTTGTGGCAATTCGAAGTCTGGGAATGTCATTTCAAAATTGGTAAGGGTTCCCCCTTATGATTTTTTCGCAAAAAATACACAATTATTTTTTTTCAAAAATTAATAAACTTGAGATGTAGAATTAAACTAGATGCCAAATTATGATCAAAATGGTGGCAATTCGAAGTCTGGGAATGTAATTTCAAAATTGGTAAGGGTTCCCCCTTATGATTTTTTCGCAAAAAATACACAATTATTTTTTTTCAAAAATTAATAAACTTGAGATGTAGAATTAAACTAGATGCCAAATTATGATCAAAATGGCTTCGATATTGAAAATCGGCTTAGATTTGGCAAAGTTGTGGCAATTCGAAGTCTGGGAATGTAATTTCAAAATTGGTGAGGGTTCCCCCTTATGATTTTTTCGCAAAAAATACACAATTATTTTTTTGCAAAAATTAATAAACTTGAAATGTAGAATTAAACTAGATGCCAAATTATGATGCCAAATTATGATCAGAACGGCTTCGATATTGACAATCGGTTTAGATTTGACAAAGTTGTGGCAATTCGAAGTCTGGGAATGTCATTTGAAAATTGGTAAGGGTTCCCCCTTATGCTTTTTTCGCCAAAAAAAAAAACATTTTTTTTTTCAAGAATGTATAAACTTGAGATGTAGAATTAAACTAGATGCCAAATTATGATCAAAATGGCTTCGATATTGAAAATCGGCTTAGATTTGGCAAAGTTGTGGCAATTCGAAGTCTGGGCATGTAATTTCAAAATTTGTAAGGGTTCCCCCTTATGATTTTTTCGCCAAAAATACACAATTATTTATTTGCAAAAATTAATAAACTTGAGATTTAGAACTAAACTAGATGCTAAATTATGATCAGAATGGCTTCGATATTAAAAATCGCTTTAGATTTGATAAAGTTGTGGCAATTCGAAGTCTTGGAATGTCATTTGAAAATTGGTAAGGGTTCCCCCTTATGCTTTTTTCGCCAAATAAAAAATATTTTTTTTTTCAAAAAATGTATAAACTTGAGATGTAGGATTAAACTAGATGCCAAATTATGATCAAAATGGCTTCGATATTGAAAATCGGCTTAGATTTGGCAAAGTTGTGGCAATTCGATGTCTGGGAATGTAATTTCAAAATTGGTAAGGGTTCCCCCTTATGATTTTTTCGCAAAAAATACACAATTATTTTTTTTAAAAAATTAATAAACTTGAGATGTAGAATTAAACTAGATGCCAAATTATGATCAAAATGGCTTCGATATTGAAAATCGGCTTAGATTTGGCAAAGTTGTGGCAATTCGAAGTCTGGGAATGTCATTTCAAAATTTGTAAGGGTTCCCCCTTATGATTTTTTCGCAAAAAATACACAATTATTTTTTTGCAAAAATTAATAAACTTGAGATGTAGAATTAAACTAGATGCCAAATTATGATCAAAATGGCTTCGATATTGAAAATCGGCTGAGATTTGGCAAAGTTGCGGCAATTAGAAGTCTGGGGATGGCATTTCAAAATTGGTGAGGGTTCCCCCTTATGCTTTTTTCGCAAAAAATACACAATTTTTTTTTTCAAAAATTAATAAACTTGAGATGTAGAATTAAACTAGATGCCAAATTATGATCAGAACGGCTTCGATATTGACAATCGGTTTAGATTTGACAAAGTTGTGGCAATTCGAAGTCTGGGAATGTAATTTCAAAATTTGTAAGGGTTCCCCCTTATGATTTTTTTCGCAAAAAATACACAATTATTTATTTTCAAAAATTAATAAACTTGAGATTTAGAATTAAACTAGATGCTAAATTATGATCAAAATGGCCTCGATATTGACAATCGGTTTAGATTTGACAAAGTTGTGGCAATTCGAAGTCTGGGAATGTCATTTGAAAATTGGTAAGGGTTCCCCCTTATGCTTTTTTCGCCAAAAAAAAAAAAATTTTTTTTTTTCAAAAATGTATAAACTTGAGATGAAGGATTAAACTAGATGCCAAATTATGATCGAAATGGCTTCGCTATTGAAAATCGGCTTAGATTTGGCAAAGTTGCGGCAATTCGAAGTCTGGGGATGGCATTTCAAAATTGGTGAGGGTTCCCTCTTATGCTTTTTTCTCAAAAAATACACAATTTTGTTTTCAAAAATTAATAAACTTGAGATGTAGAATTAAACTAGATGCCAAATTATGATCAAACTGGCCTCGATATTGACAATCGGCTTAGATTTGACAAAGTTGTGGCAATTCGAAGTTTGGGAATGTCATTTGAAAATTGGTAAGGGTTCCCCCTTATGCTTTTTTCGCCAAAAAAAAAAAAACATTTTTTTTTTCAAAAATGTTTAAACTTGAGATGTAGGATTAAACTAGATGCCAAATTATGATCAAAATGGCTTCGATATTAAAAATCGGCTTAGATTTGGCAAAGTTGTGGCAATACGAAGTCTGGGAATGTAATTTCAAAATTTGTAAGGGTTCCATCTTATGATTTTTTCGCAAAAAATACACAATTATTTTTTCGCCAAAAATTAATAAACTTGAGATGTAGAATTAAACTAGATGCCAAATTATGATCAAAATGGCTTCGATATTGAAAATCGGCTGAGATTTGGCAAAGTTGCGGCAATTCGAAGTCTGGGGATGGCATTTCAAAATTGGTGAGGGTTCCCCCTTATGCTTTTTTCGCAAAATATACACAATTTTTTTTTCAAAAATTAATAAACTTGAGATGTAGAATTAAACTAGATGCCAAACTATGATCAGAATGGCTTCGATATTAAAAATCGGCTTAGATTTGGCAAAGTTGTGGCAATTAGAAGTCTGGGAATGTAATTTCAAAATTTGTAAGGGTTCTCCCTTATGATTTTTTCGCAAAAAATACACCATTTTTTTTTTCAAAAATGTATAAACTTGAGATGTAGGATTAAACTAGATGCCAAATTATGATCAAAATGGCTTCGATATTAAAAATCGGCTTAGATTTGGCAAAGTTGTGGCAATTCGAAGTCTGGGAATGTAATTTCAAAATTTGTAAGGGTTCCCCCTTATGATTTTTTCGCAAAAAATACACAATTATTTGTTTGCAAAAATTAAAAAACTTGAGATGTAGAATTAAACTAGATGCCAAATTATGATCGAAATGGCTTCGATATTGAAAATCGGCTTAGATTTGGCAAAGTTGCGGCAATTCGAAGTCTGGGGATGGCATTTCAAAATTGTTGAGGGTTCCATTTTATGTTTTTTTCGCAAAAAATACACAATTATTTTTTCGCCAAAAATTAATAAACTTGAGATGTAGAATTAAACTAGATGCCAAATTATGATCAAAATGGCTTCGATATTGACAATCGGCTTAGATTTGACAAAGTTGTGGCAATTCGAAGTTTGGGAATGTCATTTGAAAATTGGTAAGGGTTCCCCCTTATGCTTTTTTCGCAAAAAATACACAATTTTTTTTTCAAAAATTAATAAACTTGAGATGTAGAATTAAACTAGATGCCAAATTATGATCAAAATGGCCTCGATATTGACACTCGGTTTAGATTTGATAAAGTTGTGGCAATTCGAAGTCTGGGAATGTCATTTGAAAATTGGTAAGGGTTCCCCCTTATGCTTTTTTCGCCAAATGAAAAATATTTTTTTTTTCAAAAATGTGTAAACTTGAGATGTAGGATTAAACTAGATGCCAAATTATGATCAAAATGGCTTCGATATTTAAAATCGGCCTAGATTTGGCAAAGTTGTGGCAATTCGAAGTCTGGGAATGTAATTTCAAAATTGGTGAGGGTTCCCCCTTATGATTTTTTCGCAAAAAATACACAATTTTTTTTTCAAAAATTAATAAACTTGAGATTTAGAATTAAACTAGATGCCAAATTATGATCAGAATGGCTTCGATATTGACAATCGGTTTAGATTTGACAAAGTTGTGGCAATTCGAAGTCTGGGAATGTCATTTGAAAATTGGTAAGGGTTCCCCCTTATGCTTTTTTCGCCAAAAAAAAAACATTTTTTTTTTCAAGAATGTATAAACTTGAGATGTAGAATTAAACTAGATGCCAAATTATGATCAAAATGGCTTCGATATTGAAAATCGGCTTAGATTTGGCAAAGTTGCGGCAATTCGAAGTCTGGGGATGGCATTTCAAAATTGGTGAGGGTTCCCCCTTATGCTTTTTTCGCAAAAAATACACAATTTTTTTTTCAAAAATTAATAAACTTGAGATGTAGAATTAAACTAGATGCCAAATTATGATCAAAATGGCTTCGATATTGACAATCGGCTTAGATTTGACAAAGTTGTGGCAATTCGAAGTCTGGGAATGTCATTTGAAAATTGGTAAGGGTTCCCCCTTATGCTTTTTTCGCCAAAAAATACACAATTATTTTTTTTCAAAAATGTAATAAACTTGAGATGTAGGATTAAACTAGATGCCAAATTATGATCAAAATGGCTTCGATATTAAAAATCGGCTTAGATTTGGCAAAGTTGCGGCAATTCGAAGTCTGGGGATGGCATTTCAAAATTGGTGAGGGTTCCCTCTTATGCTTTTTTCGCAAAAAATACACAATTTTTTTTTCAAAAATTAATAAATTTGAGATGTAGAATTAAACTAGATGCCAAATTATGATCAAAATGGCCTCGATATTGACAATCGGCTTAGATTTGACAAAGTTGTGGCAATTCGAAGTTTGGGAATGTCATTTGAAAATTGGTGAGGGTTCCCCCTTATGCTTTTTTCGCAAAAAATACACAATTATTTATTTGCAAAAATTAATAAACTTGAGATGTAGAATTAAACTAGATGCCAAATTATGATCGAAATGGCTTCGATATTGAAAATCGGCTTAGATTTGGCAAAGTTGCGGCAATTCGAAGTCTGGGGATGGCATTTCAAAATTGGTGAGGGTTCCATTTTATGATTTTTTCGCAAAAAATACACAATTATTTTTTCGCCAAAAATTAATAAACTTGAGATGTAGAATTAAACTAGATGCCAAATTATGATCAAAATGGCTTCGATATTGAAAATCGGCTTAGATTTGGCAAAGTTGCGGCAATTCGAAGTCTGGGGATGTCATTTCAAAATTGGTGAGGGTTCCCTCTTATGCTTTTTTCGCAAAAAATACACAATTTTTTTTTCAAAAATTAATAAACTTGAGATGTAGAATTAAACTAGATGCCAAATTATGATCAAAATGGCTTCGATATTGACAATCGGCTTAGATTTGGCAAAGTTGTGGCAATTCGAAGTTTGGGAATGTCATTTGAAAATTGGTAAGGGTTCCCCCTTATGCTTTTTTCGCAAAATATACACAATTTTTTTTTCAAAAATTAATAAACTTGAGATGTAGGATTAAACTAGATGCCAAATTATGATCAAAATGGCTTCGATATTGAAAATCGGCTTAGATTTGGCAAAGTTGTGGCAATTCGAAGTCTGGGAATGTAATTTCAAAATTGGTGAGGGTTCCCCCTTATGCTTTTTTCGCAAAAAATACACAATTATTTTTTTCAAAAATTAATAAACTTGAGATGTAGAATTAAACTAGATGCCAAATTATGATCAAAATGGCTTCGATATTGAAAATCGGCTTAGATTTGGCAAAGTTGTGGCAATTCGAAGTCTGGGAATGTAATTTCAAAATTGGTGAGGGTTCCCCCTTATGACTTTTTTCGCAAAAAATACACAATTATTTTTTTGCAAAAATTAATAAACTTGAGATGTAGAATTAAACTAGATGCCAAATTATGATCAAAATGGCCTCGATATTGACAATCGGCTTAGATTTGACAAAGTTGTGGCAATTCGAAGTCTGGGAATGTCATTTGAAAATTGGTGAGGGTTCCCCCTTATGCTTTTTTCGCCAAAAAATACATATTTTTTTTTTCAAAAATGTAATAAACTTGAGATGTAGAATTAAACTAGATGCCAAATTATGATCGAAATGGCTTCGATATTGAAAATCGGCTTAGATTTGGCAAAGTTGTGGCAATTCGAAGTCTGGGGATGGCATTTCAAAATTGGTGAGGGTTCCCCCTTATGCTTTTTTCGCAAAAAATACTCAATTTTTTTTTCAAAAATTAATAAACTTGAGATGTAGAATTAAACTAGATGCCAAATTATGATCAAAATGGCCTCGATATTGACAATCGGCTTAGATTTGGCAAAGTTGTGGCAATTCGAAGTCTGGGAATGTCATTTGAAAATTGGTAAGGGTTCCCCCTTATGCTTTTTTTCGCCAAAAAAAAAACAATTTTTTTTTCAAAAATGTAATAAACTTGAGATGTAGAATTAAACTAGATGCCAAATTATGATCAAAATGGCTTCGATATTGAAAATCGGCTTAGATTTGGCAAAGTTGTGGCAATTCGAAGTCTGGGGATGGCATTTCAAAATTGGTAAGGGTTCCCTCTTATGCTTTTTTCGCAAAAAATACACAATTTTTTTTTCAAAAATTAATAAACTTGAGATGTAGAATTAAACTAGATGCCAAATTATGATCAAAATGGCCTCGATATTGACAATCGGCTTAGATTTGACAAAGTTGTGGCAATTCGAAGTCTGGGAATGTCATTTGAAAATTGGTGAGGGTTCCCCCTTATGCTTTTTTCGCAAAAAATACACAATTATTTATTTTCAAAAATTAATAAACTTGAGATGTAGAATTAAACTAGATGCCAAATTATGATCGAAATGGCTTCGATATTGAAAATCGGCTTAGATTTGGCAAAGTTGCGGCAATTCGAAGTCTGGGGATGGCATTTCAAAATTGGTGAGGGTTCCCTCTTATGATTTTTTCGCAAAAAATACACAATTTTTTTTTCGCCAAAAATTAATAAACTTGAGATGTAGAATTAAACTAGATGCCAAATTATGATCAAAATGGCTTCGATATTGACAATCGGCTTAGATTTGACAAAGTTGTGGCAATTCGAAGTTTGGGAATGTCATTTGAAAATTGGTAAGGGTTCCCCCTTATGCTTTTTTCGCAAAAAATACACAATTTTTTTTTCAAAAATTAATAAACTTGAGATGTAGAATTAAACTAGATGCCAAATTATGATCAAAATGGCTTCGATATTGACAATCGGTTTAGATTTGACAAAGTTGTGGCAATTCGAAGTCTGGGAATGTCATTTGAAAATTGGTGAGGGTTCCCCCTTATGCTTTTTTCGCCAAATGAAAAATATTTTTTTTTTCAAAAATGTGTAAACTTGAGATGTAGGATTAAACTAGATGCCAAATTATGATCAAAATGGCTTCGATATTGAAAATCGGCCTAGATTTGGCAAAGTTGTGGCAATTCGAAGTCTGGGAATGTAATTTCAAAATTGGTGAGGGTTCCCCCTTATGATTTTTTCGCAAAAAATACACAATTTTTTTTTTCAAAAATTAATAAACTTGAGATTTAGAATTAAACTAGATGCCAAATTATGATCAGAACGGCTTCGATATTGACAATCGGTTTAGATTTGACAAAGTTGTGGCAATTCGAAGTCTGGGAATGTCATTTGAAAATTGGTGAGGGTTCCCCCTTATGCTTTTTTCGCCAAAAAATAAACATTATTTTTTTTCAAAAATGTATAAACTTGAGATGTAGAATTAAACTAGATGCCAAATTATGATCAAAATGGCTTCGATATTGAAAATCGGCTTAGATTTGGCAAAGTTGTGGCAATTCGAAGTCTGGGAATGTCATTTCAAAATTTGTAAGGGTTCCCCCTTATGATTTTTTCGCAAAAAATACACAATTATTTATTTGCAAAAATTAATAAACTTGAGATTTAGAATTAAACTAGATGCTAAATTATGATCAAAATGGCCTCGATATTGACAATCGGCTTAGATTTGACAAAGTTGTGGCAATTCGAAGTCTGGGAATGTCATTTGAAAATTGGTAAGGGTTCCCCCTTATGCTTTTTTCGCCAAAAAAAAACAATTTTTTTTTTCAAAAATGTAATAAACTTGAGATGTAGAATTAAACTAGATGCCAAATTATGATCAAAATGGCTTCGATATTGAAAATCGGCTTAGATTTGGCAAAGTTGCGGCAATTCGAAGTCTGGGGATGGCATTTCAAAATTGGTGAGGGTTCCCCCTTATGCTTTTTTCGCAAAAAATACACAATTTTTTTTTTCAAAAATTAATAAACTTGAGATTTAGAATTAAACTAGATGCCAAATTATGATCAGAATGGCTTCGATATTGACAATCGGTTTAGATTTGACAAAGTTGTGGCAATTCGAAGTCTGGGAATGTCATTTGAAAATTGGTAAGGGTTCCCCCTTATGCTTTTTTCGCCAAAAAAAAAACATTTTTTTTTTTCAAAAATGTATAAACTTGAGATGTAGAATTAAACTAGATGCCAAATTATGATCAAAATGGCTTCGATATTGAAAATCGGCTTAGATTTGGCAAAGTTGTGGCAATTCGAAGTCTGGGAATGTAATTTCAAAATTTGTAAGGGTTCCCCCTTATGATTTTTTCGCAAAAAATACACAATTATTTTTTTGCAAAAATTAATAAACTTGAGATTTAGAACTAAACTAGATGCCAAATTATGATCAAAATGGCCTCGATATTGACAATCGGTTTAGATTTGACAAAGTTGTGGCAATTCGAAGTCTGGGAATGTCATTTGAAAATTGGTAAGGGTTCCCCCTTATGCTTTTTTCGCCAAAAAAAAAACATTTTTTTTTTCAAAAATGTATAAACTTGAGATGTAGAATTAAACTAGATGCCAAATTATGATCAAAATGGCTTCGATATTGAAAATCGGCTTAGATTTGGCAAAGTTGCGGCAATTCGAAGTCTGGGGATGGCATTTCAAAATTGGTGAGGGTTCCCCCTTATGCTTTTTTCGCAAAAAATACACAATTTTTTTTTCAAAAATTAATAAACTTGAGATGTAGAATTAAACTAGATGCCAAATTATGATCAAAATGGCTTCGATATTGACAATCGGTTTAGATTTGACAAAGTTGTGGCAATTCGAAGTCTGGGAATGTCATTTGAAAATTGGTAAGGGTTCCCCCTTATGCTTTTTTCGCCAAAAAAAACATATTTTTTTTTCAAAAATGTATAAACTTGAGATGTAGAATTAAACTAGATGCCAAATTATGATCAAAATGGCTTCGATATTGAAAATCGGCTTAGATTTGGCAAAGTTGTGGCAATTCGAAGTCTGGGAATGTAATTTCAAAATTTGTAAGGGTTCCCCCTTATGATTTTTTCGCAAAAAATACACAATTATTTTTTTGCAAAAATTAATAAACTTGAGATGTAGAATTAAACTAGATGCCAAATTATGATCAAAATGGCTTCGATATTGAAAATCGGCTTAGATTTGGCAAAGTTGCGGCAATTCGAAGTCTGGGGATGTCATTTCAAAATTGGTGAGGGTTCCCCCTTATGCTTTTTTCGCAAAAAATACACAATTTTTTTTTTCAAAAATTAATAAACTTGAGATGTAGAATTAAACTAGATGCCAAATTATGATCAAAATGGCTTCGATATTGAAAATCGGCTTAGATTTGGCAAAGTTGTGGCAATTCGAAGTCTGGGAATGTCATTTCAAAATTGGTAAGGGTTCCCCCTTATGATTTTTTCGCAAAAAATACACAATTATTTTTTTGCAAAAATTAATAAACTTGAGATGTAGAATTAAACTAGATGCCAAATTATGATCAAAATGGCCTCGATATTGAAAATCGGTTTATATTTGGCAAAGTTGTGGCAATTCGAAGTCTGGGAATGTCATTTGAAAATTGGTAAGGGTTCCCCCTTATGCTTTTTTCGCCAAAAAATACACAATTATTTTTTTTCAAAAATGTAATAAACTTGAGATGTAGGATTAAACTAGATGCCAAATTATGATCAAAATGGCTTCGATATTGAAAATCGGCTTAGATTTGGCAAAGTTGTGGCAATTCGAAGTCTGGGAATGTAATTTCAAAATTGGTAAGGGTTCCCCCTTATGATTTTTTCGCAAAAAATATACAATTATTTTTTTGCAAGAATTAATAAACTTGAGATGTAGAATTAAACTAGATGCCAAATTATGATCAAAATGGCTTCGATATTGAAAATCGGCTGAGATTTGGCAAAGTTGCGGCAATTCGAAGTCTGGGGATGGCATTTCAAAACTGGTGAGGGTTCCCCCTTATGCTCTTTTCGCAAAATATACACAATTTTTTTTCAAAAATTAATAAACTTGAGATGTAGAATTAAACTAGATGCCAAATTATGATCGAAATGGCTTCGATATTGAAAATCGGCTTAGATTTGGCAAAGTTGCGGCAATTCGAAGTCTGGGGATGGCATTTCAAAATTGGTGAGGGTTCCCCCTTATGCTTTTTTCGCAAAAAATACACAATTTTTTTTTCAAAAATTAATAAACTTGAGATGTAGAATTAAACTAGATGCCAAATTATGATCAAACTGGCCTCGATATTGACAATCGGCTTAGATTTGACAAAGTTGTGGCAATTCGAAGTTTGGGAATGTCATTTGAAAATTGGTAAGGGTTCCCCCTTATGCTTTTTTCGCCAAAAAAAAAAACATTTTTTTTTTCAAAAATGTATAAACTTGAGATGTAGGATTAAACTAGATGCCAAATTATGATCAAAATGGCTTCGATATTAAAAATCGGCTTAGATTTGGCAAAGTTGCGGCAATTCGAAGTCTGGGGATGGCATTTCAAAATTGGTGAGGGTTCCCTCTTATACTTTTTTCGCAAAAAATACACAATTTTTTTTTCAAAAATTAATAAACTTGAGATGTAGAATTAAACTAGATGCCAAATTATGATCAAAATGGCCTCGATATTGACAATCGGCTTAGATTTGACAAAGTTGTGGCAATTCGAAGTTTGGGAATGTCATTTGAAAATTGGTGAGGGTTCCCCCTTATGCTTTTTTCGCAAAAAATACACAATTATTTATTTGCAAAAATTAATAAACTTGAGATGTAGAATTAAACTAGATGCCAAATTATGATCAAAATGGCTTCGATATTGAAAATCGGCTTAGATTTGGCAAAGTTGCGGCAATTCGAAGTCTGGGGATGGCATTTCAAAATTGGTGAGGGTTCCCTCTTATACTTTTTTCGCAAAAAATACACAATTTTTTTTTCAAAAATTAATAAACTTGAGATGTAGAATTAAACTAGATGCCAAATTATGATCAAAATGGCTTCGATATTGACAATCGGCTTAGATTTGACAAAGTTGTGGCAATTCGAAGTCTGGGAATGTCATTTGAAAATTGGTAAGGGTTCCCCCTTATGCTTTTTTCGCAAAAAATACACAATTTTTTTTTCAAAAATTAATAAACTTGAGATGTAGAATTAAACTAGATGCCAAATTATGATCAAAATGGCCTCGATATTGAAAATCGGTTTAGATTTGGCAAAGTTGTGGCAATTCGAAGTCTGGGAATGTAATTTCAAAATTGGTAAGGGTTCCCCCTTATGCTTTTTTCGCAAAAAATACACAATTTTTTTTTCAAAAATGTAATAAACTTGAGATGTAGAATTAAACTAGATGCCAAATTATGATCAAAATGGCTTCGATATTGAAAATCGGCTTAGATTTGGCAAAGTTGCGGCAATTCGAAGTCTGGGGATGGCATTTCAAAATTGGTGAGGGTTCCCCCTTATGATTTTTTCGCAAAAAATACACAATTATTTTTTTGCAAAAATTAATAAACTTGAGATGTAGAATTAAACTAGATGCCAAATTATGATCAAAATGGCCTCGATATTGACAATCGGCTTAGATTTGGCAAAGTTGTGGCAATTCGAAGTCTGGGAATGTCATTTCAAAATTGGTAAGGGTTCCCCCTTATGCTTTTTTCGCCAAAATATACACAATTTTTTTTTCAAAAATGTAATAAACTTGAGATGTAGAATTAAACTAGATGCCAAATTATGATCAAAATGGCTTCGATATTGAAAATCGGCTTAGATTTGGCAAAGTTGTGGCAATTCGAAGTCTGGGAATGTAATTTCAAAATTGGTAAGGGTTCCCCCTTATGATTTTTTCGCAAAAAATACACAATTATTTTTTTGCAAGAATTAATAAACTTGAGATGTAGAATTAAACTAGATGCCAAATTATGATCAAAATGGCTTCGATATTGAAAATCGGCTTAGATTTGGCAAAGTTGCGGCAATTCGAAGTCTGGGGATGGCATTTCAAAATTGGTGAGGGTTCCCCCTTATGCTTTTTTCGCAAAAAATACACAATTTTTTTTTCAAAAATTAATAAACTTGAGATGTAGAATTAAACTAGATGCCAAATTATGATCAAAATGGCTTCGATATTGACAATCGGCTTAGATTTGGCAAAGTTGTGGCAATTCGAAGTCTGGGAATGTCATTTCAAAATTTGTTAGGGTTCCCCCTTATGCTTTTTTCGCAAAAAATACACAATTATTTTTTTGCAAAAATTAATAAACTTGAGATGTAGAATTAAACTAGATGCCAAATTATGATCAAAATGGCTTCGATATTGAAAATCGGCTTAGATTTGATAAAGTTGTGGCAATTCGAAGTCTGGGAATGTCATTTCAAAATTGGTAAGGGTTCCCCCTTATGCTTTTTTCGCCAAAAAAAACATATTTTTTTTTTCAAAAATGTATAAACTTGAGATGTAGAATTAAACTAGATGCCAAATTATGATCAAAATGGCTTCGATATTGAAAATCGGCTTAGATTTGGCAAAGTTGTGGCAATTCGAAGTCTGGGAATGTAATTTCAAAATTGGTAAGGGTTCCCCCTTATGATTTTTTCGCAAAAAATACACAATTATTTTTTTGCAAAAATTAATAAACTTGAGATGTAGAATTAAACTAGATGCCAAATTATGATCAAAATGGCTTCGATATTGAAAATCGGCTGAGATTTGGCAAAGTTGCGGCAATTCGAAGTCTGGGGATGTACATTTCAAAATTGGTGAGGGTTCCCCCTTATGCTTTTTTCGCAAAAAATACACAATTATTTATTTGCAAAAATTAATAAACTTGAGATGTAGAATTAAACTAGATGCCAAATTATGATCGAAATGGCTTCGATATTGAAAATCGGCTTAGATTTGGCAAAGTTGCGGCAATTCGAAGTCTGGGGATGGCATTTCAAAATTGGTGAGGGTTCCCTCTTATGCTTTTTTCGCAAAAAATACACAATTTTTTTTTCAAAAATTAATAAACTTGAGATGTAGAATTAAACTAGATGCCAAATTATGATCAAACTGGCCTCGATATTGACAATCGGCTTAGATTTGACAAAGTTGTGGCAATTCGAAGTTTGGGAATGTCATTTGAAAATTGGTAAGGGTTCCCCCTTATGCTTTTTTCGCCAAAAAAAAAACAATTTTTTTTTTCAAAAAATGTATAAACTTGAGATGTAGAATTAAACTAGATGCCAAATTATGATCAAAATGGCTTCGATATTAAAAATCGGCTTAGATTTGGCAAAGTTGTGGCAATTCGAAGTCTGGGAATGTACTTTCAAAATTTGTAAGGGTTCCATCTTATGATTTTTTCGCAAAAAATACACAATTATTTTTTCGCCAAAAATTAATAAACTTGAGATGTAGAATTAAACTAGATGCCAAATTATGATCAAAATGGCTTCGATATTGAAAATCGGCTGAGATTTGGCAAAGTTGCGGCAATTCGAAGTCTGGGGATGGCATTTCAAAATTGGTGAGGGTTCCCCCTTATGCTTTTTTCGCAAAAAATACACAATTTTTTTTTCAAAAATTAATAAACTTGAGATGTAGAATTAAACTAGATGCCAAATTATGATCAAAATGGCCTCGATATTGACAATCGGTTTAGATTTGATAAAGTTGTGGCAATTCGAAGTCTGGGAATGTCATTTGAAAATTGGTAAGGGTTCCCCCTTATGCTTTTTTCGCCAAATAAAAAATATTTTTTTTTTTTCAAAAATGTATAAACTTGAGATGTAGGATTAAACTAGATGCCAAATTATGATCAAAATGGCTTCGATATTGAAAATCGGCTTAGATTTGGCAAAGTTGTGGCAATTCGAAGTCTGGGAATGTAATTTCAAAATTTGTAAGGGTTCCCCCTTATGATTTTTTCGCAAAAAATACACAATTATTTTTTTTAAAAAATTAATAAACTTGAGATGTAGAATTAAACTAGATGCCAAATTATGATCAAAATGGCTTCGATATTGAAAATCGGCTGCGATTTGGCAAAGTTGCGGCAATTCGAAGTCTGGGGATGGCATTTTAAAATTGGTGAGGGTTCCCCCTTATGCTTTTTTCGCAAAAAATACACAATTTTTTTTTTCAAAAATTAATAAACTTGAGATGTAGAATTAAACTAGATGCCAAATTATGATCAAAATGGCCTCGATATTGACAATCGGTTTAGATTTGATAAAGTTGTGGCAATTCGAAGTCTGGGAATGTCATTTGAAAATTGGTAAGGGTTCCCCCTTATGCTTTTTTCGCCAAATGAAAAATATTTTTTTTTTTCAAAAATGTGTAAAGTTGAGATGTAGGATTAAACTAGATGCCAAATTATGATCAAAATGGCTTCGATATTGAAAATCGGCCTAGATTTGGCAAAGTTGTGGCAATTCGAAGTCTGGGAATGTAATTTCAAAATTGGTGAGGGTTCCCCCTTATGATTTTTTCGCAAAAAATACACAATTATTTATTTGCAAAAATTAATAAACTTGAGATGTAGAATTAAACTAGATGCCAAATTATGATCAAAATGGCTTCGATATTGAAAATCGGCTGAGATTTGGCAAAGTTGCGGCAATAAGAAGTCTGGGGATGGCATTTCAAAATTGGTGAGGGTTCCCCCTTATGCTTTTTTCGCAAAAAATACACATTTTTTTTTTCAAAAATTAATAAACTTGAGATGTAGAATTAAACTAGATGCCAAATTATGATCAGAACGGCTTCGATATTGACAATCGGTTTTGATTTGACAAAGTTGTGGCAATTCGAAGTCTGGGAATGTCATTTGAAAATTGGTAAGGGTTCCCCCTTATGCTTTTTTCGCCAAAAAAAAAAACATTTTTTTTTCAAAAATGTATAAACTTGAGATGTAGAATTAAACTAGATGCCAAATTATGATCAAAATGGCTTCGATATTGAAAATCGGCTTAGATTTGGCAAAGTTGTGGCAATTCGAAGTCTGGGGATGGCATTTCAAAATTGGTGAGGGTTCCCCCTTATGCTTTTTTCGCAAAAAATACACAATTTTTTTTTTCAAAAATTAATAAACTTGAGATGTAGAATTAAACTAGATGCCAAATTAAGATCAAAATGGCCTCGATATTGACAATCGGTTTATATTTGATAAAGTTGTGGCAATTCGAAGTCTGGGAATGTCATTTGAAAATTGGTGAGGGTTCCCCCTTATGCTTTTTTCGCAAAATATACACAATTTTTTTTTCAAAAATGTATAAACTTGAGATGTAGGATTAAACTAGATGCCAAATTATGATCAAAATGGCTTCGATATTGAAAATCGGCTTAGATTTGGCAAAGTTGTGGCAATTCGAAGTCTGGGAATGTAATTTCAAAATTTGTAAGGGTTCCCCCTTATGATTTTTTCGCAAAAAATACACAATTATTTTTTTTAAAAAATTAATAAACTTGAGATGTAGAATTAAACTAGATGCCAAATTATGATCAAAATGGCTTCGATATTGAAAATCGGCTGCGATTTGGCAAAGTTGCGGCAATTCGAAGTCTGGGGATGGCATTTTAAAATTGGTGAGGGTTCCCCCTTATGCTTTTTTCGCAAAAAATACACAATTTTTTTTTCAAAAATTAATAAACTTGAGATGTAGAATTAAACTAGATGCCAAATTATGATCAAAATGGCCTCGATATTGACAATCGGTTTAGATTTGATAAAGTTGTGGCAATTCGAAGTCTGGGAATGCCATTTGAAAATTGGTAAGGGTTCCCCCTTATGCTTTTTTCGCCAAATGAAAAATATTTTTTTTTTTCAAAAATGTGTAAACTTGAGATGTAGGATTAAACTAGATGCCAAATTATGATCAAAATGGCTTCGATATTGAAAATCGGCTGAGATTTGGCAAAGTTGCGGCAATTCGAAGTCTGGGAATGTAATTTCAAAATTGGTGAGGGTTCCCCCTTATGATTTTTTCGCAAAAAATAAACAATTATTTTTTTTAAAAAATTAATAAACTTGAAATGTAGAAATAAACTAGATGCCAAATTATGATCAAAATGGCTTCGATATTGAAAATCGGCTTAGATTTGGCAAAGTTGTGGCAATTCGAAGTCTAGGATTGTAATTTCAAAATTTGTAAGGGTTCCCCCTTATGATTTTTTCGCAAAAAATACACAATTATTTTTTTGCAAAAATTAATAAACTTGAGATGTAGAATTAAACTAGATGCCAAATTATGATCAAAATGGCTTCGATGTTGAAAATCGGCTGAGATTTGGCAAAGTTGCGGCAATAAGAAGTCTGGGGATGGCATTTCAAAATTGGTGAGGGTTCCCCCTTATGCTTTTTTCGCAAAAAAAATACACAATTTTTTTTTTCAAAAATTAATAAACTTGAGATGTAGAATTAAACTAGATGCCAAATTATGATCAGAACGGCTTCGATATTGACAATCGGTTTAGATTTGACAAAGTTGTGGCAATTCGAAGTCTGGGAATGTCATTTGAAAATTGGTAAGGGTTCCCCCTTATGCTTTTTTCGCCAAAAAAAAAAACATTTTTTTTTTCAAAAATGTATAAACTTGAGATGTAGAATTAAACTAGATGCCAAATTATGATCAAAATGGCTTCGATATTGAAAATCGGCTTAGATTTGGCAAAGTTGTGGCAATTCGAAGTCTGGGGATGGCATTTCAAAATTGGTGAGGGTTCCCCCTTATGATTTTTTCGCAAAAAATACACAATTATTTTTTTTCAAAAATTAATAAACTTGAGATGTAGAATTAAACTAGATGCCAAATTAAGATCAAAATGGCCTCGATATTGACAATCGGTTTATATTTGATAAAGTTGTGGCAATTCGAAGTCTGGGAATGTCATTTGAAAATTGGTGAGGGTTCCCCCTTATGCTTTTTTCGCCAAAATATACACAATTTTTTTTTTCAAAAATGTATAAACTTGAGATGTAGGATTAAACTAGATGCCAAATTATGATCAAAATGGCTTCGATATTGAAAATCGGCTTAGATTTGGCAAAGTTGTGGCAATTCGAAGTCTGGGAATGTAATTTCAAAATTTGTAAGGGTTCCCCCTTATGATTTTTTCGCAAAAAATACACAATTATTTTTTTAAAAAATTAATAAACTTGAGATGTAGAATTAAACTAGATGCCAAATTATGATCAAAATGGCTTCGATATTGAAAATCGGCTGCGATTTGGCAAAGTTGCGGCAATTCGAAGTCTGGGGATGGCATTTTAAAATTGGTGAGGGTTCCCCCTTATGCTTTTTTCGCAAAAAATACACAATTTTTTTTCAAAAATTAATAAACTTGAGATGTAGAATTAAACTAGATGCCAAATTATGATCAAAATGGCCTCGATATTGACAATCGGTTTAGATTTGATAAAGTTGTGGCAATTCGAAGTCTGGGAATGCCATTTGAAAATTGGTAAGGGTTCCCCCTTATGCTTTTTTCCCCAAATGAAAAATATTTTTTTTTTTTTCAAAAATGTGTAAACTTGAGATGTAGGATTAAACTAGATGCCAAATTATGATCAAAATGGCTTCGATATTGAAAATCGGCTGAGATTTGGCAAAGTTGCGGCAATTCGAAGTCTGGGAATGTAATTTCAAAATTGGTGAGGGTTCCCCCTTATGATTTTTTCGCAAAAAATAAACAATTATTTTTTTTAAAAAATTAATAAACTTGAAATGTAGAAATAAACTAGATGCCAAATTATGATCAAAATGGCTTCGATATTGAAAATCGGCTTAGATTTGGCAAAGTTGTGGCAATTCGAAGTCTAGGATTGTAATTTCAAAATTTGTAAGGGTTCCCCCTTATGATTTTTTCGCAAAAAATACACAATTATTTTTTTGCAAAAATTAATAAACTTGAGATGTAGAATTAAACTAGATGCCAAATTATGATCAAAATGGCTTCGATGTTGAAAATCGGCTGAGATTTGGCAAAGTTGCGGCAATAAGAAGTCTGGGGATGGCATTTCAAAATTGGTGAGGGTTCCCCCTTATGCTTTTTTCACAAAAAAAATACACAATTTTTTTTTTCAAAAATTAATAAACTTGAGATGTAGAATTAAACTAGATGCCAAATTATGATCAGAACGGCTTCGATATTGACAATCGGTTTAGATTTGACAAAGTTGTGGCAATTCGAAGTCTGGGAATGTCATTTGAAAATTGGTAAGGGTTCCCCCTTATGCTTTTTTCGCCAAAAAAAAAAACATTTTTTTTTTCAAAAATGTATAAACTTGAGATGTAGAATTAAACTAGATGCCAAATTATGATCAAAATGGCTTCGATATTGAAAATCGGCTTAGATTTGGCAAAGTTGTGGCAATTCGAAGTCTGGGGATGGCATTTCAAAATTGGTGAGGGTTCCCCCTTATGATTTTTTCGCAAAAAATACACAATTATTTATTTGCAAAAATTAATAAACTTGAGATTGAGAACTAAACTAGATGCTAAATTATGATCAAAATGGCCTCGATATGGACAATCGGTTTAGATTTGACAAAGTTGTGGCAATTCGAAGTCTGGGAATGTCATTTGAAAATTGGTAAGGGTTCCCCCTTATGCTTTTTTCGCCAAAAAAAAAATATTTTTTTTTTTCAAAAATGTATAAACTTGAGATGAAGGATTAAACTAGATGCCAAATTATGATCAAAATGGCTTCGATATTGAAAATCGGCTTAGATTTGGCAAAGTTGTGGCAATTCGAAGTCTGGGAATGTAATTTCAAAATTGGTAAGGGTTCCCCCTTATGATTTTTTCGCAAAAAATACACAATTTTTTTTTTAAAAAATTAATAAACTTGAAATGTAGATTTAAACTAGATGCCAAATTATGATCAAAATGGCTTCGATATTGAAAATCGGCTTAGATTTGGCAAAGTTGCGGCAATTAGAAGTCTGGGAATGTTATTTCAAAATTGGTGAGGGTTCCCCCTTATGATTTTTTCGCAAAAAATACACAATTATTTATTTGCAAAAATTAATAAACTTGAGATGTAGAATTAAACTAGATGCCAAATTATGATCGAAATGGCTTCGATATTGAAAATCGGCTTAGATTTGGCAAAGTTGCGGCAATTCGAAATCTGGGGATGGCATTTCAAAATTGGTGAGGGTTCCCTCTTATGCTTTTTTCGCAAAAAATACACAATTTTTTTTTTCAAAATTTAATAAACTTGAGATGTAGAATTAAACTAGATGCCAAATTATGATCAAAATGGCCTCGATATTGACAATCGGTTTATATTTGATAAAGTTGTGGCAATTCGAAGTCTGGGAATGTCATTTTAAAATTGGTAAGGGTTCCCCCTTATGCTTTTTTCGCCAAAAAATACACAATTATTTTTTTTAAAATATTAATAAACTTGAAATGTAGAATTAAACTAGATGCCAAATTATGATCAAAATGGCTTCGATATTGAAAATCGGCTTAGATTTGGCAAAGTTGCGGCAATTCGAAGTCTGGGAATGTTATTTCAAAATTGGTAAGGGTTCCTTCCCCCTTATGATTTTTTCGCAAAAAATACACAATTATTTTTTTGCAAAATTTAACAAACTTGAGATGTAGAATTAAACTAGATGCCAAATTATGATCAAAATGGCTTCGATATTGAAAATCGGCTGAGATTTGGCAAAGTTGCGGCAATTCGAAGTCTGGGGATGGCATTTCAAAACTGGTGAGGGTTCCCCCTTATGCTTTTTTCGCAAAATATACACAATTTTTTTTTTCAAAAATTAATAAACTTGAGATGTAGAATTAAACTAGATGCCAAATTATGATCGAAATGGCTTCGATATTGAAAATCGGCTTAGATTTGGCAAAGTTGCGGCAATTCGAAGTCTGGGGATGGCATTTCAAAATTGGTGAGGGTTCCCTCTTATGCTTTTTTCGCAAAAAATACACAATTTATTTTTTCAAAAATTAATAAACTTGAGATGTAGAATTAAACTAGATGCCAAATTATGATCAAAATGGCCTCGATATTGACAATCGGCTTAGATTTGACAAAGTTGTGGCAATTCGAAGTTTGGGAATGTCATTTGAAAATTCGTAAGGGTTCCCCCTTATGCTTTTTTCGCCAAAAAAAAAAACATTTTTTTTTCAAAAATGTATAAACTTGAGATGTAGAATTAAACTAGATGCCAAATTATGATCAAAATGGCTTCGATATTGAAAATCGGCTGAGATTTGGCAAAGTTGCGGCAATTCGAAGTCTGGGGATGGCATTTCAAAATTGGTGAGGGTTCCCCCTTATGCTTTTTTCGCAAAAAATACACAATTTTTTTTTTAAAAAATTAATAAACTTGAAATGTAGAATTAAACTAGATGCCAAATTATGATCAAAATGGCTTCGATATTGAAAATCGGCTTAGATTTGGCAAAGTTGCGGCAATTCGAAGTCTGGGAATGTTATTTCAAAATTGGTGAGGGTTCCCCCTTATGATTTTTTCGCAAAAAATACACAATTATTTTTTTGCAAAAATTAATAAACTTGAGATGTAGAATTAAACTAGATGCCAAATTATGATCAAAATGGCTTCGATATTGAAAATCGGCTTAGATTTGGCAAAGTTGCGGCAATTCGAAATCTGGGGATGGCATTTCAAAATTGGTGAGGGTTCCCCCTTATGCTTTTTTCGCAAAAAATACACAATTTTTTTTTAAAAAATTTAATAAACTTGAGATGTAGAATTAAACTAGATGCCAAATTATGATCAAAATGGCCTCGATATTGACAATCGGTTTATATTTGATAAAGTTGTGGCAATTCGAAGTCTGGGAATGTCATTTTAAAATTGGTAAGGGTTCCCCCTTATGCTTTTTTCGCCAAAAAATACACAATTATTTTTTTTAAAATATTAATAAACTTGAGATGTAGAATTAAACTAGATGCCAAATTATGATCAAAATGGCTTCGATATTGAAAATCGGCTTAGATTTGGCAAAGTTGTGGCAATTCGAAGTCTGGGAATGTTATTTCAAAATTGGTAAGGGTTCCTTCCCCCTTATGATTTTTTCGCAAAAAATACACAATTATTTTTTTGCAAAATTTAACAAACTTGAGATGTAGAATTAAACTAGATGCCAAATTATGATCAAAATGGCTTCGATATTGAAAATCGGCTGAGATTTGGCAAAGTTGCGGCAATTCGAAGTCTGGGGATGGCATTTCAAAATTGGTGAGGGTTCCCCCTTATGCTTTTTTCGCAAAATATACACAATTTTTTTTTCAAAAATTAATAAACTTGAGATGTAGAATTAAACTAGATGCCAAATTATGATCGAAATGGCTTCGATATTGAAAATCGGCTTAGATTTGGCAAAGTTGCGGCAATTCGAAGTCTGGGGATGGCATTTCAAAATTGGTGAGGGTTCCCTCTTATGCTTTTTTCGCAAAAAATACACAATTTATTTTTTCAAAAATTAATAAACTTGAGATGTAGAATTAAACTAGATGCCAAATTATGATCAAAATGGCCTCGATATTGACAATCGGCTTAGATTTGACAAAGTTGTGGCAATTCGAAGTTTGGGAATGTCATTTGAAAATTCGTAAGGGTTCCCCCTTATGCTTTTTTCGCCAAAAAAAAAAACATTTTTTTTTTCAAAAATGTATAAACTTGAGATGTAGAATTAAACTAGATGCCAAATTATGATCAAAATGGCTTCGATATTGAAAATCGGCTGAGATTTGGCAAAGTTGCGGCAATTCGAAGTCTGGGGATGGCATTTCAAAATTGGTGAGGGTTCCCCCTTATGCTTTTTTCGCAAAAAATACAGAATTTTTTTTTTCAAAAATTAATAAACTTGAGATGTAGAATTAAACTAGATGCCAAATTATGATCAAAATGGCCTCGATATTGACAATCGGTTTATATTTGATAAAGTTGTGGCAATTCGAAGTCTGGGAATGTCATTTGAAAATTGGTAAGGGTTCCCCCTTATGCTTTTTTCGCCAAAAAAAAAAATATTTTTTTTTTCGCTAAAAATACACAATTATTTATTTGCAAAAATTTATAAACTTGAGATGTAGAATTAAACTAGATGCCAAATTATGATCAAAATGGCTTCGATATTGAAAATCGGCTTAGATTTGGCAAAGTTGTGGCAATACGAAGTCTGGGAATGTAATTTCAAAATTTGTAAGGGTTCCCCCTTATGATTTTTTCGCAAAAAATACACAATTATTTTTTCGCCAAAAATTAATAAACTTGAGATGTAGAATTAAACTAGATGCCAAATTATGATCAAAATGGCTTCGATATTGAAAATCGGCTGAGATTTGGCAAAGTTGCGGCAATTCGAGGTCTGGGGATGGCATTTCAAAATTGGTGAGGGTTCCCCCTTATGCTTTTTTCGCAAAAAATACACAATTTTTTTTTCAAAAATTAATAAACTTGAGATGTAGAATTAAACTAGATGCCAAATTATGATCAAAATGGCCTCGATATTGACAATCGGTTTAGATTTGATAAAGTGTGTGGCAATTCGAAGTCTGGGAATGTCATTTGAAAATTGGTAAGGGTTCCCCCTTATGCTTTGTTCGCCAAAAAAAAAAACATTTTTTTTTATTAAAAATGTATAAACTTGAGATGTAGAATTAAACTAGATGCCAAATTATGATCAAAATGGCTTCGATATTGAAAATCGGCTTAGATTTGGCAAAGTTGTGGCAATTCGAAGTCTGGGGATGGCATTTCAAAATTGGTGAGGGTTCCCCCTTATGCTTTTTTTCGCAAAAAATACACAATTTTTTTTTCAAAAATTAATAAACTTGATATGTAGAATTAAACTAGATGCCAAATTATGATCAAAATGGCCTCGATATTGACAATCGGTTTATATTTGGTAAAGTTGTGGCAATTCGAAGTCTGGGAATGTCATTTGAAAATTGGTAAAGGTTCCTTCTTATGCTTTTTTCGCCAAAAAAAAAATATTTTTTTTTTTCAAAAATGTATAAACTTGAGATGTAGGATTAAACTAGATGCCAAATTGTGATCAAAATGGCTTCGATATTGAAAATCGGCTTAGATTTGGCAAAGTTGTGGCAATTCGAAGTCTGGGAATGTAATTTCAAAATTGGTAAGGGTTCCCCCTTATGATTTTTTCGCAAAAAATACACAATTATTTTTTTTTAAAAATTAATAAACTTGAAATGTTGAATTAAACTAGATGCCAAATTATGATCAAAATGGCTTCGATATTGAAAATCGGCTTAGATTTGGCAAAGTTGCGGCAATTCGAAGTCTGGGAATGTTATTTGAAAATTGGTAAGGGTTCCCCCTTATGATTTTTTCGCAAAAAATACACAATTATTTTTTTGCAAGAATTAATAAACTTGAGATGTAGAATTAAACTAGATGCCAAATTATGATCAAAATGGCTTCGATATTGAAAATCCGCTGAGATTTGGCAAAGTTGCGGCAATTCGAAGTCTGGGGATGGCATTTCAAAACTGGTGAGGGTTCCCCCTTATGCTTTTTTCGCAAAATAAACACAATTTTTTTTTCAAAAATTAATAAACTTGAGATGTAGAATTAAACTAGATGCCAAACTATGATCAGAATGGCTTCGATATTAAAAATCGGCTTAGATTTGGCAAAGTTTTGGCAATTCGAAGTATGGGAATGTAATTTCAAAATTTGTAAGGGTTCCCCCTTATGATTTTTTCGCAAAAAATACACAATTATTTATTTGCAAAAATTAATAAACTTGAGATGTAGAATTAAACTAGATGCCAAATTATGATCGAAATGGCTTCGATATTGAAAATCGGCTTAGATTTGGCAAAGTTGCGGCAATTCGAAGTCTGGGGATGGCATTTCAAAATTGGTGAGGGTTCCCTCTTATGCTTTTTTCGCAAAAAATACACAATTTTTTTTTCAAAAATTAATAAACTTGAGATGTAGAATTAAACTAGATGCCAAATTATGATCAAAATGGCTTCGATATTGAAAATCGGCTGAGATTTGGCAAAGTTGCGCCAATTCGAAGTCTGGGGATGGCATTTCAAAATTGGTGAGGGTTCCCCCTTATGCTTTTTTCGCAAAAAATACACCATTTTTTTATCAAAAATTAATAAACTTGAGATGTAGAATTAAACTAGATGCCAAAATATGATCAAAATGGCCTCGATATTGACAATCGGTTTAGATTTGATAAAGTTGTGGCAATTCGAAGTCTGGGAATGTCATTTGAAAATTGGTAAGGGTTCCCCCTTATGCTTTTTTCGCCAAATAAAAAATATTTTTTTTTTCAAAAATGTATAAACTTGAGATGTAGGATTAAACTAGATGCCAAACTATGATCAGAATGGCTTCGATATTAAAAATCGGCTTAGATTTGGCAAAGTTGTGGCAATTCGAAGTCTGGGAATGTAATTTCAAAATTGGTAAGGGTTCCCCCTTATGATTTTTTCGCAAAAAATACACAATTATTTTTTTTAAAAAATTAATAAACTTGAAATGTAGAATTAAACTAGATGCCAAATTATGATCAAAATGGCTTCGATATTGAAAATCGGCTTAGATTTGGCAAAGTTGTGGCAATTCGAAGTCTGGGATTGTAATTTCAAAATTTGTAAGGGTTCCCCCTTATGATTTTTTCGCAAAAAATACACAATTATTTTTTTGCAAAAATTAATAAACTTGAGATGTAGAATTAAACTAGATGCCAAATTATGATCAAAATGGCTTCGATATTGAAAATCGGCTGAGATTTGGCAAAGTTGCGGCAATTAGAAGTCTGGGGATGGCATTTCAAAATTGGTGAGGGTTCCCCCTTATGCTTTTTTCGCAAAAAATACACAATTTTTTTTTTTCAAAAATTAATTAACTTGAGATGTAGAATTAAACTAGATGCCAAATTATGATCAGAACGGCTTCGATATTGACAATCGGCTTAGATTTGACAAAGTTGTGGCAATTCGAAGTCTGGGAATGTCATTTGAAAATTGGTAAGGGTTCCCCCTTATGCTTTTTTCGCCAAAAAAAAAAACATTTTTTTTTTTCAAAAATGTATAAACTTGAGATTTAGGATTAAACTAGATGCCAAATTATGATCAAAATGGCTTCGATATTAAAAATCGGCTTAGATTTGGCAAAGTTGTGGCAATACGAAGTCTGGGAATGTAATTTCAAAATTTGTAAGGGTTCCCCCTTATGATTTTTTCGCAAAAATACACAATTATTTTTTCGCCAAAAATTAATAAACTCGATATGTAGAATTAAACTAGATGCCAAATTATGATCAAAATGGCTTCGATATTGAAAATCGGCTGAGATTTGGCAAAGTTGCGGCAATTCGACGTCTGGGGATGGCATTTCAAAATTGGTGAGGGTTCCCCCTTATGCTTTTTTCGCAAAATATACACAATTTTTTTTTCAAAAATTAATAAACTTGAGATGTAGAATTAAACTAGATGCCAAATTATGATCAAAATGGCCTCGATATTGACAATCGGTTTAGATTTGATAAAGTTGTGGCAATTCGAAGTCTGGGAATGTCATATGAAAATTGGTAAGGGTTCCCCTTTATGCTTTTTTCGCCAAATAAAAAATATTTTTTTTTTCAAAAATGTATAAACTTGAGATGTAGGATTAAACTAGATGCCAAATTATGATCAAAATGGCTTCGATATTGAAAATCGGCTTAGATTTGGCAAAGTTGTGGCAATTCGAAGTCTGGGAATGTAATTTCAAAATTGGTTAGGGTTCCCCCTTATGATTTTTTCGCAAAAAATACACAATTATTTTTTTTAAAAAATTAATAAACTTGAGATGTAGAATTAAACTAGATGCCAAATTATGATCAAAATGGCTTCGATATTGAAAATCGGCTGAGATTTGGCAAAGTTGCGGCAATTCGAAGTCTGGGGATGGCATTTCAAAATTGGTGAGGGTTCCCCCTTATGCTTTTTTCGCCAAAAAAAAAACCATTTTTTTTTTCAAAAATGTATAAACTTGAGATGTAGGATTAAACTAGATGCCAAATTATGATCAAAATGGCTTCGATATTAAAAATCGGCTTAGATTTGGCAAAGTTGTGGCAATTCGAAGTCTGGGAATGTAATTTCAAAATTTGTAAGGGTTCCCCCTTATGATTTTTTCGCAAAAAATACACAATTATTTATTTGCAAAAATTAATAAACTTGAGATTTAGAACTAAACTAGATGCTAAATTATGATCAAAATGGCCTCGATATTGACAATCGGTTAAGATTTGACAAAGTTGTGGCAATTCGAAGTCTGGGAATGTCATTTGAAAATTGGTAAGGGTTCCCCCTTATGCTTTTTTCGCCAAAAAAAAAAACATTTTTTTTTTCAAAAATGTATAAACTTGAGATGTAGAATTAAACTAGATGCCAAATTATGATCAAAATGGCTTCGATATTGAATAATTAATCATAATTAATTATGATTTTTTCGCAAAAAATACACAATTATTTATTTGCAAAAATTAATAAACTTGAGATTTAGAACTAAACTAGATGCTAAATTATGATCAAAATGGCCTCGATATTGACAATCGGTTTAGATTTGACAAAGCTGTGGCAATTCGAAGTCTGGGAATGTCATTTGAAAATTGGTAAAGGTTCCCCCTTATGCTTTTTTTGCCAAAAAAAAAACATTTTTTTTTTTCAAAAATGTATAAACTTGAGATGTAGAATTAAACTAGATGCCAAATTATGATCAAAATGGCTTCGATATTGAAAATCGGCTTAGATTTGGCAAAGTTGCGGCAATTCGAAGTCTGGGGATGGCATTTCAAAATTGGTGAGGGTTCCCCCTTATGCTTTTTTCGCAAAAAATACACAATTATTTATTTGCAAAAATTAATAAACTTGAGATGTAGAATTAAACTAGATGCCAAATTATGATCAAAATGGCCTCGATATTGACAATCGGTTTATATTTGATAAAGTTGTGGCAATTCGAAGTCTGGGAATGTAATTTCAAAATTGGTAAGGGTTCCCCCTTATGATTTTTTCGCAAAAAATACACAATTATTTTTTTTAAAAAATTAATAAACTTGAAATGTAGAATTAAACTAGATGCCAAATTATGATCAAAATGGCTTCGATATTGAAAATCGGCTGAGATTTGGCAAAGTTGCGGCAATTCGAAGTCTGGGGATGGCATTTCAAAACTGGTGAGGGTTCCCCCTTATGCTTTTTTCGCAAAATATACACAATTTTTTTTTCAAAAATTAATAAACTTGAGATGTAGAATTAAACTAGATGCCAAACTATGATCAGAATGGCTTCGATATTAAAAATCGGCTTAGATTTGGCAAAGTTGTGGTAATTCGAAGTGTGGGAATGTAATTTCAAAATTTGTAAGGGTTCCCCCTTATGATTTTTTCGCCAAAAAAATACACAATTATTTATTTGCAAAAATTAATAAACTTGAGATGTAGAATTAAACTAGATGCCAAATTATGATCGAAATGGCTTCGATATTGAAAATCGGCTTAGATTTGGCAAAGTTGCGGCAATTCGAAGTCTGGGGATGGCATTTCAAAATTGGTGAGGGTTCCCTCTTGTGCTTTTTTCGCAAAAAATACACAATTTTTTTTTCAAAAATTAATAAATTTGAGATGTAGAATTAAACTAAATGCCAAATTATGATCAAAATGGCCTCGATATTGACAATTGGCTTAGATTTGACAAAGTTGTGGCAATTCGAAGTTTGGGAATGTCATTTGAAAATTGGGAAGGGTTCCCCCTTATGCTTTTTTCGCCAAAAAAAAAAACATTTTTTTTTTCAAAAATGTATAAACTTGAGATGTAGGATTAAACTAGATGCCAAATTATGATCAAAATGGCTTCGATATTAGAAATCGGCTTAGATTTGGCAAAGTTGTGGCAATACGAAGTCTGGGAATGTAATTTCAAAATTTGTAAGGGTTCCCCCTTATGATTTTTTCGCAAAAAATACACAATTATTTTTTTGCAAGAATTAATAAACTTGAGATGAAGAATTAAACTAGATGCCAAATTATGATCAAAATGGCCTCGATATTGACAATCGGTTTAGATTTGATAAAGTTGTGGCAATTCAAAGTCTGGGAATGTCATTTGAAAATTGGTAAGGGTTCCCTCTTATGCTTTTTTCGCCAAATAATAAATATTTTTTTTTTTCAAAAATGTATAAATTTGAGATGTAGGATTAAACTAGATGCCAAATTATGATCAAAATGGCTTCGATATTGAAAATCGGCTTAGATTTGGCAAAGTTGTGGCAATTCGAAGTCTGGGAATGTAATTTCAAAATTGGTAAGGGTTCCCCATTATGATTTTTTCGCACAAAATACACAATTATTTTTTTTAAAAAATTAATAAACTTGAGATGTAGAATTAAACTAGATGCCAAATTATGATCAAAATGGCTTCGATATTGAAAATCGGCTTAGATTTGGCAAAGTTGCGGCAATTCGAAGTCTGGGGATGGCATTTCAAAATTGGTGAGGGTTCCCCCTTATGCTTTTTTCGCAAAAAATACACAATTTTTTTTTCAAAAATTAATAAACTTGAGATGAAGAATTAAACTAGATGCCAAATTATGATCAAAATGGCTTCGATATTGAAAATCGGCTTAGATTTGGCAAAGTTGTGGCAATTCGAAGTCTGGGAATGTAATTTCAAAATTGGTAAGGGTTCCCCCTTATGATTTTTTCGCAAAAAATACACAATTATTTTTTCGCCAAAAATTAATAAACTTGAGATGTAGAATTAAACTAGATGCCAAATTATGATCAAAATGGCTTCGATATTGAAAATCGGCTGAGATTTGGCAAAGTTGCGGCAATTCGAAGTCTGGGAATGTAATTTCAAAATTTGTAAGGGTTCCCCCTTATGATTTTTTTCGCAAAAAATACACAATTATTTATTTGCAAAAATTAATAAACTTGAGATGTAGAATTAAACTAGATGCCAAATTATGATCAAAATGGCTTCGATATTGAAAATCGGCTTAGATTTGGCAAAGTTGCGGCAATTCGAAGTCTGGGAATGTAATTTCAAAATTGGTAAGGGTTCCCCCTTATGATTTTTTCGCAAAAAATACACAATTATTTTTTCGCCAAAAATTAATAAACTTGAGATGTAGAATTAAACTAGATGCCAAATTATGATCAAAATGGCTTCGATATTGAAAATCGGCTGAGATTTGGCAAAGTTGCGGCAATTCGAAGTCTGGGAATGTAATTTCAAAATTGGTAAGGGTTCCCCCTTATGATTTTTTCGCAAAAAATACACAATTATTTATTTGCAAAAATTAATAAACTTGAGATGTAGAATTAAACTAGATGCCAAATTATGATCAAAATGGCTTCGATATTGAAAATCGGCTTAGATTTGGCAAAGTTGCGGCAATTCGAAGTCTGGGGATGGCATTTCAAAATTGGTGAGGGTTCCCCCTTATGCTTTTTTCGCAAAAAATACACAATTTTTTTTTCAAAACTTAATAAACTTGAGATGTAGAATTAAACTAGATGCCAAATTATGATCAAAATGGCCTCGATATTGACAATCGGTTTAGATTTGATAAAGTTGTGGCAATTCGAAGTCTGGGAATGTCATTTGAAAATTGGTAAGGGTTCCCCCTTATGCTTTTTTCGCCAAATAAAAAATATTTTTTTTTTCAAAAATGTATAAACTTGAGATGTAGGATTAAACTAGATGCCAAATTATGATCAAAATGGCTTCGATATTGAAAATCGGCTTAGATTTGGCAAAGTTGTGGCAATTCGAAGTCTGGGAATGTAATTTCAAAATTGGTAAGGGTTCCCCCTTATGATTATTTCGCAAAAAATACACAATTATTTTTTTTAAATTGATAAAAATTATGATCAAAATGGCTTCGATATTGACAATCGGTTTAGATTTGATAAAGTTGTGGCAATTCGAAGTCTAGGAATGTCATTTGAAAATTGGTGAGGGTTCCCTTATGCTTTTTTCGCCAAATAAAAAATATTTTTTTTTTCAAAAATGTATAAACTTGAGATGTAGGATTAAACTAGATGCCAAATTATGATCAAAATGGCTTCGATATTGAAAATCGGCTTAGATTTGGCAAAGTTGTGGCAATTCGAAATCTGGGAATGTAATTTCAAAATTGGTAAGGGTTCCCCATTATGATTTTTTCGCACAAAATACACAATTATTTTTTTTAAAAAATTAATAAACTTGAAATGTAGAATTAAACTAGATGCCAAATTATGATCAAAATGGCTTCGATATTGAAAATCGGCTTAGATTTGGCAAAGTTGCGGCAATTCGAAGTCTGGGAATGTCATTTCAAAATTGGTAAGGGTTCCCCCTTATGATTTTTTCGCAAAAAATACACAATTATTTTTTTGCAAAAATTAATAAACTTGAGATGTAGAATTAAACTAGATGCCAAATTATGATCAAAATGGCTTCGATATTGAAAATCGGCTTAGATTTGGCAAAGTTGCGGCAATTCGAAGTCTGGGGATGGCATTTCAAAATTGGTGAGGGTTCCCCCTTATGCTTTTTTCGCAAAAAATACACAATTTTTTTTTCAAAAATTAATAAACTTGAGATGTAGAATTAAACTAGATGCCAAATTATGATCAAAATGGCTTCGATATTGACAATCGGTTTAGATTTGATAAAGTTGTGGCAATTCGAAGTCTGGGAATGTCATTTGAAAATTGGTAAGGGTTCCCCCTTATGCTTTTTTCGCCAAATAATACACATATTTTTTTTTTCAAAAATGTAATAAACTTGAGATGTAGAATTAAACTAGATGCCAAATTATGATCAAAATGGCTTCGATATTGACAATCGGCTTAGATTTGGCAAAGTTGTGGCAATTCGAAGTCTGGGAATGTAATTTCAAAATTGGTAAGGGTTCCCCCTTATGATTTTTTCGCAAAAAATACACAATTATTTTTTTTAAAAAATTAATAAACTTGAAATGTGGAATTAAACTAGATGCCAAATTATGATCAAAATGGCTTCGATATTGAAAATCGGCTTAGATTTGGCAAAGTTGCGGCAATTCGAAGTCTGGGAATGTTATTTCAAAATTGGTAAGGGTTCCCCCTTATGATTTTTTCGCAAAAAATACACAATTATTTTTTTGCAAGAATTAATAAACTTGAGATGAAGAATTAAACTAGATGCCAAATTATGATCAAAATGGCCTCGATATTGACAATCGGTTTAGATTTGATAAAGTTGTGGCAATTCAAAGTCTGGGAATGTCATTTGAAAATTGGTAAGGGTTCCCTCTTATGCTTTTTTCGCCAAATAATAAATATTTTTTTTTTTCAAAAATGTATAAACTTGAGATGTAGGATTAAACTAGATGCCAAATTATGATCAAAATGGCTTCGATATTGAAAATCGGCTTAGATTTGGCAAAGTTGTGGCAATTCGAAGTCTGGGAATGTAATTTCAAAATTGGTAAGGGTTCCCCATTATGATTTTTTTCGCAAAAAATACACAATTATTTTTTTTAAAAAATTAATAAACTTGAGATGTAGAATTAAACTAGATGCCAAGTTATGATCAAAATGGCTTCGATATTGAAAATCGGCTGAGATTTGGCAAAGTTGCGGCAATTCGAAGTCTGGGGATGGCATTTCAAAATTGGTGAGGGTTCCCCCTTATGCTTTTTTCGCAAAAAATACACAATTTTTTTTTCAAAAATTAATAAACTTGAGATGAAGAATTAAACTAGATGCCAAATTATGATCAAAATGGCTTCGATATTGAAAATCGGCTTAGATTTGGCAAAGTTGTGGCAATTCGAAGTCTGGGAATGTAATTTCAAAATTGGTAAGGGTTCCCCCTTATGATTTTTTTCGCAAAAAATACACAATTATTTTTTCGCCAAAAATTAATAAACTTGAGATGTAGAATTAAACTAGATGCCAAATTATGATCCAAATGGCTTCGATATTGAAAATCGGCTGAGATTTGGCAAAGTTGCGGCAATTCGAAGTCTGGGAATGTAATTTCAAAATTTGTAAGGGTTCCCCCTTATGATTTTTTCGCGAAAAATACACAATTATTTATTTGCAAAAATTAATAAACTTGAGATGTAGAATTAAACTAGATGCCAAATTATGATCGAAATGGCTTCGATATTGAAAATCGGCTTAGATTTGGCAAAGTTGCGGCAATTCGAAGTCTGGGGATGGCATTTCAAAATTGGTGAGGGTTCCCCCTTATGCTTTTTTCGCAAAAAATACACAATTTTTTTTTCAAAAATTAATAAACTTGAGATGTAGAATTAAACAAGATGCCAAATTATGATCAAAATGGCCTCGATATTGACAATCGGTTTAGATTTGATAAAGTTGTGGCAATTCGAAGTCTGGGAATGTCATTTGAAAATTGGTAAGGGTTCCCCCTTATGCTTTTTTCGCCAAATAAAAAATATTTTTTTTTTTCAAAAATGTATAAACTTGAGATGTAGGATTAAACTAGATGCCAAATTATAATCAAAATGGCTTCGATATTGACAATCGGCTTAGATTTGGCAAAGTTGTGGCAATTCGAAGTCTGGGAATGTAATTTCAAAATTGGTAAGGGTTCCCCCTTATGATTTTTTCGCAAAAAATACACAATTATTTTTTTTAAAAAATTAATAAACTTGAAATGTGGAATTAAACTAGATGCCAAATTATGATCAAAATGGCTTCGATATTGAAAATCGGCTTAGATTTGGCAAAGTTGCGGCAATTCGAAGTCTGGGAATGTTATTTCAAAATTGGTAAGGGTTCCCCCTTATGATTTTTTCGCAAAAAATACACAATTATTTTTTTGCAAGAATTAATAAACTTGAGATGAAGAATTAAACTAGATGCCAAATTATGATCAAAATGGCCTCGATATTGACAATCGGTTTAGATTTGATAAAGTTGTGGCAATTCGAAGTCTGGGAATGTCATTTGAAAATTGGTAAGGGTTCCCTCTTATGCTTTTTTCGCCAAATAATAAATATTTTTTTTTTCAAAAATGTATAAATTTGAGATGTAGGATTAAACTAGATGCCAAATTATGATCAAAATGGCTTCGATATTGAAAATCGGCTTAGATTTGGCAAAGTTGTGGCAATTCGAAGTCTGGGAATGTAATTTCAAAATTGGTAAGGGTTCCCCATTATGATTTTTTCGCACAAAATACACAATTATTTTTTTTAAAAAATTAATAAACTTGAGATGTAGAATTAAACTAGATGCCAAGTTATGATCAAAATGGCTTCGATATTGAAAATCGGCTGAGATTTGGCAAAGTTGCGGCAATTCGAAGTCTGGGGATGGCATTTCAAAATTGGTGAGGGTTCCCCCTTATGCTTTTTTCGCAAAAAATACACAATTTTTTTTTCAAAAATTAATAAACTTGAGATGAAGAATTAAACTAGATGCCAAATTATGATCAAAATGGCTTCGATATTGAAAATCGGCTTAGATTTGGCAAAGTTGTGGCAATTCGAAGTCTGGGAATGTAATTTCAAAATTGGTAAGGGTTCCCCCTTATGATTTTTTCGCAAAAAATACACAATTATTTTTTCGCCAAAAATTAATAAACTTGAGATGTAGAATTAAACTAGATGCCAAATTATGATCAAAATGGCTTCGATATTGAAAATCGGCTGAGATTTGGCAAAGTTGCGGCAATTCGAAGTCTGGGAATGTAATTTCAAAATTGGTAAGGGTTCCCCCTTATGATTTTTTCGCGAAAAATACACAATTATTTATTTGCAAAAATTAATAAACTTGAGATGTAGAATTAAACTAGATGCCAAATTATGATCGAAATGGCTTCGATATTGAAAATCGGCTTAGATTTGGCAAAGTTGCGGCAATTCGAAGTCTGGGGATGGCATTTCAAAATTGGTGAGGGTTCCCCCTTATGCTTTTTTCGCAAAAATACACAATTTTTTTTTCAAAACTTAATAAACTTGAGATGTAGAACTAAACTAGTTGCCAAATTATGATCAAAATGGCCTCGATATTGACAATCGGTTTAGATTTGATAAAGTTGTGGCAATTCGAAGTCTGGGAATGTCATTTGAAAATTGGTAAGGGTTCCCCCTTATGCTTTTTTCGCCAAATAAAAATATTTTTTTTTTTCAAAAATGTATAAACTTGAGATGTAGGATTAAACTAGATGCCAAATTATAATCAAAATGGCTTCGATATTGAAAATCGGCTTAGATTTGGCAAAGTTGTGGCAATTCGAAGTCTGGGAATGTAATTTCAAAATTGGTAAGGGTTCCCCCTTATGATTATTTCGCAAAAAATACACAATTATTTTTTTTAAAAAATTATGATCAAAATGGCCTCGATATTGACAATCGGTTTAGATTTGATAAAGTTGTGGCAATTCGAAGTCTGGGAATGTCATTTGAAAATTGGTAAGGGTTCCCTCTTATGCTTTTTTCGCCAAATAAAAAATATTTTTTTTTTTCAAAAATGTATAAATTTGAGATGTAGGATTAAACAAGATGCCAAATTATGATCAAAATGGCTTCGATATTGAAAATCGGCTTAGATTTGGCAAAGTTGTGGCAATTCGAAGTCTGGGAATGTAATTTCAAAATTGGTAAGGGTTCCCCATTATGATTTTTTCGCACAAAATACACAATTATTTTTTTTAAAAAATTAATAAACTTGAAATGTAGAATTAAACTAGATGCCAAATTATGATCAAAATGGCTTCGATATTGAAAATCGGCTTAGATTTGGCAAAGTTGCGGCAATTCGAAGTCTGGGAATGTTATTTCAAAATTGGTAAGGGTTCCCCCTTATGATTTTTTCGCAAAAAATACACAATTATTTTTTTGCAAGAATTAATAAACTTGAGATGTAGAATTAAACTAGATGCCAAATTATGATCGAAATGGCTTCGATATTGAAAATCGGCTTAGATTTGGCAAAGTTGCGGCAATTCGAAGTCTGGGGATGGCATTTCAAAATTGGTGAGGGTTCCCTCTTATGCTTTTTTCGCAAAAAATACACAATTTTTTTTTCAAAAATTAATAAACTTGAGATGTAGAATTAAACAAGTTGCCAAATTATGATCAAAATGGCCTCGATATTGACAATCGGTTTAGATTTGATAAAGTTGTGGCAATTCGAAGTCTGGGAATGTCATTTGAAAATTGGTAAGGGTTCCCCCTTATGCTTTTTTCGCCAAATAAAAAATATTTTTTTTTTTCAAAAATGTATAAACTTGAGATGTAGGATTAAACTAGATGCCAAATTATAATCAAAATGGCTTCGATATTGACAATCGGCTTAGATTTGGCAAAGTTGTGGCAATTCGAAGTCTGGGAATGTAATTTCAAAATTGGTAAGGGTTCCCCCTTATGATTTTTTCGCAAAAAATACACAATTATTTTTTTTAAAAAATTAATAAACTTGAAATGTGGAATTAAACTAGATGCCAAATTATGATCAAAATGGCTTCGATATTGAAAATCGGCTTAGATTTGGCAAAGTTGCGGCAATTCGAAGTCTGGGAATGTTATTTCAAAATTGGTAAGGGTTCCTTCTTATGATTTTTTCGCAAAAAATACACAATTATTTATTTGCAAAAATTAATAAACTTGAGATGTAGAATTAAACTAGATGCCAAACTATGATCAGAATGGCTTCGATATTAAAAATCGGCTTAGATTTGGCAAAGTTGCGCCAATTCGAAGTCTGGGGATGGCATTTCAAAATTTGTAAGGGTTCCCCTTATGCTTTTTTCGCAAAATATACACAATTTTTTTTTCAAAAATTAATAAACTTGAGATGTAGAATTAAACTAGATGCCAAACTATGATCAGAATGGCTTCGATATTAAAAATCGGCTTAGATTTGGCAAAGTTGTGGCAATTCGAAGTCTGGGAATGTAATTTCAAAATTTGTAAGGGTTCCCCTTATGATTTTTTCGCAAAAAATACACAATTATTTATTTGCAAAAATTAATAAACTTGAGATGTAGAATTAAACTAGATGCCAAATTATGATCAAAATGGCTTCGATATTGAAAATCGGCTTAGATTTGGCAAAGTTGCGCCAATTCGAAGTCTGGGGATGGCATTTCAAAATTGGTGAGGGTTCCCCCTTATGATTTTTTCGCAAAAAATACACAATTTTTTTTTCAAAAATTAATAAACTTGAGATGTAGAATTAAACTAGATGCCAAATTATGATCAAAATGGCCTCGATATTGAAAATCGGCTTAGATTTGATAAAGTTGTGGCAATTCGAAGTCTGGGAATGTTATTTCAAAATTGGTAAGGGTTCCCCCTTATGCTTTTTTCGCCAAATAAAAAATATTTTTTTTTTTCAAAAATGTATAAACTTGAGATATAGGATTAAACTAGATGCCAAATTATGATCAAAATGGCTTCGATATTGAAAATCGGCTTAGATTTGGCAAAGTTGCGGCAATTCTAAGTCTGGGAATGTTATTTCAAAATATGTAAGGGTTCCCCCTTATGATTTTTTCGCAAAAAATACACAATTATTTTTTTGCAAGAATTAATAAACTTGAGATGTAGAATTAAACTAGATGCCAAATTATGATCAAAATGGCTTCGATATTGAAAATCGGCTGAGATTTGGCAAAGTTGCGGCAATTCGAAGTCTGGGGATGGCATTTCAAAATTGGTGAGGGTTCCCCCTTATGATTTTTTCGCAAAAAATACACAATTTTTTTTTCAAAAATTAATAAACTTGAGATGTAGAATTAAACTAGATGCCAAATTATGATCAAAATGGCCTCGATATTGGCAATCGGCTTAGATTTGATAAAGTTGTGGCAATTCGAAGTCTGGGAATGTCATTTGAAAATTGGTAAGGGTTCCCCCTTATGCTTTTTTCGCCAAATAAAAAATATTTTTTTTTTTCAAAAATGTATAAACTTGAGATATAGGATTAAACTAGATGCCAAATTATGATCAAAATGGCTTCGATATTGAAAATCGGCTGAGATTTGGCAAAGTTGCGGCAATTAGAAGTCTGGGGATGGCATTTCAAAATTGGTGAGGGTTCCCCCTTGTGCTTTTTTCGCAAAAAATACACAACTTTTTTTTCAAAAAATTAATAAACTTGAGATGAAGAATTAAACTAGATGCCAAATTATGATCAGAACGGCTTCGATATTGACAATCGGTTTAGATTTGACAAAGTTGTGGCAATTCGAAGTCTGGGGATGGCATTTCAAAATTGGTGAGGGTTCCCCCTTATGCTTTTTTTCGCAAAAAATACACAATTTTTTTTTCAAAAATTAATAAACTTGAGATGAAGAATTAAACTAGATGCCAAATTATGATCAAAATGGCCTCGATATTGACAATCGGTTTAGATTTGATAAAGTTGTGGCAATTCGAAGTCTGGGAATGTCATTTGAAAATTGGTAAGGGTTCCCCCTTATGCTTTTTTCGCCAAATAAAAAATATTTTTTTTTTTCAAAAATGTATAAACTTGAGATATAGGATTAAACTAGATGCCAAATTATGATCAAAATGGCTTCGATATTGAAAATCGGCTTAGATTTGGCAAAGTTGCGGCAATTCTAAGTCTGGGAATGTTATTTCAAAATATGTAAGGGTTCCCCCTTATGATTTTTTCGCAAAAAATACACAATTATTTTTTTGCAAGAATTAATAAACTTGAGATGTAGAATTAAACTAGATGCCAAATTATGATCAAAATGGCTTCGATATTGAAAATCGGCTGAGATTTGGCAAAGTTGCGGCAATTAGAAGTCTGGGGATGGCATTTCAAAATTGGTGAGGGTTCCCCCTTGTGCTTTTTTCGCAAAAAATGCACAACTTTTTTTTTCAAAAATTAATAAACTTGAGATGAAGAATTAAACTAGATGCCAAATTATGATCAGAACGGCTTCGATATTGACAATCGGTTTAGATTTGACAAAGTTGTGGCAATTCGAAGTCTGGGGATGGCATTTCAAAATTGGGGAGGGTTCCCCCTTATGCTTTTTTCGCAAAAAATACACAATTTTTTTTTCAAAAATTAATAAACTTGAGATGAAGAATTAAACTAGATGCCAAATTATGATCAAAATGGCCTCGATATTGACAATCGGTTTAGATTTGTTAAAGTTGTGGCAATTCGAAGTCTGGGAATGTCATTTGAAAATTGGTAAGGGTTCCCCCTTATGCTTTTTTCGCCAAATAAAAATATATTTTTTTTTTTCAAAAATGTATAAACTTGAGATGTAGGATTAAACTAGATGCCAAATTATGATCAAAATGGCTTCGATATTGAAAATCGGCTGAGATTTGGCAAAGTTGCGGCAATTCGAAGTCTGGGGATGGCATTTCAAAATTGGTGAGGGTTCCCCCTTATGATTTTTTCGCAAAAAATACACAATTTTTTTTTCAAAAATTAATAAACTTGAGATGTAGAATTAAACTAGATGCCAAATTATGATCAAAATGGCTTCGATATTGAAAATCGGCTTAGATTTGGCAAAGTTGCGGCAATTCTAAGTCTGGGAATGTTATTTCAAAATTGGTAAGGGTTCCCCCTTATGCTTTTTTCGCAAGAAATACACATTTATTTTTTTGCAAGAATTAATAAACTTGAGATGTAGAATTAAACTAGATGCCAAACTATGATCAGAATGGCTTCGATATTAAAAATCGGCGTAGATTTGGCAAAGTTGCGGCAATTCGAAGTCTGGGGATGGCATTTCAAAACTGGTGAGGGTTCCCCCTTATGCTTTTTTCGCAAAATATACACAATTTTTTTTTGCAAAAATTAATAAACTTGAGATGTAGAATTAAACTAGATGCCAAATTATGATCGAAATGGCTTCGATATTGAAAATCGGCTTAGATTTGGCAAAGTTGCGGCAATTCTAAGTCTGGGAATGTTATTTCAAAATATGTAAGGGTTCCCCCTTATGATTTGTTCGCAAAAAATACACAATTATTTTTTTGCAAGAATTAATAAACTTGAGATGTAGAATTAAACTAGATGCCAAACTATGATCAGAATGGCTTCGATATTAAAAATCGGCGTAGATTTGGCAAAGTTGCGGCAATTCGAAGTCTGGGGATGGCATTTCAAAACTGGTGAGGGTTCCCCCTTATGATTTTTTTCGCAAAAAATACACAATTTTTTTTTCAAAAATTAATAAACTTGAGATGTAGAATTAAACTAGATGCCAAATTATGATCAAAATGGCCTCGATATTGGCAATCGGCTTAGATTTGATAAAGTTGTGGCAATTCGAAGTCTGGGAATGTCATTTGAAAATTGGTAAGGGTTCCCCCTTATGCTTTTTTCGCCAAATAAAAAATATTTTTTTTTTCAAAAATGTATAAACTTGAGATATAGGATTAAACTAGATGCCAAATTATGATCAAAATGGCTTCGATATTGAAAATCGGCTGAGATTTGGCAAAGTTGCGGCAATTAGAAGTCTGGGGATGGCATTTCAAAATTGGTGAGGGTTCCCCCTTGTGCTTTTTTCGCAAAAAATACACAACTTTTTTTTCAAAAATTAATAAACTTGAGATGAAGAATTAAACTAGATGCCAAATTATGATCAGAACGGCTTCGATATTGACAATCGGTTTAGATTTGACAAAGTTGTGGCAATTCGAAGTCTGGGGATGGCATTTCAAAATTGGTGAGGGTTCCCCCTTATGCTTTTTTCGCAAAAAATACACAATTTTTTTTTTCAAAAATTAATAAACTTGAGATGAAGAATTAAACTAGATTCCAAATTATGATCAAAATGGCCTCGATATTGACAATCGGTTTAGATTTGATAAAGTTGTGGCAATTCGAAGTCTGGGAATGTCATTTGAAAATTGGTAAGGGTTCCCTCTTATGCTTTTTTCGCCAAATAAAAAATATTTTTTTTTTTTCAAAAATGTATAAACTTGAGATGTAGGATTAAACTAGATGCCAAATTATGATCAAAATGGCTTCGATATTAAAAATCGGCTTAGATTTGGCAAAGTTGTGGCAATACGAAGTCTGGGAATGTAATTTCAAAATTTGTAAGGGTTCCCCCTTATGATTTTTTCGCAAAAAATACACAATTATTTTTTCGCCAAAAATTAATAAACTTGAGATGTAGAATTAAACTAGATGCCAAGTTATGATCAAAATGGCTTCGATATTGAAAATCGGCTGAGATTTGGCAAGTTGCGGCAATTCGAAGTCTGGGGATGGCATTTCAAAATTGGTGAGGGTTCCCCCTTATGCTTTTTTCGCAAAAAATACACAATTTTTTTTTCAAAAATTAATAAACTTGAGATGAAGAATTAAACTAGATTCCAAATTATGATCAAAATGGCCTCGATATTGACAATCGGTTTAGATTTGACAAAGTTGTGGCAATTCGAAGTCTGGGAATGTCATTTGAAAATTGGTAAGGGTTCCCTCTTATGCTTTTTTCGCCAAATAAAAAATATTTTTTTTTTTTCAAAAATGTATAAACTTGAGATGTAGGATTAAACTAGATGCCAAATTATGATCAAAATGGCTTCGATATTAAAAATCGGCTTAGATTTGGCAAAGTTGTGGCAATTCGAAGTCTGGGAATGTAATTTCAAAATTTGTAAGGGTTCCCCCTTATGATTTTTTCGCAAAAAATACACAATTATTTATTTGCAAAAATTAATAAACTTGAGATGTAGAATTAAACTAGATGCCAAATTATGATCAAAATGGCTTCGATATTGAAAATCGGCTGAGATTTGGCAAAGTTGCGGCAATTCGAAGTCTGGGGATGGCATTTCAAAATTGGTGAGGGTTCCCCCTTATGATTTTTTCGCAAAAAATACACAATTTTTTTTTCAAAAATTAATAAACTTGAGATGAAGAATTAAACTAGATGCCAAATTATGATCAGAACGGCTTCGATATTGACAATCGGTTTAGATTTGACAAAGTTGTGGCAATTCGAAGTCTGGGGATGGCATTTCAAAATTGGGGAGGGTTCCCCCTTATGCTTTTTTCGCAAAAAATACACAATTTTTTTTTTCAAAAATTAATAAACTTGAGATGTAGAATTAAACTAGATGCCAAATTATGATCAAAATGGCTTCGATATTGAAAATCGGCTTAGATTTGGCAAAGTTGCGGCAATTCTAAGTCTGGGAATGTTATTTCAAAATATGTAAGGGTTCCCCCTTATGATTTGTTCGCAAAAAATACACAATTATTTTTTTGCAAGAATTAATAAACTTGAGATGTAGAATTAAACTAGATGCCAAATTATGATCAAAATGGCTTCGATATTGAAAATCGGCTGAGATTTGGCAAAGTTGCGGCAATTCGAAGTCTGGGGATGGCATTTCAAAATTGGTGAGGGTTCCCCCTTATGATTTTTTCGCAAAAAATACACAATTTTTTTTTCAAAAATTAATAAACTTGAGATGTAGAATTAAACTAGATGCCAAATTATGATCAAAATGGCCTCGATATTGGCAATCGGCTTAGATTTGATAAAGTTGTGGCAATTCGAAGTCTGGGAATGTCATTTGAAAATTGGTAAGGGTTCCCCCTTATGCTTTTTTCGCCAAATAAAAAATATTTTTTTTTTCAAAAATGTATAAACTTGAGATATAGGATTAAACTAGATGCCAAATTATGATCAAAATGGCTTCGATATTGAAAATCGGCTGAGATTTGGCAAAGTTGCGGCAATTCGAAGTCTGGGGATGGCATTTCAAAATTGGTGAGGGTTCCCCCTTGTGCTTTTTTCGCAAAAAATACACAACTTTTTTTTCAAAAATTAATAAACTTGAGATGAAGAATTAAACTAGATGCCAAATTATGATCAGAACGGCTTCGATATTGACAATCGGTTTAGATTTGACAAAGTTGTGGCAATTCGAAGTCTGGGGATGGCATTTCAAAATTGGTGAGGGTTCCCCCTTATGCTTTTTTCGCAAAAAATACACAATTTTTTTTTCAAAAATTAATAAACTTGAGATGAAGAATTAAACTAGATGCCAAATTATGATCAAAATGGCCTCGATATTGACAATCGGTTTAGATTTGATAAAGTTGTGGCAATTCGAAGTCTGGGAATGTCATTTGAAAATTGGTAAGGGTTCCCCCTTATGCTTTTTTCGCCAAATAAAAAATATTTTTTTTTTTCAAAAATGTATAAACTTGAGATATAGGATTAAACTAGATGCCAAATTATGATCAAAATGGCTTCGATATTGAAAATCGGCTTAGATTTGGCAAAGTTGCGGCAATTCTAAGTCTGGGAATGTTATTTCAAAATATGTAAGGGTTCCCCCTTATGATTTTTTCGCAAAAAATACACAATTATTTTTTTGCAAGAATTAATAAACTTGAGATGTAGAATTAAACTAGATGCCAAATTATGATCAAAATGGCTTCGATATTGAAAATCGGCTGAGATTTGGCAAAGTTGCGGCAATTAGAAGTCTGGGGATGGCATTTCAAAATTGGTGAGGGTTCCCCCTTGTGCTTTTTTCGCAAAAAATGCACAACTTTTTTTTTCAAAAATTAATAAACTTGAGATGAAGAATTAAACTAGATGCCAAATTATGATCAGAACGGCTTCGATATTGACAATCGGTTTAGATTTGACAAAGTTGTGGCAATTCGAAGTCTGGGGATGGCATTTCAAAATTGGGGAGGGTTCCCCCTTATGCTTTTTTCGCAAAAAATACACAATTTTTTTTTCAAAAATTAATAAACTTGAGATGAAGAATTAAACTAGATGCCAAATTATGATCAAAATGGCCTCGATATTGACAATCGGTTTAGATTTGTTAAAGTTGTGGCAATTCGAAGTCTGGGAATGTCATTTGAAAATTGGTAAGGGTTCCCTCTTATGCTTTTTTCGCCAAATAAAAAATATTTTTTTTTTTCAAAAATGTATAAACTTGAGATGTAGGATTAAACTAGATGCCAAATTATGATCAAAATGGCTTCGATATTGAAAATCGGCTTAGATTTGGCAAAGTTGTGGCAATTCGAAGTCTGGGAATGTAATTTCAAAATTGGTAAGGATTCCCCATTATGATTTTTTCGCACAAAATACACAATTATTTTTTTTAAAAAATTAATAAACTTGAAATTTAGAATTAAACTAGATGCCAAATTATGATCAGAATGGCTTCGATATTGAAAATCGGCTTAGATTTGGCAAAGTTGCGGCAATTCGAAGTCTGGGAATGTTATTTCAAAATTGGTAAGGGTTCCCCCTTATGATTTTTTCGCAAAAAATACACAATTATTTTTTTGCAAGAATTAATAAACTTGAGATGTAGAATTAAACTAGATGCCAAATTATGATCAAAATGGCTTCGATATTGAAAATCGGCTGAGATTTGGCAAAGTTGCGGCAATTCGAAGTCTGGGGATGGCATTTCAAAACTGGTGAGGGTTCCCCCTTATGCTTTTTTCGCAAAATATACACAATTTTTTTTTCAAAAATTAATAAACTTGAGATGTAGAATTAAACTAGATGCCAAACTATGATCAGAATGGCTTCGATATTAAAAATCGGCTTAGATTTGGCAAAGTTGTGGCAATTCGAAGTCTGGGAATGTAATTTCAAAATTTGTAAGGGTTCCCCCTTATGATTTTTTCGCGAAAAATACACAATTATTTATTTGCAAAAATTAATAAACTTGAGATGTAGAATTCAACTAGATGCCAAATTATGATCAAAATGGCTTCGATATTGAAAATCGGCTGAGATTTGGCAAAGTTGCGGCAATTCGAAGTCTGGGGATGGCATTTCAAAATTGGTGAGGGTTCCCCCTTATGATTTTTTCGCAAAAAATACACAATTTTTTTTTCAAAAATTAATAAACTTGAGATGTAGAATTAAACTAGATGCCAAATTATGATCAAAATGGCCTCGATATTGACAATCGGTTTAGATTTGATAAAGTTGTGGCAATTCGAAGTCTGGGAATGTCATTTGAAAATTGGTAAGGGTTCCCCCTTATGCTTTTTTCGCCAGATAAAAAATATTTTTTTTTTTCAAAAATGTATAAACTTGAGATGTAGGATTAAACTAGATGCCAAATTATGATCAAAATGGCTTCGATATTGAAAATCGGCTTAGATTTAGCAAAGTTGTGGCAATTCGAAGTCTGGGGATGGCATTTCAAAACTGGTGAGGGTTCCCCCTTATGCTTTTTTCGCAAAATATACACAATTTTTTTTCTCAAAAATTAATAAACTTGAGATGTAGAATTAAACTAGATGCCAAACTATGATCAGAATGGCTTCGATATTAAAAATCGGCTTAGATTTGACAAAGTTGTGGCAATTCGAAGTTTTGGAATGTCATTTGAAAATTGGTAAGGGTTCCCCCTTATGCTTTTTTCGCCAAAAAATACACAATTTTTTTTTTTAAAAATGTATAAACTTGAGATGTAGAATTAAACTAGATGCCAAATTATGATCAAAATGGCTTCGATATTGAAAATCGGCTGAGATTTGGCAAAGTTGCGGCAATTCGAAGTCTGGGGATGGCATTTCAAAACTGGTGAGGGTTCCCCCTTATGCTTTTTTCGCAAAATATACACAATTTTTTTTTCAAAAATTAATAAACTTGAGATGTAGAATTAAACTAGATGCCAAACTATGATCAGAATGGCTTCGATATTAAAAATCGGCTTAGATTTGGCAAAGTTTTGGCAATTCGAAGTCTGGGGATGGCATTTCAAAATTGGTGAGGGTTCCCCCTTATGATTTTTTCGCAAAAAATACACAATTTTTTTTTCAAAAATTAATAAACTTGAGATGTAGAATTAAACTAGATGCCAAATTATGACCAAAATGGCCTCGATATTGAGAATCGGTTTAGATTTGATAAAGTTGTGGCAATTCGAAGTCTGGGAATGTCATTTGAAAATTGGTAAGGGTTCCCCCTTATGCTTTTTTCGCCAAATAAAAAATATTTTTTTTTTTCAAAAATGTATAAACTTGAGATATAGGATTAAACTAGATGCCAAATTATGATCAAAATGGCTTCGATATTGAAAATCGGCTTAGATTTGGCAAAGTTGCGGCAATTCGAAGTCTGGGAATGTTATTTCAAAATTGGTAAGGGTTCCCCCTTATGATTTTTTCGCAAAAAATACACAATTATTTTTTTGCAAGAACTAATAAACTTGAGATGTAGAATTAAACTAGATGCCAAATTATGATCAAAATGGCTTCGATATTGAAAATCGGCTGAGATTTGGCAAAGTTGCGGCAATTAGAAGTCTGGGGATGGCATTTCAAAATTGGTGAGGGTTCCCCCTTGTGCTTTTTTCGCAAAAAATACACAATTTTTTTTTTCAAAAATTAATAAACTTGAGATGTAGAATTAAACTAGATGCCAAATTATGATCAGAACGGCTTCGATATTGACAATCGGTTTAGATTTGACAAAGTTGTGGCAATTCGAAGTCTGGGAATGTCATTTGAAAATTGGTAAGGGTTCCCCCTTATGCTTTTTTCGCCAAAAAAAAAAATTTTTTTTGTTCAAAAATGTATAAACTTGAGATGTAGAATTAAACTAGATGCCAAATTATGATCAAAATGGCTTCGATATTAAAAATCGGCTTAGATTTGGCAAAGTTGTGGCAATACGAAGTCTGGGAATGTAATTTCAAAATTTGTAAGGGTTCCCCCTTATGATTTTTTCGCAAAAAATACACAATTATTTTTTCGCCAAAAATTAATAAACTTGAGATGTAGAATTAAACTAGATGCCAAGTTATGATCAAAATGGCTTCGATATTGAAAATCGGCTGAGATTTGGCAAGTTGCGGCAATTCGAAGTCTGGGGATGGCATTTCAAAATTGGTGAGGGTTCCCCCTTATGCTTTTTTCGCAAAAAATACACAATTTTTTTTTCAAAAATTAATAAACTTGAGATGAAGAATTAAACTAGATTCCAAATTATGATCAAAATGGCCTCGATATTGACAATCGGTTTAGATTTGATAAAGTTGTGGCAATTCGAAGTCTGGGAATGTCATTTGAAAATTGGTAAGGGTTCCCTCTTATGCTTTTTTCGCCAAATAAAAAATATTTTTTTTTTTCAAAAATGTATAAACTTGAGATGTAGGATTAAACTAGATGCCAAATTATGATCAAAATGGCTTCGATATTGAAAATCGGCTTAGATTTGGCAAAGTTGTGGCAATTCGAAGTCTGGGAATGTAATTTCAAAATTTGTAAGGGTTCCCCCTTATGATTTTTTCGCAAAAAATACACAATTATTTATTTGCAAAAATTAATAAACTTGAGATGTAGAATTAAACTAGATGCCAAATTATGATCAAAATGGCTTCGATATTGAAAATCGGCTGAGATTTGGCAAAGTTGCGGCAATTCGAAGTCTGGGGATGGCATTTCAAAATTGGTGAGGGTTCCCCCTTATGATTTTTTCGCAAAAAATACACAATTTTTTTTTTCAAAAATTAATAAACTTGAGATGTAGAATTAAACTAGATGCCAAATTATGATCAAAATGGCCTCGATATTGACAATCGGTTTAGATTTGATAAAGTTGTGGCAATTCGAAGTCTGGGAATGTCATTTGAAAATTGGTAAGGGTTCCCCCTTATGCTTTTTTCGCCAAATAAAAAATATTTTTTTTTTTCAAAAATGTATAAACTTGAGATGTAGGATTAAACTAGATGCCAAATTATGATCAAAATGGCTTCGATATTGAAAATCGGCTTAGATTTGGCAAAGTTGCGGCAATTCGAAGTCTGGGAATGTTATTTCAAAATTGGTAAGGGTTCCCCCTTATGATTTTTTTGCAAAAAATACACAATTATTTTTTTGCAAGAATTAATAAACTTGAGATGTAGAATTAAACTAGATGCCAAATTATGATCAAAATGGCTTCGATATTGAAAATCGGCTGAGATTTGGCAAAGTTGCGGCAATTAGAAGTCTGGGGATGGCATTTCAAAATTGGTGAGGGTTCCCCCTTGTGCTTTTTTCGCAAAAAATACACAATTTTTTTTTTCAAAATTTAATAAACTTGAGATGTAGAATTAAACTAGATGCCAAATTATGATCAGAACGGCTTCGATATTGACAATCGGTTTAGATTTGACAAAGTTGTGGCAATTCGAAGTCTATAAATGTCATTTGAAAATTGGTAAGGGTTCCCCCTTATGCTTTTTTCGCCAAAAAAAAAAACATTTTTTTTTTTCAAAAATGTATAAACTTGAGATGTAGAATTAAACTAGATGCCAAATTATGATCAAAATGGCTTCGATATTAAAAATCGGCTTAGATTTGGCAAAGTTGTGGCAATACGAAGTCTGGGAATGTAATTTCAAAATTTGTAAGGGTTCCCCCTTATGATTTTTTCGCAAAAAATACACAATTATTTTTTCGCCAAAAATTAATAAACTTGAGATGTAGAATTAAACTAGATGCCAAGTTATGATCAAAATGGCTTCGATATTGAAAATCGGCTGAGATTTGGCAAAGTTGCGGCAATTCGAAGTCTGGGGATGGCATTTCAAAATTGGTGAGGGTTCCCCCTTATGCTTTTTTCGCAAAAAATACACAATTTTTTTTTCAAAAATTAATAAACTTGAGATGAAGAATTAAACTAGATGCCAAATTATGATCAAAATGGCCTCGATATTGACAATCGGTTTAGATTTGATAAAGTTGTGGCAATTCGAAGTCTGGGAATGTCATTTGAAAATTGGTAAGGGTTCCCTCTTATGCTTTTTTCGCCAAATAAAAAATATTTTTTTTTTTAAAAATGTATAAACTTGAGATGTAGGATTAAACTAGATGCCAAATTATGATCAAAATGGCTTCGATATTGAAAATCGGCTTAGATTTGGCAAAGTTGTGGCAATTCGAAGTCTGGGAATGTAATTTCAAAATTGGTAAGGGTTCCCCATTATGATTTTTTTGCACAAAATACACAATTATTTTTTTTAAAAAATTAATAAACTTGAGATGTAGAATTAAACTAGATGCCAAATTATGATCAAAATGGCTTCGATATTAAAAATCGGCTTAGATTTGGCAAAGTTGTGGCAATACGAAGTCTGGGAATGTAATTTCAAAATTTGTAAGGGTTCCCCCTTATGATTTTTTCGCAAAAAATACACAATTATTTTTTCGCCAAAAATTAATAAACTTGAGATGTAGAATTAAACTAGATGCCAAGTTATGATCAAAATGGCTTCGATATTGAAAATCGGCTGAGATTTGGCAAAGTTGCGGCAATTCGAAGTCTGGGGATGGCATTTCAAAATTGGTGAGGGTTCCCCCTTATGCTTTTTTCGCAAAAAATACACAATTTTTTTTTCAAAAATTAATAAACTTGAGATGAAGAATTAAACTAGATGCCAAATTATGATCAAAATGGCCTCGATATTGACAATCGGTTTAGATTTGATAAAGTTGTGGCAATTCGAAGTCTGGGAATGTCATTTGAAAATTGGTAAGGGTTCCCTCTTATGCTTTTTTCGCCAAATAAAAAATATTTTTTTTTTAAAAATGTATAAACTTGAGATGTAGGATTAAACTAGATGCCAAATTATGATCAAAATGGCTTCGATATTGAAAATCGGCTTAGATTTGGCAAAGTTGTGGCAATTCGAAGTCTGGGAATGTAATTTCAAAATTGGTAAGGGTTCCCCATTATGATTTTTTTGCACAAAATACACAATTATTTTTTTTAAAAAATTAATAAACTTGAAATGTAGAATTAAACTAGATGCCAAATTATGATCAAAATGGCTTCGATATTGAAAATCGGCTTAGATTTGGCAAAGTTGCGGCAATTCGAAGTCTGGGAATGTTATTTCAAAATTGGTAAGGGTTCCCCCTTATGATTTTTTCGCAAAAAATACACAATTATTTTTTTGCAAGAATTAATAAACTTGAGATGTAGAATTAAACTAGATGCCAAATTATGATCAAAATGGCTTCGATATTGAAAATCGGCTGAGATTTGGCAAAGTTGCGGCAATTCGAAGTCTGGGGATGGCATTTCAAAACTGGTGAGGGTTCCGCCTTATGCTTTTTTCGCAAAATATACACAATTTTTTTTTCAAAAATTAATAAACTTGAGATGTAGAATTAAACAAGATGCCAAACTATGATCAGAATGGCTTCGATATTAAAAATCGGCTTAGATTTGGCAAAGTTGTGGCAATTCGAAGTCTGGGAATGTAATTTCAAAATTTGTAAGGGTTCCCCCTTATGATTTTTTCGCCAAAAATACACAATTATTTATTTGCAAAAATTAATAAACTTGAGATGTTGAATTAAACTAGATGCCAAATTATGATCAAAATGGCTTCGATATTGAAAATCGACTGAGATTTGGCAAAGTTGCGGCAATTCGAAGTCTGGGGATGGCATTTCAAAATTGGTGAGGGTTCCCCCTTATGATTTTTTCGCAAAAAATACACAATTTTTTTTTCAAAAATTAATAAACTTGAGATGTAGAATTAAACTAGATGCCAAATTATGATTAAAATGGCTTCGATATTGAAAATCGGCTGAGATTTGGCAAAGTTGCGGCAATTCGAAGTCTGGGGATGGCATTTCAAAACTGGTGAGGGTTCCCCCTTATGCTTTTTTCGCAAAATATACACAATTTTTTTTCTCAAAAATTAATAAACTTGAGATGTAGAATTAAACTAGATGCCAAACTATGATCAGAATGGCTTCGATATTAAAAATCGGCTTAGATTTGACAAAGTTGTGGCAATTCGAAGTTTGGGAATGTCATTTGAAAATTGGTAAGGGTTCCCCCTTATGCTTTTTTCGCCAAAAAAAAAAACATTTTTTTTTTTAAAAATGTATAAACTTGAGATGTTGAATTAAACAAGATGCCAAATTATGATCAAAATGGCTTCGATATTGAAAATCGGCTGAGATTTGGCAAAGTTGCGGCAATTCGAAGTCTGGGGATGGCATTTCAAAACTGGTGAGGGTTCCGCCTTATGCTTTTTTCGCAAAATATAACCAATTTTTTTTTCAAAAATTAATAAACTTGAGATGTAGAATTAAACTAGATGCCAAACTATGATCAGAATGGCTTCGATATTAAAAATCGGCTTAGATTTGGCAAAGTTGTGGCAATTCGAAGTCTGGGAATGTAATTTCAAAATTTGTAAGGGTTCCCCCTTATGATTTTTTCGCAAAAAATACACAATTATTTATTTGCAAAAATTAATAAACTTGAGATGTAGAATTAAACTAGATACCAAATTATGATCGAAATGGCTTCGATATTGAAAATCGGCTTAGATTTGGCAAAGTTGCGGCAATTCGAAGTCTGGGGATGGCATTTCAAAATTGGTGAGGGTTCCCTCTTATGCTTTTTTCGCAAAAAATACACAATTTTTTTTCAAAAATTAATAAACTTGAGATGTAGAATTAAACTAGATGCCAAATTATGATCAAAATGGCCTCGATATTGACAATCGGCTTAGATTTGACAAAGTTGTGGCAATTCGAAGTTTGGGAATGTCATTTGAAAATTGGTAAGGGTTCCCCCTTATGCTTTTTTCGCCAAAAAATAAAACATTTTTTTTTTAAAAATGTATAAACTTGAGATGTAGGATTAAACTAGATGCCAAATTATGATCAAAATGGCTTCGATATTAAAAATCGGCTTAGATTTGGCAAAGTTGTGGCAATACGAAGTCTGGGAATGTAATTTCAAAATTTGTAAGGGTTCCCCCTTATGATTTTTTCGCAAAAAATACACAATTATTTTTTCGCCAAAAATTAATAAACTTGAGATGTAGAATTAAACTAGATGCCAAATTATGATCAAAATGGCTTCGATATTGAAAATCGGCTGAGATTTGGCAAAGTTGCGGCAATTCGAAATCTGGGGATGGAATTTCAAAATTGGTGAGGGTTCCCCCTTATGATTTTTTCGCAAAAAATACACAATTTTTTTTTCAAAAATTAATAAACTTGAGATGTAGAATTAAACTAGATGCCAAATTATGATCAAAATGGCCTCGATATTGACAATCGGTTTAGATTTGATAAAGTTGTGGCAATTCGAAGTCTGGGAATGTCATTTGAAAATTGGTAAGGGTTCCCCCTTATGCTTTTTTCGCCAAATAAAAAATATTTTTTTTTTTCAAAAATGTATAAACTTGAGATGTAGGATTAAACTAGATGCCAAATTATGATCAAAATGGCTTCGATATTGAAAATCGGCTTAGATTTGGCAAAGTTGTGGCAATTCGAAGTCTGGGAATGTAATTTCAAAATTGGTGAGGGTTCCCCCTTATGCTTTTTTCGCAAAATATACACAATTTTTTTTTCAAAACTTAATAAACTTGAGATGTTGAATTAAACTAGTTGCCAAATTATGATCAAAATGGCCTCGATATTGACAATCGGTTTAGATTTGATAAAGTTGTGGCAATTCGAAGTCTGGGAATGTCATTTGAAAATTGGTAAGGGTTCCCCCTTATGCTTTTTTCGCCAAATAAAAAATATTTTTTTTTTTCAAAAATGTATAAACTTGAGATGTAGGATTAAACTAGATGCCAAGTTATGATCAAAATGGCTTCGATATTGAAAATCGGCTTAGATTTGGCAAAGTTGTGGCAATTCGAAGTCTGGGAATGTAATTTCAAAATTGGTAAGGGTTCCCCCTTATGATTTTTTCGCAAAAAATATACAATTATTTTTTTTAAAAAATTAATAAACTTGAAATGTGGAATTAAACTAGATGCCAAATTATGATCAAAATGGCTTCGATATTGAAAATCGGCTTAGATTTGGCAAAGTTGTGGCAATTCGAAGTCTGGGATTGTAATTTCAAAATTTGTAAGGGTTCCCCCTTATGATTTTTTCGCAAAAAATACACAATTATTTTTTTGCAAAAATTAATAAACTTGAGATGTAGAATTAAACTAGATGCCAAATTATGATCAAAATGGCTTCGATATTGAAAATCGGCTGAGATTTGGCATAGTTGCGGCAATTAGAAGTCTGGGGATGGCATTTCAAAATTGGTGAGGGTTCCCTCTTGTGCTTTTTTCGCAAAAAATACATAATTTTTTTTTTCAAAAATTAATAAACTTGAGATGTAGAATTAAACTAGATGCCAAATTATGATCAGAACGGCTTCGATATTGACAATCGGTTTAGATTTGACAAAGTTGTGGCAATTCGAAGTCTGGGAATGTCATTTGAAAATTGGTAAGGGTTCCCCCTTATGCTTTTTACGCCAAAAAAAAAAAACATTTTTTTTTTTAAAAATGTATAAACTTGAGATGTAGAATTAAACTAGATGCCAAATTATGATCAAAATGGCTTCGATATTGAAAATCGGCTGAGATTTGGCAAAGTTGCGGCAATTCGAAGTCTGGGGATGGCATTTCAAAACTGGTGAGGGTTCCGCCTTATGCTTTTTTCGCAAAATATACACAATTTTTTTTTCAAAAATGTATAAACTTGAGATGTAGAATTAAACTAGATGCCAAATTATGATCAAAATGGCTTCGATATTAAAAATCGGCTTAGATTTGGCAAAGTTGTGGCAATACGAAGTCTGGGAATGTAATTTCAAAATTTGTAAGGGTTCCCCCTTATGATTTTTTCGCAAAAAATACACAATTATTTTTTCGCCAAAAATTAATAAACTTGAGATGTAGGATTAAACTAGATGCCAAATTATGATCAAAATGGCTTCGATATTGAAAATCGGCTTAGATTTGGCAAAGTTGTGGCAATTCGAAGTCTGGGAATGTAATTTCAAAATTGGTAAGGGTTCCCCCTTATGATTTTTTCGCAAAAAATATACAATTATTTTTTTAAAAAATTAATAAACTTGAAATGTGGAATTAAACTAGATGCCAAATTATGATCAAAATGGCTTCGATATTGAAAATCGGCTTAGATTTGGCAAAGTTGTGGCAATTCGAAGTCTGGGATTGTAATTTCAAAATTTGTAAGGGTTCCCCCTTATGATTTTTTCGCAAAAAATACACAATTATTTTTTTGCAAAAATTAATAAACTTGAGATGTAGAATTAAACTAGATGCCAAGTTATGATCAAAATGGCTTCGATATTGAAAATCGGCTGAGATTTGGCATAGTTGCGGCAATTAGAAGTCTGGGGATGGCATTTCAAAATTGGTGAGGGTTCCCTCTTGTGCTTTTTTCGCAAAAAATACACAATTTTTTTTTCAAAAATTAATAAACTTGAGATGTAGAATTAAACTAGATGCCAAATTATGATCAGAATGGCTTCGATATTGACAATCGGTTTAGATTTGACAAAGTTGTGGCAATTCGAAGTCTGGGAATGTCATTTGAAAATTGGTAAGGGTTCCCCCTTATGCTTTTTACGCCAAAAAAAAAAACATTTTTTTTTTTAAAAATGTATAAACTTGAGATGTAGAATTAAACTAGATGCCAAATTATGATCAAAATGGCTTCGATATTGAAAATCGGCTGAGATTTGGCAAAGTTGCGGCAATTCGAAGTCTGGGGATGGCATTTCAAAACTGGTGAGGGTTCCCTTATGCTTTTTTCGCAAAATATACACAATTTTTTTTCAAAAATGTATAAACTTGAGATGTAGAATTAAACTAGATGCCAAATTATGATCAAAATGGCTTCGATATTGAAAATCGGCTTAGATTTGGCAAAGTTGTGGCAATACGAAGTCTGGGAATGTAATTTCAAAATTTGTAAGGGTTCCCCCTTATGATTTTTTCGCAAAAAATACACAATTATTTTTTCGCCAAAAATTAATAAACTTGAGATGTAGGATTAAACTAGATGCCAAATTATGATCAAAATGGCTTCGATATTGAAAATCGGCTTAGATTTGGCAAAGTTGTGGCAATTCGAAGTCTGGGAATGTAATTTCAAAATTTGTAAGGGTTCCCCCTTATGATTTTTTCGCAAAGAATATACAATTATTTTTTTTAAAAAATTAATAAACTTGAGATGTAGAATTAAACTAGATGCCAAATTATGATCAAAATGGCTTCGATATTGAAAATCGGCTGAGATTTGGCAAAGTTGCGGCAATTCGAAGTCTGGGGATGGCATTTCAAAATTGGTGAGGGTTCCCTCTTGTGCTTTTTTCGCAAAAAATACATAATTTTTTTTTTCAAAAATTAATAAACTTGAGATGTAGAATTAAACTAGATGCCAAATTATGATCAGAACGGCTTCGATATTGACAATCGGTTTAGATTTGACAAAGTTGTGGCAATTCGAAGTCTGGGAATGTCATTTGAAAATTGGTAAGGGTTCCCCCTTATGCTTTTTACGCCAAAAAAAAAAACATTTTTTTTTTAAAAATGTATAAACTTGAGATGTAGAATTAAACTAGATGCCAAATTATGATCAAAATGGCTTCGATATTGAAAATCGGCTGAGATTTGGCAAAGTTGTGGCAATTCGAAGTCTGGGGATGGCATTTCAAAACTGGTGAGGGTTCCCCCTTATGCTTTTTTCGCAAAAAATACACAATTTTTTTTTCAAAAATGTATAAACTTGAGATGTAGAATTAAACTAGATGCCAAATTATGATCAAAATGGCTTCGATATTAAAAATCGGCTTAGATTTGGCAAAGTTGTGGCAATACGAAGTCTGGGAATGTAATTTCAAAATTGGTAAGGGTTCCCCCTTATGATTTTTTCGCAAAAAATACACAATTATTTTTTCGCCAAAAATTAATAAACTTGAGATGTAGGATTAAACTAGATGCCAAATTATGATCAAAATGGCTTCGATATTGAAAATCGGCTTAGATTTGGCAAAGTTGTGGCAATTCGAAGTCTGGGAATGTAATGATTTTTTCGCAAAAAATACACAATTATTTTTTTTAAAAAATTAATAAACTTGAAATGTGGAATTAAACTAGATGCCAAATTATGATCAAAATGGCTTCGATATTGAAAATCGGCTTAGATTTGGCAAAGTTGTGGCAATTCGAAGTCTGGGATTGTAATTTCAAAATTTGTAAGGGTTCCCCCTTATGATTTTTTCGCAAAAAATACACAATTATTTTTTGGAAAAATTAATAAACTTGAGATGTAGAATTAAACTAGATGCCAAATTATGATCAAAATGGCTTCGATATTGAAAATCGGCTGAGATTTGGCAAAGTTGCGGCAATTAGAAGTCTGGGGATGGCATTTCAAAATTGGTGAGGGTTCCTCCTTGTGCTTTTTTCGCAAAAAATACACAATTTTTTTTTTCAAAAATTAATAAACTTGAGATGTAGAATTAAACTAGATGCCAAATTATCATCAGAACGGCTTCGATATTGACAATCGGTTTAGATTTGACAAAGTTGTGGCAATTCGAAGTCTGGGAATGTCATTTGAAAATTGGTAAGGGTTCCCCCTTATGCTTTTTTCGCCAAAAAAAACATTTTTTTTTTTCAAAAATGTATAAACTTGAGATGTAGAATTAAACTAGATGCCAAATTATGATCAAAATGGCTTCGATATTGAAAATCGGCTTAGATTTGGCAAAGTTGTGGCAATACGAAGTCTGGGAATGTAATTTCAAAATTTGTAAGGGTTCCCCCTTATGATTTTTTCGCAAAAAATACACAATTATTTTTTCGCCAAAAATTAATAAACTTGAGATGTAGAATTAAACTAGATGCCAAGTTATGATCAAAATGGCTTCGATATTGAAAATCGGCTGAGATTTGGCAAAGTTGCGGCAATTCGAAGTCTGGGGATGGCATTTCAAAATTGGTGAGGGTTCCCCCTTATGCTTTTTTTCGCAAAAAATACACAATTTTTTTTTCAAAAATTAATAAACTTGAGATGTAGAATTAAACTAGATGCCAAATTATGATCAAAATGGCCTCGATATTGACAATCGGTTTAGATTTGATAAAGTTGTGGCAATTCGAAGTCTGGGAATGTCATTTGAAAATTGGTAAGGGTTCCCCCTTATGCTTTTTTCGCCAAATATAAAATATTTTTTTTTTTCAAAAATGTATAAACTTGAGATGTAGGATTAAACTAGATGCCAAATTATGATCAAAATGGCTTCGATATTGAAAATCGGCTTAGATTTGGCAAAGTTGTGGCAATTCGAAGTCTGGGAATGTAATTTCAAAATTGGTAAGGGTTCCCCCTTATGATTTTTTTCGCACAAAATACACAATTATTTTTTTTAAAAAATAAATAAACTTGAAATGTAGAATTAAACTAGATGCCAAATTATGATCAAAATGGCTTCGATATTGAAAATCGGCTTAGATTTGGCAAAGTTGCGGCAATTCGAAGTCTGGGAATGTTATTTCAAAATTGGTAAGGGTTCCCCCTTATGATTTTTTCGCAAAAAATACACAATTATTTTTTTGCAAGAATTAATAAACTTGAGATGTAGAATTAAACTAGATGCCAAATTATGATCAAAATGGCTTCGATATTGAAAATCGGCTGAGATTTGGGAAAGTTGCGGCAATTCGAAGTCTGGGGATGGCATTTCAAAACTGGTGAGGGTTCCCCCTTATGCTTTTTTCGCAAAATATACACAATTTTTTTTTCAAAAATTAATAAACTTGAGATGTAGAATTAAACTAGATGCCAAACTATGATCAGAATGGCTTCGATATTAAAAATCGGCTTAGATTTGGCAAAGTTGTGGCAATTCGAAGTCTGGGAATGTAATTTCAAAATTTGTAAGGGTTCCCCCTTATGATTTTTTCGCAAAAAATACACAATTATTTATTTGCAAAAATTAATAAACTTGAGATGTAGAATTAAACTAGATGCCAAATTATGATCAAAATGGCCTCGATATTGACAATCGGTTTAGATTTGACAAAGTTGTGGCAATTCGAAGTCTGGGAATGTCATTTGAAAATTGGTAAGGGTTCCCCCTTATGCTTTTTTCGCCAAAAAAAAAACATTTTTTTTTTCAAAAATGTATAAACTTGAGATGTAGGATTAAACTAGATGCCAAATTATGATCAAAATGGCTTCGATATTGAAAATCGGCTTAGATTTGGCAAAGTTGTGGCAATTCGAAGTCTGCGAATGTTATTTCAAAATTGGTAAGGGTTCCCCCTTATGATTTTTTCGCAAAAAATACACAATTATTTTTTTTAAAAAATTAATAAACTTGAAATGTAGAATTAAACTAGATGCCAAATTATGATCAAAATGGCTTCGATATTGAAAATCGACTTAGATTTGGCAAAGTTGTGGCAATTCGAAGTCTGGGAATGTAATTTCAAAATTTGTAAGGGTTCCCCCTTATGATTTTTTCGCAAAAAATACACAATTTTTTTTTTAAAATTAATAAACTTGAGATGTTATAAACTAGATGCTAAATTATGATCAAAATGGCCTCGATATTGACAATCGGTTTAGATTTGACAAAGTTGTGGCAATTCGAAGTCTGGGAATGTCATTTGAAAATTGGTAAGGGTTCCCCCTTATGCTTTTTTCGCCAAAAAAAAAAACATTTTTTTTTTCAAAAATGTATAAACTTGAGATGTAGGATTAAACTAGATGCCAAATTATGATCAAAATGGCTTCGATATTGAAAATCGGCTTGGATTTGGCAAAGTTGTGGCAATTCGAATTCTGGGAATGTAATTTCAAAATTGGTAAGGGTTCCCCCTTATGATTTTTTCGCAAAAAATACACAATTATTTTTTTTAAAAATTAATAAACTTGAAATGTAGAATTAAACTAGATGCCAAATTATGATCAAAATGGCTTCGATATTGAAAATCGTCTTAGATTTGGCAAAGTTGCGGCAATTCGAAGTCTGGGAATGTTATTTCAAAATTGGTAAGGGTTCCCCCTTATGACTTTTTTCGCAAAAAATACACAATTATTTTTTTGCAAGAATTAATAAACTTGAGATGTAGAATTAAACTAAATGCCAAATTATGATCAAAATGGCTTCGATATTGAAAATCGGCTGAGATTTGGCAAAGTTGCGGCAATTCGAAGTCTGGGGATGGCATTTCAAAACTGGTGAGGGTTCCCCCTTATGCTTTTTTCGCAAAATATACACAATTTTTTTTTTCAAAAATTAATAAACTTGTGATGTAGAATTAAACTAGATGCCAAACTATGATCAGAATGGCTTCGATATTAAAAATCGGCTTAGATTTGGCAAAGTTGTGGCAATTCAAAGTCTGGGAATGTAATTTCAAAATTTGTAAGGGTTCCCCCTTATGATTTTTTCGCAAAAAATACACAATTATTTATTTGCAAAAATTAATAAACTTGAGATGTAGAATTAAACTAGATACCAAATTATGATCAAAATGGCCTCGATATTGACAATCGGCTTAGATTTGACAAAGTTGTGGCAATTCGAAGTTTGGGAATGTCATTTGAAAATTGGTAAGGGTTCCCCCTTATGCTTTTTTCGCCAAAAAAAAACAAACATTTTTTTTTTCAAAAATGTATAAACTTGAGATGTAGGATTAAACTAGATGCCAAATTATGATCAAAATGGCTTCGATATTGAAAATCGGCTTAGATTTGGCAAAGTTGCGGCAATTCGAAGTCTGCGAATGTTATTTCAAAATTGGTAAGGGTTCCCCCTTATGATTTTTTCGCAAAAAATACACAATTATTTTTTTTTAAAAAATTAATAAACTTGAAATGTAGAATTAAACTAGATGCCAAATTATGATCAAAATGGCTTCGATATTGAAAATCGACTTAGATTTGGCAAAGTTGTGGCAATTCGAAGTCTGGGAATGTAATTTCAAAATTTGTAAGGGTTCCCCCTTATGATTTTTTCGCAAAAAATACACAATTATTTATTATAAACTAGATGCTAAATTATGATCAAAATGGCCTCGATATTGACAATCGGTTTAGATTTGACAAAGTTGTGGCAATTCGAAGTCTGGGAATGTCATTTGAAAATTGGTAAGGGTTCCCCCTTATGCTTTTTTCGCCAAAAAAAAAAACATTTTTTTTTCAAAAATGTATAAACTTGAGATGTAGAATTAAACTAGATGCCAAATTATGATCAAAATGGCTTCGATATTGAAAATCGGCTTGGATTTGGCAAAGTTGTGGCAATTCGAATTCTGGGAATATAATTTCAAAATTGGTAAGGGTTCCCCCTTATGATTTTTTTCGCAAAAAATACACAATTATTTTTTTTAAAAAATTAATAAACTTGAAATGTAGAATTAAACTAGATGCCAAATTATGATCAAAATGGCTTCGATATTGAAAATCGTCTTAGATTTGGCAAAGTTGCGGCAATTCGAAGTCTGGGAATGTTATTTCAAAATTGGTAAGGGTTCCCCCTTATGATTTTTTCGCAAAAAATACACAATTATTTTTTTGCAAGAATTAATAAACTTGAGATGTAGAATTAAACTAAATGCCAAATTATGATCAAAATGGCTTCGATATTGAAAATCGGCTGAGATTTGGCAAAGTTGCGGCAATTCGAAGTCTGGGGATGGCATTTCAAAACTGGTGAGGGTTCCCCCTTATGCTTTTTTCGCAAAATATACACAATTTTTTTTTTCAAAAATTAATAAACTTGTGATGTAGAATTAAACTAGATGCCAAACTATGATCAGAATGGCTTCGATATTAAAAATCGGCTTAGATTTGGCAAAGTTGTGGCAATTCAAAGTCTGGGAATGTAATTTCAAAATTTGTAAGGGTTCCCCCTTATGATTTTTTCGCAAAAAATACACAATTATTTATTTGCAAAAATTAATAAACTTGAGATTTAGAACTAAACTAGATGCTAAATTATGATCAAAATGGCCTCGATATTGACAATCGGTTTAGATTTGACAAAGTTGTGGCAATTCGAAGTCTGGGAATGTCATTTGAAAATTGGTAAGGGTTCCCCTTATGCTTTTTTCGCCAAAAAAAAAAAACATTTTTTTTTTCAAAAATGTATAAACTTGAGATGTAGGATTAAACTAGATGCCAAATTATGATCAAAATGGCTTCGATATTAAAAATCGGTTTAGATTTGGCAAAGTTGTGGCAATACGAAGTCTGGGAATGTAATTTCAAAATTTGTAAGGGTTCCCCCTTATGATTTTTTCGCAAAAAATACACAATTATTTTTTCGCCAAAAATTAATAAACTTGAGATTTAGAATTAAACTAGATGCCAAATTATGATCAAAATGGCTTCGATATTGAAAATCGGCTGAGATTTGGCAAAGTTGCGGCAATTCGAAGTCTGGGGATGGCATTTCAAAATTGGTGAGGGTTCCCCCTTATGCTGTTTTCGCAAAAAATACACAATTTTTTTTTCAAAAATTAATAAACTTGAGATGTAGAATTAAACTAGATGCCAAATTATGATCAAAATGGCCTCGATATTGACAATCGGTTTAGATTTGATAAAGTTGTGGCAATTCGAAGTCTGGGAATGTCATTTGAAAATTTGTAAGGGTTCCTGCCCCCTTATGCTTTTTTGCCATATAAAAAATATTTTTTTTTTCAAATATGTATAAACTTGAGATGTAGGATTAAACTAGATGCCAAATTATGATCAAAATGGCTTCGATATTGAAAATCGGCTTAGATTTGGCAAAGTTGTGGCAATTCGAAGTCTCGGAATGTAATTTCAAAATTGGTAAGGGTTCCCCCTTATGATTTTTTCGCAAAAAATACACAATTTTTTTTAAAAAATGAATAAACTTGAAATGTAGAATTAAACTAGATGCCAAATTATGATCAAAATGGCTTCGATATTGAAAATCGGCTTAGATTTGGCAAAGTTGTGGCAATTCGAAGTCTGGGATGGTAATTTCAAAATTTGTAAGGGTTCCCCCTTATGCTTTTTTCGCAAAAAATACACAATTATTTTTTTGCAAAAATTAATAAACTTGAGATGTAGAATTAAACTAGATGCCAAATTATGATCAGAACGGCTTCGATATTGACAATCGGTTTAGATTTGACAAAGTTGTGGCAATTCGAAGTCTGGGAATGTCATTTGAAAATTGGTAAGGGTTCACCCTTATGCTTTTTTCACCAAAAAAAAAACATTTTTTTTTTTCAAAAATGTATAAACTTGAGATGTAGGATTAAACTAGATGCCAAATTACGATCAAAATGTCTTCGATATTGAAAATCGGCTTAGATTTGGCAAAGTTGTGGCAATTCGAAGTCTGGGAATGTAATTTCAAAATTGGTAAGGGTTCCCCCTTATGATTTTTTTCGCAAAAAATAAACAATTATTTTGTTTAAAAAATTAATAAACTTGAAATGAAGAATTAAACTAGATGCCAAATTATGATCAAAATGGCTTCGATATTGAAAATCGGCTTAGATTTGGCAAAGTTGCGGCAATTCGAAGTCTGGGAATGTTATTTCAAAATTGGTAAGGGTTCCCACTTATGATTTTTTCGCAAAAAACACACAATTTTTTTTTTCAAAAATTAATAAACTTGAGATGTAGAATTAAACTAGATGCCAAATTATGATCAGAACGGCTTCGATATTGACAATCGGTTTAGATTTGACAAAGTTGTGGCAATTCGAAGTCTGGGAATGTAATTTCAAAATTTGTAAGGGTTCCCCTTTATGATTTTTTCGCAAAAAATACACAATTTTTTTTTTCAAAAATTAATAAACTTGAGATGTAGAATTAAACTAGATGCCAAATTATGATCAAAATGGCTTCGATATTGAAAATCGGCTTAGATTTGGCAAAGTTGTGGCAATTCGAAGTCTGGGAATGTAATTTCAAAATTTGTAAGGGTTCCCCTTTATGCTTTTTTCGCCAAAAAAAAATATTTTTTTTTTTCAAAAATGTATAAACTTGAGATGTAGGATTAAACTAGATGCCAAATTACGATCAAAATGTCTTCGATATTGAAAATCGGCTTAGATTTGGCAAAGTTGTGGCAATTCGAAGTCTGGGAATGTAATTTCAAAATTGGTAAGGGTTCCCCCTTATGATTTTTTTCGCAAAAATACACAATTATTTTTTTGCAACAATTAATAAACTTGAGATGTAGAATTAAACTAGATGCCAAATTATGATCAAAATGGCTTCGATATTGAAAATCGGCTGAGATTTGGCAAAGTTGCGGCAATTCGAAGTCTGGGGATGGCATTTCAAAACCGGTGAGGGTTCCCCCTTATGCTTTTTTCGCAAAATATACACAATTTTTTTTTCAAAAATGAATAAACTTGAGATGTTGAATTAAACTAGATGCCAAACTATGATCAGAATGGCCTCGATATTAAGAATCGGCTTAGATTTGGCAAAGTTGTGGCAATTCGAAGTCTGGGAATGTAATTTCAAAATTTGTAAGGGTTCCCCTTTATGATTTTTTCGCAAAAAATACACAATTTTTTTTTTCAAAAATTAATAAACTTGAGATGTAGAATTAAACTAGATGCCAAATTATGATCAAAATGGCTTCGATATTGAAAATCGGCTTAGATTTGGCAAAGTTG
>JAWNPD010000030.1:0-23513 GCA_035045305.1 Drosophila maculinotata
ATATTACATGGTTATCTTTGAATGCTCATAACTCAGGTATTTGATGTCGGATCATGGTGATTTTTGGCAAAAAATGAAATAAGCTGGCATGGCCATTTTTAAATGGCAATCTATAATTCTGATCTAAACGAGTCTAAAGAGGTATACCACTCAAAGATCGGACCTATTTTGGCCGAGATATGCAAGTTATGAAGCTCAAAAATCTTATTTTTTTGTTAATGCTGAAAATATTACATGGTCATCTTTGAATGCTCATAACTCGGGTATTTGATGTCGGATCATGGTCATTTTTGGCAAAAAATGAAATTTGCTGGCATAGCCATTTTTAAATGGCAATCTATAATTCTGATCTTAACGAGTCTAAAAAGGTATACCACTCAAAGATCGGACTTATTTTGGCCGAGATATGCAAGTTATGAAGCTCCAAAAATTTTATTTTTTTTTGTTAATGCTGAAAATATTACATGGTCATCTTTGAATGCTCATAACTCGGGTATTTGATGTCGGATCATGGTCATTTTTGGCAAAAATTGAAATTTGCTGGCATGGCCATTTTTAAATGGCAATCTATAATTCTGATCTTAACGAGTCTAGAAAGGTATACCACTCAAAGATCGGACTTATTTTGGCCGAGATATGCAAGTTATGAAGCTCCAAAAATCTTATTTTTTTGTTAATGCTGAAAATATTACATGGTCATCTTTGAATGCTCATAACTCGGGTATTTGATGTCGGATCATGGTCATTTTTGGCAAAAAATGAAATTTGCTGGCATGGCCATTTTTAAATGGCAATCTATAATTCTGATCTTAACGAGTCTAAAAAGGTATACCACTCAAAGATCGGACTTATTTTGGCCGAGATATGCAAGTTATGAAGCTCCAAAAATCTTATTTTTTTGTTAATGCTGAAAATATTACATGGTCATCTTTGAATGCTCATAACTCGGGTATTTGATGTCGGATCATGGTCATTTTTGGCAAAAAATGAAATTTGCTGGCATGGCCATTTTTAAATGGCAATCTATAATTCTGATCTTAACGAGTCTAAAAAGGTATACCACTCAAAGATCGGACTTATTTTGGCCGAGATATGCAAGTTATGAAGCTCCAAAAATCTTATTTTTTTGTTAATGCTGAAAATTTTACATGGTCATCTTTGAATGCTCATAACTCGGGTATTTGATGTCGGATCATGGTCATTTTTGGCAAAAAATGAAATTTGCTGGCATGGCCATTTTTAAATGGCAATCTATAATTCTGATCTTAGTGAGTCTAAAAAGGTATACCACTCAAAGATCGGACTTATTTTGGCCGAGATATGCAAGTTATGAAGCTCCAAAAATCTTATTTTTTTGTTAATGCTAAAAATATTACATGGTTATCTTTGAATGCTCATAACTCAGGTATTTGATGTCGGATCATGGTCATTTTTGGCAAAAAAATGAAATAAGCTGGCATGGCCATTTTTAAATGGCAATCTATAATTCTGATCTTAACGAGTCTAAAAAGGTATACCACTCAAAGATCGGACTTATTTTGGGCGAGATATGCAAGTTATGAAGCTCCAAAAATCTTATTTTTTTGTTAATGCTGAAAATATTACATGGTCATCTTTGAATGCTCATAACTCGGGTATTTGATGTCGGATCATGGTCATTTTTCGCAAAAAATGAAATTTGCTGGCATGGCCATTTTTAAATGGCAATCTATAATTCTGATCTAAACGAGTCTAAAAGGTATACCACTCAAAGATCGGACTTATTTTGGCCGAGATATGCAAGTTATGAAGCTCCAAAAATCTTATTTTTTTGTTAATGCTGAAAATATTACATGGTTATCTTTGAATGCTCATAACTCGGGTATTTGATGTCGGATCATGGTCATTTTTGGCAAAAAATGAAATTTGCTGGCATGGCCATTTTTAAATGGCAATCTATAATTCTGATCTTAACGAGTCTAAAAAGGTATACCACTCAAAGATCGGACTTATTTTGGCCGAGATATGCAAGTTATGAAGCTCCAAAAATTTTATTTTTTTGTTAATGCTGAAAATATTACATGGTCATCTTTGAATGCTCATAACTCGGGTATTTGATGTCTGATCATGGTCATTTTTGGCAAAAAATGAAATTTGCTGGCATGGCCATTTTTAAATGGCAATCTATAATTCTGATCTTAACGAGTCTAAAAAGGTATAGCACTCAAAGATCGGACTTATTTTGGTCGAGATATGCAAGTTATGAAGCTCCAAAAATCTTATTTTTTTGTTAATGCTGAAAATATTACATGGTCATCTTTGAATGCTCATAACTCGGGTATTTGATGTCGGATCATGGTCATTTTTGGCAAAAAATTAAATTTGCTGGCATGGCCATTTTTAAATGGCAATCTATAATTCTGATCTTAACGAGTCTAAAAAGGTATACCACTCAAAGATCGGACTTATTTTGGCCGAGATATGCAAGTTATGAAGCTCCAAAAATCTTATTTTTTTGTTAATGCTGAAAATATTACATGGTCATCTTTGAATGCTCATAACTCGGGTATTTGATGTCGGATCATGGTCATTTTTGGCAAAAAATTAAATTTGGTGGCATGGCCATTTTTAAATGGCAATCTATAATTCTGATCTTAACGAGTCTAAAAAGGTATACCACTCAAAGATCGGACTTATTTTGGCCGAGATATGCAAGTTATGAAGCTCCAAAAATCTTATTTTTTTGTTAATGCTGAAAATATTACATGGTCATCTTTGAATGCTCATAACTCGGGTATTTGATGTCGGATCATGGTCATTTTTGGCAAAAAATTAAATTTGGTGGCATGGCCATTTTTAAATGGCAATCTATAATTCTGATCTTAACGAGTCTAAAAAGGTATACCACTCAAAGATCGGACTTATTTTGGCCGAGATATGCAAGTTATGAAGCTCCAAAAATCTTATTTTTTTGTTAATGCTGAAAATATTACATGGTCATTTTTGAATGCTCATAACTCGGGTATTTGATGTCGGATCATGGTCATTTTTGGCAAAAAATGAAATTTGCTGGCATGGCCATTTTTAAATGGCAATCTATAATTCTGATCTTAACGAGTCTAAAAAGGTATACCACTCAAAGATCGGACTTATTTTGGCCGAGATATGCAAGTTATGAAGCTCCAAAAATCTTATTTTTTTGTTAATGCTGAAAATATTACATGGTCATCTTTGAATGCTCATAACTCGGGTATTTGATGTCGGATCATGGTCATTTTTGGCAAAAAATGAAATTTGCTGGCATGGCCATTTTTAAATGGCAATCTATAATTCTGATCTTAACGAGTCTAAAAAGGTATACCACTCAAAGATCGGACTTATTTTGGCCGAGATATGCAAGTTATGAAGCTCCAAAAATCTTATTTTTTTGTTAATGCTGAAAATATTACATGGTCATCTTTGAATGCTCATAACTCGGGTATTTGATGTCGGATCATGGTCATTTTTGGCAAAAAATGAAATTTGCTGGCATGGCCATTTTTAAATGGCAATCTATAATTCTGATCTTAACGAGTCTAAAAAGGTATACCACTCAAAGATCGGACTTATTTTGGCCGAGATATGCAAGTTATGAAGCTCCAAAAATCTTATTTTTTTGTTAATGCTGAAAATATTACATGGTCATCTTTGAATGCTCATAACTCGGGTATTTGATGTCGGATCATGGTCATTTTTGGCAAAAAATTAAATTTGCTGGCATGGCCATTTTTAAATGGCAATCTATAATTCTGATCTTAACGAGTCTAAAAAGGTATACCACTCAAAGATCGGACTTATTTTGGCCGAGATATGCAAGTTATGAAGCTCCAAAAATCTTATTTTTTTGTTAATGCTGAAAATATTACATGGTCATCTTTGAATGCTCATAACTCGGGTATTTGATGTCGGATCATGGTCATTTTTGGCAAAAAATTAAATTTGCTGGCATGGCCATTTTTAAATGGCAATCTATAATTCTGATCTTAACGAGTCTAAAAAGGTATACCACTCAAAGATCGGACTTATTTTGGCCGAGATATGCAAGTTATGAAGCTCCAAAAATCTTATTTTTTTGTTAATGCTGAAAATATTACATGGTCATCTTTGAATGCTCATAACTCGGGTATTTGATGTCGGATCATGGTCATTTTTGGCAAAAAATGAAATTTGCTGGCATGGCCATTTTTAAATGGCAATCTATAATTCTGATCTTAACGAGTCTAAAAAGGTATACCACTCAAAGATCGGACTTATTTTGGCCGAGATATGCAAGTTATGAAGCTCCAAAAATCTTATTTTTTTGTTAATGCTGAAAATATTACATGGTCATCTTTGAATGCTCATAACTCGGGTATTTGATGTCGGATCATGGTCATTTTTGGCAAAAAATGAAATTTGCTGGCATGGCCATTTTTAAATGGCAATCTATAATTCTGATCTTAACGAGTCTAAAAAGGTATACCACTCAAAGATCGGACTTATTTTGGCCGAGATATGCAAGTTATGAAGCTCCAAAAATCTTATTTTTTTGTTAATGCTGAAAATATTACATGGTCATCTTTGAATGCTCATAACTCGGGTATTTGATGTCGGATCATGGTCATTTTTGGCAAAAAATTAAATTTGCTGGCATGGCCATTTTTAAATGGCAATCTATAATTCTGATCTTAACGAGTCTAAAAAGGTATACCACTCAAAGATCGGACTTATTTTGGCCGAGATATGCAAGTTATGAAGCTCCAAAAATCTTATTTTTTTGTTAATGCTGAAAATATTACATGGTCATTTTTGAATGCTCATAACTCGGGTATTTGATGTCGGATCATGGTCATTTTTGGCAAAAAATGAAATTTGCTGGCATGGCCATTTTTAAATGGCAATCTATAATTCTGATCTTAACGAGTCTAAAAAGGTATACCACTCAAAGATCGGACTTATTTTGGCCGAGATATGCAAGTTATGAAGCTCCAAAAATCTTATTTTTTTGTTAATGCTGAAAATATTACATGGTCATCTTTGAATGCTCATAACTCGGGTATTTGATGTCGGATCATGGTCATTTTTGGCAAAAAATGAAATTTGCTGGCATGGCCATTTTTAAATGGCAATCTATAATTCTGATCTTAACGAGTCTAAAAAGGTATACCACTCAAAGATCGGACTTATTTTGGGCGAGATATGCAAGTTATGAAGCTCCAAAAATCTTATTTTTTTGTTAATGCTGAAAATATTACATGGTCATCTTTGAATGCTCATAACTCGGGTATTTGATGTCGGATCATGGTCATTTTTGGCAAAAAATGAAATTTGCTGGCATGGCCATTTTTAAATGGCAATCTATAATTCTGATCTTAACGAGTCTAAAAAGGTATACCACTCAAAGATCGGACTTATTTTGGCCGAGATATGCAAGTTATGAAGCTCCAAAAATCTTATTTTTTTGTTAATGCTAAAAATATTACATGGTTATCTTTGAATGCTCATAACTCAGGTATTTGATGTCGGATCATGGTCATTTTTGGCAAAAAATGAAATAAGCTGGCATGGCCATTTTTAAATGGCAATCTATAATTCTGATCTTAACGAGTCTAAAAAGGTATACCACTCAAAGATCGGACTTATTTTGGCCGAGATATGCAAGTTATGAAGCTCCAAAAATCTTATTTTTTTGTTAATGCTGAAAATATTACATGGTCATCTTTGAATGCTCATAACTCGGGTATTTGATGTCGGATCATGGTCATTTTTGGCAAAAAATGAAATTTGCTGGCATGGCCATTTTTAAATGGCAATCTATAATTCTGATCTTAACGAGTCTAAAAAGGTATACCCCTCAAAGATCGGACTTATTTTGGCCGAGATATGCAAGTTATGAAGCTCCAAAAATCTTATTTTTTTGTTAATGCTGAAAATATTACATGGTCATCTTTGAATGCTCATAACTCGGGTATTTGATGTCGGATCATGGTCATTTTTGGCAAAAAATGAAATTTGCTGGCATGGCCATTTTTAAATGGCAATCTATAATTCTGATCTTAACGAGTCTAAAAAGGTATACCACTCAAAGATCGGACTTATTTTGGCCGAGATATGCAAGTTATGAAGCTCCAAAAATCTTATTTTTTTGTTAATGCTGAAAATATTACATGGTCATCTTTGAATGCTCATAACTCGGGTATTTGATGTCGGATCATGGTCATTTTTGGCAAAAAATGAAATTTGCTGGCATGGCCATTTTTAAATGGCAATCTATAATTCTGATCTTAACGAGTCTAAAAAGGTATACCACTCAAAGATCGGACTTATTTTGGCCGAGATATGCAAGTTATGAAGCTCCAAAAATCTTATTTTTTTGTTAATGCTGAAAATATTACATGGTCATCTTTGAATGCTCATAACTCGGGTATTTGATGTCGGATCATGGTCATTTTTGGCAAAAAATTAAATTTGCTGGCATGGCCATTTTTAAATGGCAATCTATAATTCTGATCTTAACGAGTCTAAAAAGGTATACCACTCAAAGATCGGACTTATTTTGGCCGAGATATGCAAGTTATGAAGCTCCAAAAATCTTATTTTTTTGTTAATGCTGAAAATATTACATGGTCATCTTTGAATGCTCATAACTCGGGTATTTGATGTCGGATCATGGTCATTTTTGGCAAAAAATGAAATTTGCTGGCATGGCCATTTTTAAATGGCAATCTATAATTCTGATCTTAACGAGTCTAAAAAGGTATACCACTCAAAGATCGGACTTATTTTGGCCGAGATATGCAAGTTATGAAGCTCCAAAAATCTTATTTTTTTGTTAATGCTGAAAATATTACATGGTCATCTTTGAATGCTCATAACTCGGGTATTTGATGTCGGATCATGGTCATTTTTGGCAAAAAATGAAATTTGCTGGCATGGCCATTTTTAAATGGCAATCTATAATTCTGATCTTAACGAGTCTAAAAAGGTATACCACTCAAAGATCGGACTTATTTTGGCCGAGATATGCAAGTTATGAAGCTCCAAAAATCTTATTTTTTTGTTAATGCTGAAAATATTACATGGTCATCTTTGAATGCTCATAACTCGGGTATTTGATGTCGGATCATGGTCATTTTTGGCAAAAAATGAAATTTGCTGGCATGGCCATTTTTAAATGGCAATCTATAATTCTGATCTTAACGAGTCTAAAAAGGTATACCACTCAAAGATCGGACTTATTTTGGCCGAGATATGCAAGTTATGAAGCTCCAAAAATCTTATTTTTTTGTTAATGCTGAAAATATTACATGGTCATCTTTGAATGCTCATAACTCGGGTATTTGATGTCGGATCATGGTCATTTTTGGCAAAAAATGAAATTTGCTGGCATGGCCATTTTTAAATGGCAATCTATAATTCTGATCTTAACGAGTCTAAAAAGGTATACCACTCAAAGATCGGACTTATTTTGGCCGAGATATGCAAGTTATGAAGCTCCAAAAATCTTATTTTTTTGTTAATGCTGAAAATATTACATGGTCATCTTTGAATGCTCATAACTCGGGTATTTGATGTCGGATCATGGTCATTTTTGGCAAAAAATGAAATTTGCTGGCATGGCCATTTTTAAATGGCAATCTATAATTCTGATCTTAACGAGTCTAAAAAGGTATACCACTCAAAGATCGGACTTATTTTGGCCGAGATATGCAAGTTATGAAGCTCCAAAAATCTTATTTTTTTGTTAATGCTGAAAATATTACATGGTCATCTTTGAATGCTCATAACTCGGGTATTTGATGTCGGATCATGGTCATTTTTGGCAAAAAATGAAATTTGCTGGCATGGCCATTTTTAAATGGCAATCTATAATTCTGATCTTAACGAGTCTAAAAAGGTATACCACTCAAAGATCGGACTTATTTTGGCCGAGATATGCAAGTTATGAAGCTCCAAAAATCTTATTTTTTTGTTAATGCTGAAAATATTACATGGTCATCTTTGAATGCTCATAACTCGGGTATTTGATGTCGGATCATGGTCATTTTTGGCAAAAAATTAAATTTGCTGGCATGGCCATTTTTAAATGGCAATCTATAATTCTGATCTTAACGAGTCTAAAAAGGTATACCACTCAAAGATCGGACTTATTTTGGCCGAGATATGCAAGTTATGAAGCTCCAAAAATCTTATTTTTTTGTTAATGCTGAAAATATTACATGGTCATCTTTGAATGCTCATAACTCGGGTATTTGATGTCGGATCATGGTCATTTTTGGCAAAAAATGAAATTTGCTGGCATGGCCATTTTTAAATGGCAATCTATAATTCTGATCTTAACGAGTCTAAAAAGGTATACCACTCAAAGATCGGACTTATTTTGGCCGAGATATGCAAGTTATGAAGCTCCAAAAATCTTATTTTTTTGTTAATGCTGAAAATATTACATGGTCATCTTTGAATGCTCATAACTCGGGTATTTGATGTCGGATCATGGTCATTTTTGGCAAAAAATGAAATTTGCTGGCATGGCCATTTTTAAATGGCAATCTATAATTCTGATCTTAACGAGTCTAAAAAGGTATACCACTCAAAGATCGGCCTTATTTTGGCCGAGATATGCAAGTTATGAAGCTCCAAAAATCTTATTTTTTTGTTAATGCTGAAAATATTACATGGTCATCTTTGAATGCTCATAACTCGGGTATTTGATGTCGGATCATGGTCATTTTTGGCAAAAAATGAAATTTGCTGGCATGGCCATTTTTAAATGGCAATCTATAATTCTGATCTTAACGAGTCTAAAAAGGTATACCACTCAAAGATCGGACTTATTTTGGCCGAGATATGCAAGTTATGAAGCTCCAAAAATCTTATTTTTTTGTTAATGCTGAAAATATTACATGGTCATCTTTGAATGCTCATAACTCGGGTATTTGATGTCGGATCATGGTCATTTTTGGCAAAAAATGAAATTTGCTGGCATGGCCATTTTTAAATGGCAATCTATAATTCTGATCTTAACGAGTCTAAAAAGGTATACCACTCAAAGATCGGACTTATTTTGGCCGAGATATGCAAGTTATGAAGCTCCAAAAATCTTATTTTTTTGTTAATGCTGAAAATATTACATGGTCATCTTTGAATGCTCATAACTCGGGTATTTGATGTCGGATCATGGTCATTTTTGGCAAAAAATGAAATTTGCTGGCATGGCCATTTTTAAATGGCAATCTATAATTCTGATCTTAACGAGTCTAAAAAGGTATACCACTCAAAGATCGGACTTATTTTGGGCGAGATATGCAAGTTATGAAGCTCCAAAAATCTTATTTTTTTGTTAATGCTGAAAATTTTATATGGTCATCTTTGAATGCTCATAACTCGGGTATTTGATGTCGGATTATGGTCATTTTTGGCAAAAAATGAAATTTGCTGGCATGGCCATTTTTAAATGGCAATCTATAATTCTGATCTTAGCGAGTCTAAAAAGGTATACCACTCAAAGATCGGACTTATTTTGGCCGAGATATGCAAGTTATGAAGCTCCAAAAATCTTATTTTTTTGTTAATGCTAAAAATATTACATGGTTATCTTTGAATGCTCATAACTCAGGTATTTGATGTCGGATCATGGTGATTTTTGGCAAAAAATGAAATAAGCTGGCATGGCCATTTTTAAATGGCAATCTATAATTCTGATCTTAACGAGTCTAAAAAGGTATACCACTCAAAGATCGGACTTATTTTGGGCGAGATATGCAAGTTATGAAGCTCCAAAAATCTTATTTTTTTGTTAATGCTGAAAATATTACATGGTCATCTTTGAATGCTCATAACTCGGGTATTTGATGTCAGATCATGGTCATTTTTGGCAAAAAATGAAATTTGCTGGCATGGCCATTTTTAAATGGCAATCTATAATTCTGATCTTAACGAGTCTAAAAAGGTATACCACTCAAAGATCGGACTTATTTTGGCCGAGATATGCAAGTTATGAAGCTCCAAAAATCTTATTTTTTTGTTAATGCTGAAAATATTACATGGTCATCTTTGAATGCTCATAACTCGGGTATTTGATGTCGGATCATGGTCATTTTTGGCAAAAAATGAAATTTGCTGGCATGGCCATTTTTAAATGGCAATCTATAATTCTGATCTTAACGAGTCTAAAAAGGTATACCACTCAAAGATCGGACTTATTTTGGCCGAGATATGCAAGTTATGAAGCTCCAAAAATCTTATTTTTTTGTTAATGCTGAAAATATTACATGGTCATCTTTGAATGCTCATAACTCGGGTATTTGATGTCGGATCATGGTCATTTTTGGCAAAAAATGAAATTTGCTGGCATGGCCATTTTTAAATGGCAATCTATAATTCTGATCTTAACGAGTCTAAAAAGGTATACCACTCAAAGATCGGACTTATTTTGGCCGAGATATGCAAGTTATGAAGCTCCAAAAATCTTATTTTTTTGTTAATGCTGAAAATATTACATGGTCATCTTTGAATGCTCATAACTCGGGTATTTGATGTCGGATCATGGTCATTTTTGGCAAAAAATGAAATTTGCTGGCATGGCCATTTTTAAATGGCAATCTATAATTCTGATCTTAACGAGTCTAAAAAGGTATACCACTCAAAGATCGGACTTATTTTGGCCGAGATATGCAAGTTATGAAGCTCCAAAAATCTTATTTTTTTGTTAATGCTGAAAATATTACATGGTCATCTTTGAATGCTCATAACTCGGGTATTTGATGTCGGATCATGGTCATTTTTGGCAAAAAATGAAATTTGCTGGCATGGCCATTTTTAAATGGCAATCTATAATTCTGATCTTAACGAGTCTAAAAAGGTATACCACTCAAAGATCGGACTTATTTTGGCCGAGATATGCAAGTTATGAAGCTCCAAAAATCTTATTTTTTTGTTAATGCTGAAAATATTACATGGTCATCTTTGAATGCTCATAACTCGGGTATTTGATGTCGGATCATGGTCATTTTTGGCAAAAAATGAAATTTGCTGGCATGGCCATTTTTAAATGGCAATCTATAATTCTGATCTTAACGAGTCTAAAAAGGTATACCACTCAAAGATCGGACTTATTTTGGCCGAGATATGCAAGTTATGAAGCTCCAAAAATCTTATTTTTTTGTTAATGCTGAAAATATTACATGGTCATCTTTGAATGCTCATAACTCGGGTATTTGATGTCGGATCATGGTCATTTTTGGCAAAAAATGAAATTTGCTGGCATGGCCATTTTTAAATGGCAATCTATAATTCTGATCTTAACGAGTCTAAAAAGGTATACCACTCAAAGATCGGACTTATTTTGGCCGAGATATGCAAGTTATGAAGCTCCAAAAATCTTATTTTTTTGTTAATGCTGAAAATATTACATGGTCATCTTTGAATGCTCATAACTCGGGTATTTGATGTCGGATCATGGTCATTTTTGGCAAAAAATGAAATTTGCTGGCATGGCCATTTTTAAATGGCAATCTATAATTCTGATCTTAACGAGTCTAAAAAGGTATACCACTCAAAGATCGGACTTATTTTGGCCGAGATATGCAAGTTATGAAGCTCCAAAAATCTTATTTTTTTGTTAATGCTGAAAATATTACATGGTCATCTTTGAATGCTCATAACTCGGGTATTTGATGTCGGATCATGGTCATTTTTGGCAAAAAATGAAATTTGCTGGCATGGCCATTTTTAAATGGCAATCTATAATTCTGATCTTAACGAGTCTAAAAAGGTATACCACTCAAAGATCGGACTTATTTTGGCCGAGATATGCAAGTTATGAAGCTCCAAAAATCTTATTTTTTTGTTAATGCTGAAAATATTACATGGTCATCTTTGAATGCTCATAACTCGGGTATTTGATGTCGGATCATGGTCATTTTTGGCAAAAAATGAAATTTGCTGGCATGGCCATTTTTAAATGGCAATCTATAATTCTGATCTTAACGAGTCTAAAAAGGTATACCACTCAAAGATCGGACTTATTTTGGGCGAGATATGCAAGTTATGAAGCTCCAAAAATCTTATTTTTTTGTTAATGCTGAAAATATTACATGGTCATCTTTGAATGCTCATAACTCGGGTATTTGATGTCGGATCATGGTCATTTTTGGCAAAAAATGAAATTTGCTGGCATGGCCATTTTTAAATGGCAATCTATAATTCTGATCTTAACGAGTCTAAAAAGGTATACCACTCAAAGATCGGACTTATTTTGGCCGAGATATGCAAGTTATGAAGCTCCAAAAATCTTATTTTTTTGTTAATGCTGAAAATATTACATGGTCATCTTTGAATGCTCATAACTCGGGTATTTGATGTCGGATCATGGTCATTTTTGGCAAAAAATGAAATTTGCTGGCATGGCCATTTTTAAATGGCAATCTATAATTCTGATCTTAACGAGTCTAAAAAGGTATACCACTCAAAGATCGGACTTATTTTGGCCGAGATATGCAAGTTATGAAGCTCCAAAAATCTTATTTTTTTGTTAATGCTGAAAATATTACATGGTCATCTTTGAATGCTCATAACTCGGGTATTTGATGTCGGATCATGGTGATTTTTGGCAAAAAATGAAATTTGCTGGCATGGCCATTTTTAAATGGCAATCTATAATTCTGATCTTAACGAGTCTAAAAAGGTATACCACTCAAAGATCGGACTTATTTTGGGCGAGATATGCAAGTTATGAAGCTCCAAAAATCTTATTTTTTTGTTAATGCTGAAAATATTACATGGTCATCTTTGAATGCTCATAACTCGGGTATTTGATGTCGGATCATGGTCATTTTTGGCAAAAAATGAAATTTGCTGGCATGGCCATTTTTAAATGGCAATCTATAATTCTGATCTTAACGAGTCTAAAAAGGTATACCACTCAAAGATCGGACTTATTTTGGCCGAGATATGCAAGTTATGAAGCTCCAAAAATCTTATTTTTTTGTTAATGCTGAAAATATTACATGGTCATCTTTGAATGCTCATAACTCGGGTATTTGATGTCGGATCATGGTCATTTTTGGCAAAAAATGAAATTTGCTGGCATGGCCATTTTTAAATGGCAATCTATAATTCTGATCTTAACGAGTCTAAAAAGGTATACCACTCAAAGATCGGACTTATTTTGGCCGAGATATGCAAGTTATGAAGCTCCAAAAATCTTATTTTTTTGTTAATGCTGAAAATATTACATGGTCATCTTTGAATGCTCATAACTCGGGTATTTGATGTCGGATCATGGTCATTTTTGGCAAAAAATGAAATTTGCTGGCATGGCCATTTTTAAATGGCAATCTATAATTCTGATCTTAACGAGTCTAAAAAGGTATACCACTCAAAGATCGGACTTATTTTGGCCGAGATATGCAAGTTATGAAGCTCCAAAAATCTTATTTTTTTGTTAATGCTGAAAATATTACATGGTCATCTTTGAATGCTCATAACTCGGGTATTTGATGTCGGATCATGGTCATTTTTGGCAAAAAATGAAATTTGCTGGCATGGCCATTTTTAAATGGCAATCTATAATTCTGATCTTAACGAGTCTAAAAAGGTATACCACTCAAAGATCGGACTTATTTTGGCCGAGATATGCAAGTTATGAAGCTCCAAAAATCTTATTTTTTTGTTAATGCTGAAAATATTACATGGTCATCTTTGAATGCTCATAACTCGGGTATTTGATGTCGGATCATGGTCATTTTTGGCAAAAAATGAAATTTGCTGGCATGGCCATTTTTAAATGGCAATCTATAATTCTGATCTTAACGAGTCTAAAAAGGTATACCACTCAAAGATCGGACTTATTTTGGCCGAGATATGCAAGTTATGAAGCTCCAAAAATCTTATTTTTTTGTTAATGCTGAAAATATTACATGGTCATCTTTGAATGCTCATAACTCGGGTATTTGATGTCGGATCATGGTCATTTTTGGCAAAAAATGAAATTTGCTGGCATGGCCATTTTTAAATGGCAATCTATAATTCTGATCTTAACGAGTCTAAAAAGGTATACCACTCAAAGATCGGACTTATTTTTGGCCGAGATATGCAAGTTATGAAGCTCCAAAAATCTTATTTTTTTGTTAATGCTGAAAATATTACATGGTCATCTTTGAATGCTCATAACTCGGGTATTTGATGTCGGATCATGGTCATTTTTGGCAAAAAATGAAATTTGCTGGCATGGCCATTTTTAAATGGCAATCTATAATTCTGATCTTAACGAGTCTAAAAAGGTATACCACTCAAAGATCGGACTTATTTTGGCCGAGATATGCAAGTTATGAAGCTCCAAAAATCTTATTTTTTTGTTAATGCTGAAAATATTACATGGTCATCTTTGAATGCTCATAACTCGGGTATTTGATGTCGGATCATGGTCATTTTTGGCAAAAAATGAAATTTGCTGGCATGGCCATTTTTAAATGGCAATCTATAATTCTGATCTTAACGAGTCTAAAAAGGTATACCACTCAAAGATCGGACTTATTTTGGCCGAGATATGCAAGTTATGAAGCTCCAAAAATCTTATTTTTTTGTTAATGCTGAAAATATTACATGGTCATCTTTGAATGCTCATAACTCGGGTATTTGATGTCGGATCATGGTCATTTTTGGCAAAAAATGAAATTTGCTGGCATGGCCATTTTTAAATGACAATCTTTAATTCTGATCTTAACGAGTCTAAAAAGGTATACCACTCAAAGATCGGACTTATTTTGGCCGAGATATGCAAGTTATGAAGCTCCAAAAATCGTACTTTTTTGTTAATGCTGAAAATATTACATGGTCATCTTTGAATGCTCATAACTCGGGTATTTGATGTCGGATCATGGTCATTTTTGGCAAAAAATGAAATTTGCTGGCATGGCCATTTTTAAATGGCAATCTATAATTCTGATCTTAACGAGTCTAAAAAGGTATACCACTCAAAGATCGGACTTATTTTGGGCGAGATATGCAAGTTATGAAGCTCCAAAAATCTTATTTTTTTGTTAATGCTGAAAATTTTATATTGTCATCTTTGAATGCTCATAACTCGGGTATTTGATGTCGGATTATGGTCATTTTTGGCAAAAAATGAAATTTGCTGGCATGGCCATTTTTAAATGGCAATCTATAATTCTGATCTTAGTGAGTCTAAAAAGGTATACCACTCAAAGATCGGACTTATTTTGGCCGAGATATGCAAGTTATGAAGCTCCAAAAATCTTATTTTTTTGTTAATGCTAAAAATATTACATGGTTATCTTTGAATGCTCATAACTCAGGTATTTGATGTCGGATCATGGTGATTTTTGGCAAAAAATGAAATAAGCTGGCATGGCCATTTTTAAATGGCAATCTATAATTCTGATCTTAACGAGTCTAAAAAGGTATACCACTCAAAGATCGGACTTATTTTGGGCGAGATATGCAAGTTATGAAGCTCCAAAAATCTTATTTTTTTGTTAATGCTGAAAATATTACATGGTCATCTTTGAATGCTCATAACTCGGGTATTTGATGTCAGATCATGGTCATTTTTGGCAAAAAATGAAATTTGCTGGCATGGCCATTTTTAAATGGCAATCTATAATTCTGATCTTAACGAGTCTAAAGAGGTATACCACTCAAAGATCGGACCTATTTTGGCCGAGATATGCAAGTTATGAAGCTCCAAAAATCTTATTTATTTTGTTAATGCTGAAAATATTACATGGTCATTTTTGGCAAAAAATGAAATTTGCTGGCATGGCCATTTTTAAATGGCAATCTATAATTCTCATCTTACAGAGTCTAAAAAGGTATACCACTCAAAGATCGGACTTATTTTGGCCGAGATATGCAAGTTATGAAGCTCCAAAAATCTTATTTTTTTGTTAATGCTGAAAATATTACATGGTCATCTTTGAATGCTCATAACTCGGGTATTTGATGTCGGATCATGGTCATTTTTGGCAAAAAATGAAATTTGCTGGCATGGCCATTTTTAAATGGCAATCTATAATTCTGATCTTAACGAGTCTAAAAAGGTATACCACTCAAAGATCGGACTTATTTTGGCCGAGATATGCAAGTTATGAAGCTCCAAAAATCTTATTTTTTTGTTAATGCTGAAAATATTACATGGTCATCTTTGAATGCTCATAACTCGGGTATTTGATGTCGGATCATGGTCATTTTTGGCAAAAAATGAAATTTGCTGGCATGGCCATTTTTAAATGGCAATCTATAATTCTGATCTTAACGAGTCTAAAAAGGTATACCACTCAAAGATCGGACTTATTTTGGCCGAGATATGCAAGTTATGAAGCTCCAAAAATCTTATTTTTTTGTTAATGCTGAAAATATTACATGGTCATCTTTGAATGCTCATAACTCGGGTATTTGATGTCGGATCATGGTCATTTTTGGCAAAAAATGAAATTTGCTGGCATGGCCATTTTTAAATGGCAATCTATAATTCTGATCTTAACGAGTCTAAAAAGGTATACCACTCAAAGATCGGACTTATTTTGGCCGAGATATGCAAGTTATGAAGCTCCAAAAATCTTATTTTTTTGTTAATGCTGAAAATATTACATGGTCATCTTTGAATGCTCATAACTCGGGTATTTGATGTCGGATCATGGTCATTTTTGGCAAAAAATGAAATTTGCTGGCATGGCCATTTTTAAATGGCAATCTATAATTCTGATCTTAACGAGTCTAAAAAGGTATACCACTCAAAGATCGGACTTATTTTGGCCGAGATATGCAAGTTATGAAGCTCCAAAAATCTTACTTTTTTGTTAATGCTGAAAATATTACATGGTCATCTTTGAATGCTCATAACTCGGGTATTTGATGTCGGATCATGGTCATTTTTGGCAAAAAATGAAATTTGCTGGCATGGCCATTTTTAAATGGCAATCTATAATTCTGATCTTAACGAGTCTAAAAAGGTATACCACTCAAAGATCGGACTTATTTTGGCCGAGATATGCAAGTTATGAAGCTCCAAAAATCTTATTTTTTTGTTAATGCTGAAAATATTACATGGTCATCTTTGAATGCTCATAACTCGGGTATTTGATGTCGGATCATGGTCATTTTTGGCAAAAAATGAAATTTGCTGGCATGGCCATTTTTAAATGGCAATCTATAATTCTGATCTTAACGAGTCTAAAAAGGTATACCACTCAAAGATCGGACTTATTTTGGCCGAGATATGCAAGTTATGAAGCTCCAAAAATCTTATTTTTTTGTTAATGCTGAAAATATTACATGGTCATCTTTGAATGCTCATAACTCGGGTATTTGATGTCGGATCATGGTCATTTTTGGCAAAAAATGAAATATGCTGGCATGGCCATTTTTAAATGGCAATCTATAATTCTGATCTTAACGAGTCTAAAAAGGTATACCACTCAAAGATCGGACTTATTTTGGGCGAGATATGCAAGTTATGAAGCTCCAAAAATCTTATTTTTTTGTTAATGCTGAAAATATTACATGGTCATCTTTGAATGCTCATAACTCGGGTATTTGATGTCGGATCATGGTCATTTTTGGCAAAAAATGAAATTTGCTGGCATGGCCATTTTTAAATGGCAATCTATAATTCTGATCTTAACGAGTCTAAAAAGGTATACCACTCAAAGATCGGACTTATTTTGGCCGAGATATGCAAGTTATGAAGCTCCAAAAATCTTATTTTTTTGTTAATGCTGAAAATATTACATGGTCATCTTTGAATGCTCATAACTCGGGTATTTGATGTCGGATCATGGTCATTTTTGGCAAAAAATGAAATTTGCTGGCATGGCCATTTTTAAATGGCAATCTATAATTCTGATCTTAACGAGTCTAAAAAGGTATACCACTCAAAGATCGGACTTATTTTGGCCGAGATATGCAAGTTATGAAGCTCCAAAAATCTTATTTTTTTGTTAATGCTGAAAATATTACATGGTCATCTTTGAATGCTCATAACTCGGGTATTTGATGTCGGATCATGGTCATTTTTGGCAAAAAATTGAAATTTGCTGGCATGGCCATTTTTAAATGGCAATCTATAATTCTGATCTTAACGAGTCTAAAAAGGTATACCACTCAAAGATCGGACTTATTTTGGCCGAGATATGCAAGTTATGAAGCTCCAAAAATCTTATTTTTTTTGTTAATGCTGAAAATATTACATGGTCATCTTTGAATGCTCATAACTCGGGTATTTGATGTCGGATCATGGTCATTTTTGGCAAAAAATTAAATTTGCTGGCATGGCCATTTTTAAATGGCAATCTATAATTCTGATCTTAACGAGTCTAAAAAGGTATACCACTCAAAGATCGGACTTATTTTGGCCGAGATATGCAAGTTATGAAGCTCCAAAAATCTTATTTTTTTGTTAATGCTGAAAATATTACATGGTCATCTTTGAATGCTCATAACTCGGGTATTTGATGTCGGATCATGGTCATTTTTGGCAAAAAATGAAATTTGCTGGCATGGCCATTTTTAAATGGCAATCTATAATTCTGATCTTAACGAGTCTAAAAAGGTATACCACTCAAAGATCGGACTTATTTTGGCCGAGATATGCAAGTTATGAAGCTCCAAAAATCTTATTTTTTTGTTAATGCTGAAAATATTACATGGTCATCTTTGAATGCTCATAACTCGGGTATTTGATGTCGGATCATGGTCATTTTTGGCAAAAAATGAAATTTGCTGGCATGGCCATTTTTAAATGGCAATCTATAATTCTGATCTTAACGAGTCTAAAAAGGTATACCACTCAAAGATCGGACTTATTTTGGCCGAGATATGCAAGTTATGAAGCTCCAAAAATCTTATTTTTTTGTTAATGCTGAAAATATTACATGGTCATCTTTGAATGCTCATAACTCGGGTATTTGATGTCGGATCATGGTCATTTTTGGCAAAAAATGAAATTTGCTGGCATGGCCATTTTTAAATGGCAATCTATAATTCTGATCTTAACGAGTCTAAAAAGGTATACCACTCAAAGATCGGACTTATTTTGGCCGAGATATGCAAGTTATGAAGCTCCAAAAATCTTATTTTTTTGTTAATGCTGAAAATATTACATGGTCATCTTTGAATGCTCATAACTCGGGTATTTGATGTCGGATCATGGTCATTTTTGGCAAAAAATGAAATTTGCTGGCATGGCCATTTTTAAATGGCAATCTATAATTCTGATCTTAACGAGTCTAAAAAGGTATACCACTCAAAGATCGGACTTATTTTGGCCGAGATATGCAAGTTATGAAGCTCCAAAAATCTTATTTTTTTGTTAATGCTGAAAATATTACATGGTCATCTTTGAATGCTCATAACTCGGGTATTTGATGTCGGATCATGGTCATTTTGAAAAAAATTGGTTTTAATATTATTTTGGCCGAGATATGCAAGTTATGAAGCTCCAAAAATCTTATTTTTTTGTTAATGCTGAAAATATTACATGGTCATCTTTGAATGCTCATAACTCGGGTATTTGATGTCGGATCATGGTCATTTTTGGCAAAAAATGAAATTTGCTGGCATGGCCATTTTTAAATGGCAATCTATAATTCTGATCTTAACGAGTCTAAAAAGGTATACCACTCAAAGATCGGACTTATTTTGGCCGAGATATGCAAGTTATGAAGCTCCAAAAATCTTATTTTTTTGTTAATGCTGAAAATATTACATGGTCATCTTTGAATGCTCATAACTCGGGTATTTGATGTCGGATCATGGTCATTTTTGGCAAAAAATGAAATTTGCTGGCATGGCCATTTTTAAATGGCAATCTATAATTCTGATCTTAACGAGTCTAAAAAGGTATACCACTCAAAGATCGGACTTATTTTGGCCGAGATATGCAAGTTATGAAGCTCCAAAAATCTTATTTTTTTGTTAATGCTGAAAATATTACATGGTCATCTTTGAATGCTCATAACTCGGGTATTTGATGTCGGATCATGGTCATTTTTGGCAAAAAATTAAATTTGCTGGCATGGCCATTTTTAAATGGCAATCTATAATTCTGATCTTAACGAGTCTAAAAAGGTATACCACTCAAAGATCGGACTTATTTTGGCCGAGATATGCAAGTTATGAAGCTCCAAAAATCTTATTTTTTTGTTAATGCTGAAAATATTACATGGTCATCTTTGAATGCTCATAACTCGGGTATTTGATGTCGGATCATGGTCATTTTTGGCAAAAAATGAAATTTGCTGGCATGGCCATTTTTAAATGGCAATCTATAATTCTGATCTTAACGAGTCTAAAAAGGTATACCACTCAAAGATCGGACTTATTTTGGCCGAGATATGCAAGTTATGAAGCTCCAAAAATCTTATTTTTTTGTTAATGCTGAAAATATTACATGGTCATCTTTGAATGCTCATAACTCGGGTATTTGATGTCGGATCATGGTCATTTTTGGCAAAAAATGAAATTTGCTGGCATGGCCATTTTTAAATGGCAATCTATAATTCTGATCTTAACGAGTCTAAAAAGGTATACCACTCAAAGATCGGACTTATTTTGGCCGAGATATGCAAGTTATGAAGCTCCAAAAATCTTATTTTTTTGTTAATGCTGAAAATATTACATGGTCATCTTTGAATGCTCATAACTCGGGTATTTGATGTCGGATCATGGTCATTTTTGGCAAAAAATTAAATTTGCTGGCATGGCCATTTTTAAATGGCAATCTATAATTCTGATCTTAACGAGTCTAAAAAGGTATACCACTCAAAGATCGGACTTATTTTGGCCGAGATATGCAAGTTATGAAGCTCCAAAAATCTTATTTTTTTGTTAATGCTGAAAATATTACATGGTCATCTTTGAATGCTCATAACTCGGGTATTTGATGTCGGATCATGGTCATTTTTGGCAAAAAATGAAATTTGCTGGCATGGCCATTTTTAAATGGCAATCTATAATTCTGATCTTAACGAGTCTAAAAAGGTATACCACTCAAAGATCGGACTTATTTTGGCCGAGATATGCAAGTTATGAAGCTCCAAAAATCTTATTTTTTTGTTAATGCTGAAAATATTACATGGTCATCTTTGAATGCTCATAACTCGGGTATTTGATGTCGGATCATGGTCATTTTTGGCAAAAAATTAAATTTGCTGGCATGGCCATTTTTAAATGGCAATCTATAATTCTGATCTTAACGAGTCTAAAAAGGTATACCACTCAAAGATCGGACTTATTTTGGCCGAGATATGCAAGTTATGAAGCTCCAAAAATCTTATTTTTTTGTTAATGCTGAAAATATTACATGGTCATCTTTGAATGCTCATAACTCGGGTATTTGATGTCGGATCATGGTCATTTTTGGCAAAAAATGAAATTTGCTGGCATGGCCATTTTTAAATGGCAATCTATAATTCTGATCTTAACGAGTCTAAAAAGGTATACCACTCAAAGATCGGACTTATTTTGGCCGAGATATGCAAGTTATGAAGCTCCAAAAATCTTATTTTTTTGTTAATGCTGAAAATATTACATGGTCATCTTTGAATGCTCATAACTCGGGTATTTGATGTCGGATCATGGTCATTTTTGGCAAAAAATGAAATTTGCTGGCATGGCCATTTTTAAATGGCAATCTATAATTCTGATCTTAACGAGTCTAAAAAGGTATACCACTCAAAGATCGGACTTATTTTGGCCGAGATATGCAAGTTATGAAGCTCCAAAAATCTTATTTTTTTGTTAATGCTGAAAATATTACATGGTCATCTTTGAATGCTCATAACTCGGGTATTTGATGTCGGATCATGGTCATTTTTGGCAAAAAATGAAATTTGCTGGCATGGCCATTTTTAAATGGCAATCTATAATTCTGATCTTAACGAGTCTAAAAAGGTATACCACTCAAAGATCGGACTTATTTTGGCCGAGATATGCAAGTTATGAAGCTCCAAAAATCTTATTTTTTTGTTAATGCTGAAAATATTACATGGTCATCTTTGAATGCTCATAACTCGGGTATTTGATGTCGGATCATGGTCATTTTTGGCAAAAAATTAAATTTGCTGGCATGGCCATTTTTAAATGGCAATCTATAATTCTGATCTTAACGAGTCTAAAAAGGTATACCACTCAAAGATCGGACTTATTTTGGCCGAGATATGCAAGTTATGAAGCTCCAAAAATCTTATTTTTTTGTTAATGCTGAAAATATTACATGGTTATCTTTGAATGCTCATAACTCGGGTATTTGATGTCGGATCATGGTCATTTTTGGCAAAAAATGAAATTTGCTGGCATGGCCATTTTTAAATGGCAATCTATAATTCTGATCTTAACGAGTCTAAAAAGGTATACCACTCAAAGATCGGACTTATTTTGGCCGAGATATGCAAGTTATGAAGCTCCAAAAATCTTATTTTTTTGTTAATGCTGAAAATATTACATGGTCATCTTTGAATGCTCATAGCTCGGGTATTTGATGTCGGATCAAGGTCATTTTTGGCAAAAAATTAAATTTGCTGGCATGGCCATTTTTAAATGGCAATCTATAATTCTGATCTTAACGAGTCTAAAAAGGTATACCACTCAAAGATCGGACTTATTTTGACCGAGATATGCAAGTTATGAAGCTCCAAAAATCTTATTTTTTTGTTAATGCTGAAAATATTACATGGTCATCTTTGAATGCTCATAACTCGGGTATTTGATGTCGGATCATGGTCATTTTTAGCAAAAAATGAAATTTGCTGGCATGGCCATTTTTAAATATCAATCTATAATTCTGATCTTAACGAGTCTAAAAAGGTATACCACTCAAAGATCGGACTTATTTTGGCCGAGATATGCAAGTTATGAAGTTCCAAAAATCTTATTTTTTTGTTAATGCTGAAAATATTACATGGTTATCTTTGAATGCTCATAGCTCGGGTATTTGATGTCGGATCATGGTCATTTTTGGCAAAAAATGAAATTTGATGGCATGGCCATTTTTAAATGGCAATCTATAATTCTGATCTTAACGAGTCTAAAAAGGTATACCACTCAAAGATCGGACTTATTTTGGCCAAGATATGGAAGTTATGAAGCTCCAAAAATCTTATTTTTTTGTTAATGCTGAAAATATTACATGGTTATCTTTGAATGCTCATAACTCGGGTATTTGATGTCGGATCATGGCCATTTTTAAATGGCAATCTATAATTCTGATCTTAACGAGTCTAAAAAGGTATACCACTCAAAGATCGGACTTATTTTGGCCGAGATATGCAAGTTATGAAACTCCAAAAATCTTATTTTTTTGTTAATGCTGAAAATATTACATGGTCATCTTTGAATGCTCATTACTCGGGTATTTGATGTCGGATCATGGTCATTTTTGGCAAAAAATGAAATTTGCTGGCATGGCCATTTTTAAATGGCAATCTATAATTCTGATCTTAACGAGTCTAAAAAGGTATACCACTCAAAGTTCGGACTTATTTTGACCGAGATATGCA
>JAWNPD010000301.1:0-35070 GCA_035045305.1 Drosophila maculinotata
TTGCTGGCATGGCCATTTTTAAATGGCAATCTCTAATTCTGATCTTAACGAGTCTAAAAAGGTATACCACTCAAAGATCGGACTTATTTTGGCCGAGATATGCAAGTTATGAAGCTCCAAAAATCTTATTTTTTTGTTAATGCTGAAAATATTACATGGTCATCTTTGAATGCTCATAACTCGGGTATTTGATGTCGGATCATGGTCATTTTTGGCAAAAAATTAAATAAGCTGGCATGGCCATTTTTAAATGGCAATCTATAATTCTGATCTTAACGAGTCTAAAAAGGTATACCACTCAAAGATCGGACTTATTTTGTCCGAGATATGCAAGTTATGAAGCTCAAAAATCTTATTTTTTTTGTTAATGCTGAAAATATTACATGGTCATCATTGAATGCTCATAACTCGGATATTTGATGTCGGATCATGGTAATTTTTGGCAAAAAATGAAATTTGCTGGCATGGCCATTTTTAAATGGCAATCTATAATTCTGATCTTAACGAGTCTAAAAAGGTATACCACTCAAAGATCGGACTTATTTTGGCCAATATATGCAAGTTATGAAGCTCCAAAAATCTTATTTTTTTTGTTAATGCTGAAAATATTACATGGTTATCTTTGAATGCTCATAACTCGGGTATTTGATGTCGGATCATGGTAATTTTTGGCAAAAAATGAAATTTGCTGGCATGGCCATTTTTAAATGGCAATCTCTAATTCTCATTTTAACGAGTCTAAAAAGGTATACCACTCAAAGATCGGACTTATTTTGGCCGAGATATGCAAGTTATGAAGCTCCAAAAATCTAATTTTTTTGTTAATGCTGAAAATATTACATGGTCATCTTTGAATGCTCATAACTCGGGTATTTGATGTCGGATCATGGTAATTTTTGGCAAAAAATTAAATTTTCTGGCATGGCCATTTTTAAATGGCAATCTATAATTCTGATCTTAACGAGTCTAAAAAGGTATACCACTCAAAGATCGGACTTATTTTGGCCGAGATATGCAAGTTATGAAGCTCCAAAAATCTTATTTTTTTGTTAATGCTGAAAATATTACATGGTCATCTTTGAATGCTCATAACTCGGGTATTTGATGTCGGATCATGGTCATTTTTGGCAAAAAATAAAACAAGCTGGCATGGCCATTTTCAAATGGCAATCTATAATTCTGATCTTAACGAGTCTTAAAAGGTATACCACTCAAAGATCGGACTTATTTTGGCCGAGATATGCAAGTTATGAAGCTCCAAAAATCTTATTTTTTTGTTAATGCTGAAAACACGACATGGTCATTCTTGAATGCTCATAACTCGGGTATTTGATGTCGGATCATGGTCATTTTTGGCACAAAATTAAATAAGCTGGCATGGCCATTTTTAAATAGCAATCTATAATTCTGATCTTAACGAGTCTAAAAAGGTATACCACTCAAAGATCGGACTTATTTTGGCCGAGATATGCAAGTTATGAAGCTCCAAAAATCTTATTTTTTTGTTAATGCTGAAAATATTACATGGTTATCTTTGAATGGTCATAACTCGGGTATTTGATGTCGGATCATGGCCATTTTTGGCAAAAAATGAAATTTGCTGGCATGGCCATTTTTAAATGGCAATCTATAATTCTGATCTTAACGAGTCTAAAAAGGTATACCACTCAAAGATCGGACTTATTTTGGCCGAGATATGCAAGTTATGAAGCTCCAAAAATCGTATTTTTTTGTTAATGCTGAAAATATTATATGGTCATTTTTGAATGCTCATAACTCGGGTATTTGATGTCGGATCATGGTCATTTTTGGCAAAAAATTAAATAAGCTGGCATGGCCATTTTTAAATGGCAATCTATAATTCTGATCTTAACGAGTCTAAAAAGGTATACCACTCAAAGATCGGACTTATTTTGGCCGAGATATGCAAGTTATGAAGCTCCAAAAATCTTATATTTTTGTTAATGCTGAAAATATTACATGGTCATCTTTGAATGCTCATAACTCGGGTATTTGATGTCGGATCATGGTCATTTTTGGCAAAAAATGAAATTTGCTGGCATGGCCATTTTTAAATGGCAATCTATAATTCTGATCTTAACGAGTCTAAAAAGGTATACCACTCAAAGATCGGACTTATTTTGGCCGAGAAATGCAAGTAATGAAGCTCCAAAAATCTTATTTTTTTGTTAAGGCTGAAAATATTACATGGTCATCTTTGAATGCTCATAACTCGGGTATTTGATGTCGGATCATGGTCATTTTTGGCAAAAAATTAAATAAGCTGGTATGGCCATTTTTAAATGGCAATCTATAATTCTGACCTTAACGAGTCTAAAAAGGTATACCACTCAAAGATCGGACTTATTTTGGCCGAGATATGCAAGTTATAAAGCTCCAAAAATCTTATTTTTTTGGTAATGCTGAAAATATTACATGGTCATCTTTGAATGCTCATAACTCTGGTATTTGATGTCGGATCATGGTCATTTTTGGCAAAAAATTAAATTTGCTGGAATGGCCATTTTTAGATGGCAATCTATAATTCTGATCTTAACGAGTCTAAAAAGGTATACCACTCAAAGATCGGACTTATTTTGGCCGAGATATGCAAGTTATGAAGCTCCAAAAATCTAATATTTTTGTTAATGCTGAAAATATTACATGGTCATCTTTGAATGCTCATAACTCGGGTATTTGATGTCGGATCATGGTCATTTTTGGCAAAAAATGAAATTTGCTGGCATGGCCATTTTTAAATGGCAATCTATAATTCTGATCTTAACGAGTCTAAAAAGGTATACCACTCAAAGATCGGACTTATTTTGGCCGAGATATGCAAGTTATGAAGCTCCAAAAATCTTATTTTTTTGTTAATGCTGAAAATTTTACATGGTTATCTTTGAATGCTCATAACTCGGGTATTTGATGTCGGATCATGGTCATTTTTGGCAAAAAATGAAATTTGCTGGCATGGCCGTTTTTAAATGGCAATCTATAATTCTGATCTAAACGAGTCTAAAAAGTATACCACTCAAAGATCGGACTTATTTTGGCCGAGATATGCAAGTTATGAAGCTCCAAAAATCTAATTTTTTTGTTAATGCTGAAAATATTACATGGTCATCTTTGAATGCTCATAACTCGGGTATTTGATGTCGGATCATGGTCATTTTTGGCAAAAAATGAAATTTGCTGGCATGGCCATTTTTAAATGGCAATCTATAATTCTGATCTTAACGAGTCTAAAAAGGTATACCACTCAAAGATCGGACTTATTTTGGCCGAGATATGCAAGTTATGAAGCTCCAAAAATCTTATTTTTTTGTTAATGCTGAAAATATTACATGGTCATCTTTGAATGCTCATAACTCGGGTATTTGATGTCGGATCATGGTCATTTTTGGCAAAAAATGAAATTTGCTGGCATGGCCATTTTTAAATGGCAATCTATAATTCTGATCTTAACGAGTCTAAAAAGGTATACCACTCAAAGATCGGACTTATTTTGGCCGAGATATGCAAGTTATGAAGCTCCAAAAATCTTATTTTTTTGTTAATGCTGAAAATATTACATGGTCATCTTTGAATGCTCATAACTCGGGTATTTGATGTCGGATCATGGTCATTTTTGGCAAAAAATGAAATTTGCTGGCATGGCCATTTTTAAATGGCAATCTATAATTCTGATCTTAACGAGTCTAAAAAGGTATACCACTCAAAGATCGGACTTATTTTGGCCGAGATATGCAAGTTATGAAGCTCCAAAAATCTTATTTTTTTGTTAATGCTGAAAATATTACATGGTCATCTTTGAATGCTCATAACTCGGGTATTTGATGTCGGATCATGGTCATTTTTGGCAAAAAATGAATTTGCTGGCATGGCCATTTTTAAAATGGCAATCTATAATTCTGATCTTAACGAGTCTAAAAAGGTATACCACTCAAAGATCGGACTTATTTTGGCCGAGATATGCAAGTTATGAAGCTCCAAAAATCTAATATTTTTTGTTAATGCTGAAAATATTACATGGTCATCTTTGAATGCTCATAACTCGGGTATTTGATGTCGGATCATGGTCATTTTTGGCAAAAAATGAAATTTGCTGGCATGGCCATTTTTAAATGGCAATCTATAATTCTGATCTTAACGAGTCTAAAAAGGTATACCACTCAAAGATCGGACTTATTTTGGCCGAGATATGCAAGTTATGAAGCTCCAAAAATCTTATTTTTTTGTTAATGCTGAAAATATTACATGGTCATCTTTGAATGCTCATAACTCGGGTATTTGATGTCGGATCATGGTCATTTTTGGCAAAAAATGAAATTTGCTGGCATGGCCATTTTTAAATGGCAATCTATAATTCTGATCTTAACGAGTCTAAAAAGGTATACCACTCAAAGATCGGACTTATTTTGGCCGAGATATGCAAGTTATGAAGCTCCAAAAATCTTATTTTTTTGTTAATGCTGAAAATATTACATGGTTATCTTTGAATGCTCATAACTCGGGTATTTGATGTCGGATCATGGTCATTTTTGGCAAAAAATGAAATTTGCTGGCATGGCCATTTTTAAATGGCAATCTATAATTCTGATCTTAACGAGTCTAAAAAGGTATACCACTCAAAGATCGGACTTATTTTGGCCGAGATATGCAAGTTATGAAGCTCCAAAAATCTTATTTTTTTGTTAATGCTGAAAATATTACATGGTCATCTTTGAATGCTCATAACTCGGGTATTTGATGTCGGATCATGGTCATTTTTGGCAAAAAATGAAATTTGCTGGCATGGCCATTTTTAAATGGCAATCTATAATTCTGATCTTAACGAGTCTAAAAAGGTATACCACTCAAAGATCGGACTTATTTTGGCCGAGATATGCAAGTTATGAAGCTCCAAAAATCTTATTTTTTTGTTAATGCTGAAAATATTACATGGTCATCTTTGAATGCTCATAACTCGGGTATTTGATGTCGGATCATGGTCATTTTTGGCAAAAAATGAAATTTGCTGGCATGGCCATTTTTAAATGGCAATCTATAATTCTGATCTTAACGAGTCTAAAAAGGTATACCACTCAAAGATCGGACTTATTTTGGCCGAGATATGCAAGTTATGAAGCTCCAAAAATCTTATTTTTTTGTTAATGCTGAAAATATTACATGGTCATCTTTGAATGCTCATAACTCGGGTATTTGATGTCGGATCATGGTCATTTTTGGCAAAAAATGAAATTTGCTGGCATGGCCATTTTTAAATGGCAATCTATAATTCTGATCTTAACGAGTCTAAAAAGGTATACCACTCAAAGATCGGACTTATTTTGGCCGAGATATGCAAGTTATGAAGCTCCAAAAATCTTATTTTTTTGTTAATGCTGAAAATATTACATGGTCATCTTTGAATGCTCATAACTCGGGTATTTGATGTCGGATCATGGTCATTTTTGGCAAAAAATGAAATTTGCTGGCATGGCCATTTTTAAATGGCAATCTATAATTCTGATCTTAACGAGTCTAAAAAGGTATACCACTCAAAGATCGGACTTATTTTGGCCGAGATATGCAAGTTATGAAGCTCCAAAAATCTTATTTTTTTGTTAATGCTGAAAATATTACATGGTCATCTTTGAATGCTCATAACTCGGGTATTTGATGTCGGATCATGGTCATTTTTGGCAAAAAATGAAATTTGCTGGCATGGCCATTTTTAAATGGCAATCTATAATTCTGATCTTAACGAGTCTAAAAAGGTATACCACTCAAAGATCGGACTTATTTTGGCCGAGATATGCAAGTTATGAAGCTCCAAAAATCTTATTTTTTTGTTAATGCTGAAAATATTACATGGTCATCTTTGAATGCTCATAACTCGGGTATTTGATGTCGGATCATGGTCATTTTTGGCAAAAAATGAAATTTGCTGGCATGGCCATTTTTAAATGGCAATCTATAATTCTGATCTTAACGAGTCTAAAAAGGTATACCACTCAAAGATCGGACTTATTTTGGCCGAGATATGCAAGTTATGAAGCTCCAAAAATCTTATTTTTTTGTTAATGCTGAAAATATTACATGGTCATCTTTGAATGCTCATAACTCGGGTATTTGATGTCGGATCATGGTCATTTTTGGCAAAAAATGAAATTTGCTGGCATGGCCATTTTTAAATGGCAATCTATAATTCTGATCTTAACGAGTCTAAAAAGGTATACCACTCAAAGATCGGACTTATTTTGGCCGAGATATGCAAGTTATGAAGCTCCAAAAATCTTATTTTTTTGTTAATGCTGAAAATATTACATGGTCATCTTTGAATGCTCATAACTCGGGTATTTGATGTCGGATCATGGTCATTTTTGGCAAAAAATGAAATTTGCTGGCATGGCCATTTTTAAATGGCAATCTATAATTCTGATCTTAACGAGTCTAAAAAGGTATACCACTCAAAGATCGGACTTATTTTGGCCGAGATATGCAAGTTATGAAGCTCCAAAAATCTTATTTTTTTTGTTAATGCTGAAAATATTACATGGTCATCTTTGAATGCTCATAACTCGGGTATTTGATGTCGGATCATGGTCATTTTTGGCAAAAAATGAAATTTGCTGGCATGGCCATTTTTAAATGGCAATCTATAATTCTGATCTTAACGAGTCTAAAAAGGTATACCACTCAAAGATCGGACTTATTTTGGCCGAGATATGCAAGTTATGAAGCTCCAAAAATCTTATTTTTTTGTTAATGCTGAAAATATTACATGGTCATCTTTGAATGCTCATAACTCGGGTATTTGATGTCGGATCATGGTCATTTTTGGCAAAAAATGAAATTTGCTGGCATGGCCATTTTTAAATGGCAATCTATAATTCTGATCTTAACGAGTCTAAAAAGGTATACCACTCAAAGATCGGACTTATTTTGGCCGAGATATGCAAGTTATGAAGCTCCAAAAATCTTATTTTTTTGTTAATGCTGAAAATATTACATGGTCATCTTTGAATGCTCATAACTCGGGTATTTGATGTCGGATCATGGTCATTTTTGGCAAAAAATGAAATTTGCTGGCATGGCCATTTTTAAATGGCAATCTATAATTCTGATCTTAACGAGTCTAAAAAGGTATACCACTCAAAGATCGGACTTATTTTGGCCGAGATATGCAAGTTATGAAGCTCCAAAAATCTTATTTTTTTGTTAATGCTGAAAATATTACATGGTTATCTTTGAATGCTCATAACTCGGGTATTTGATGTCGGATCATGGTCATTTTTGGCAAAAAATGAAATTTGCTGGCATGGCCATTTTTAAATGGCAATCTATAATTCTGATCTTAACGAGTCTAAAAAGGTATACCACTCAAAGATCGGACTTATTTTGGCCGAGATATGCAAGTTATGAAGCTCCAAAAATCTTATTTTTTTGTTAATGCTGAAAATATTACATGGTCATCTTTGAATGCTCATAACTCGGGTATTTGATGTCGGATCATGGTCATTTTTGGCAAAAAATGAAATTTGCTGGCATGGCCATTTTTAAATGGCAATCTATAATTCTGATCTTAACGAGTCTAAAAAGGTATACCACTCAAAGATCGGACTTATTTTGGCCGAGATATGCAAGTTATGAAGCTCCAAAAATCTTATTTTTTTTGTTAATGCTGAAAATATTACATGGTTATCTTTGAATGCTCATAACTCGGGTATTTGATGTCGGATCATGGTCATTTTTGGCAAAAAATGAAATTTGCTGGCATGGCCATTTTTAAATGGCAATCTCTAATTCTCATCTTAACGAGTCTAAAAAGGTATACCACTCAAAGATCGGACTTATTTTGGCCGAGATATGCAAGTTATGAAGCTCCAAAAATCTAATTTTTTTGTTAATGCTGAAAATATTACATGGTCATCTTTGAATGCTCATAACTCGGGTATTTGATGTCGGATCATGGTCATTTTTGGCAAAAAATGAAATTTGCTGGCATGGCCATTTTTAAATGGCAATCTATAATTCTGATCTTAACGAGTCTAAAAAGGTATACCACTCAAAGATCGGACTTATTTTGGCCGAGATATGCAAGTTATGAAGCTCCAAAAATCTTATTTTTTTGTTAATGCTGAAAATATTACATGGTCATCTTTGAATGCTCATAACTCGGGTATTTGATGTCGGATCATGGTCATTTTTGGCAAAAAATGAAACAAGCTGGCATGGCCATTTTCAAATGGCAATCTATAATTCTGATCTTAACGAGTCTTAAAAGGTATACCACTCAAAGATCGGACTTATTTTGGCCGAGATATGCAAGTTATGAAGCTCCAAAAATCTTATTTTTTTGTTAATGCTGAAAACACAACATGGTCATTCTTGAATGCTCATAACTCGGGTATTTGATGTCGGATCATGGTCATTTTTGGCACAAAATTAAATTTGCTGGCATGGCCATTTTTAAATGGCAATCTATAATTCTGATCTTAACGAGTCTAAAAAGGTATACCACTCAAAGATCGGACTTATTTTGGCCGAGATATGCAAGTTATGAAGCTCCAAAAATCTTATTTTTTTGTTAATGCTGAAAATATTACATGGTCATCTTTGAATGCTCATAACTCGGGTATTTGATGTCGGATCATGGTCATTTTTGGCAAAAAATGAAATTTGCTGGCATGGCCATTTTTAAATGGCAATCTATAATTCTGATCTTAACGAGTCTAAAAAGGTATACCACTCAAAGATCGGACTTATTTTGGCCGAGATATGCAAGTTATGAAGCTCCAAAAATCTTATTTTTTTGTTAATGCTGAAAATATTACATGGTCATCTTTGAATGCTCATAACTCGGGTATTTGATGTCGGATCATGGTCATTTTTGGCAAAAAATGAAATTTGCTGGCATGGCCATTTTTAAATGGCAATCTATAATTCTGATCTTAACGAGTCTAAAAAGGTATACCACTCAAAGATCGGACTTATTTTGGCCGAGAAATGCAAGTTATGAAGCTCCAAAAATCTTATTTTTTTGTTAATGCTGAAAATATTACATGGTCATCTTTGAATGCTCATAACTCGGGTATTTGATGTCGGATCATGGTCATTTTTGGCAAAAAATTAAATAAGCTGGTATGGCCATTTTTAAATGGCAATCTATAATTCTGACCTTAACGAGTCTAAAAAGGTATACCACTCAAAGATCGGACTTATTTTGGCCGAGATATGCAAGTTATGAAGCTCCAAAAATCTTATTTTTTTGTTAATGCTGAAAATATTACATGGTCATCTTTGAATGCTCATAACTCGGGTATTTGATGTCGGATCATGGTCATTTTTGGCAAAAAATTAAATTTGCTGGAATGGCCATTTTTAGATGGCAATCTATAATTCTGATCTTAACGAGTCTAAAAAGGTATACCACTCAAAGATCGGACTTATTTTGGCCGAGATATGCAAGTTATGAAGCTCCAAAAATCTAATATTTTTGTTAATGCTGAAAATATTACATGGTCATCTTTGAATGCTCATAACTCGGGTATTTGATGTCGGATCATGGTCATTTTTGGCAAAAAATGAAATTTGCTGGCATGGCCATTTTTAAATGGCAATCTATAATTCTGATCTTAACGAGTCTAAAAAGGTATACCACTCAAAGATCGGACTTATTTTGGCCGAGATATGCAAGTTATGAAGCTCCAAAAATCTTATTTTTTTGTTAATGCTGAAAATATTACATGGTTATCTTTGAATGCTCATAACTCGGGTATTTGATGTCGGATCATGGTCATTTTTGGCAAAAAATGAAATTTGCTGGCATGGCCGTTTTTAAATGGCAATCTATAATTCTGATCTAAACGAGTCTAAAAAGTATACCACTCAAAGATCGGACTTATTTTGGCCGAGATATGCAAGTTATGAAGCTCCAAAAATCTAATTTTTTTGTTAATGCTGAAAATATTACATGGTCATCTTTGAATGCTCATAACTCGGGTATTTGATGTCGGATCATGGTCATTTTTGGCAAAAAATGAAATTTGCTGGCATGGCCATTTTTAAATGGCAATCTATAATTCTGATCTTAACGAGTCTAAAAAGGTATACCACTCAAAGATCGGACTTATTTTGGCCGAGATATGCAAGTTATGAAGCTCCAAAAATCTTATTTTTTTGTTAATGCTGAAAATATTACATGGTCATCTTTGAATGCTCATAACTCGGGTATTTGATGTCGGATCATGGTCATTTTTGGCAAAAAATGAAATTTGCTGGCATGGCCATTTTTAAATGGCAATCTATAATTCTGATCTTAACGAGTCTAAAAAGGTATACCACTCAAAGATCGGACTTATTTTGGCCGAGATATGCAAGTTATGAAGCTCCAAAAATCTTATTTTTTTGTTAATGCTGAAAATATTACATGGTCATCTTTGAATGCTCATAACTCGGGTATTTGATGTCGGATCATGGTCATTTTTGGCAAAAAATTAAATTTGCTGGCATGGCCATTTTTAAATGGCAATCTATAATTCTGATCTTAACGAGTCTAAAAAGGTATACCACTCAAAGATCGGACTTATTTTGGCCGAGATATGCAAGTTATGAAGCTCCAAAAATCTTATTTTTTTGTTAATGCTGAAAATATTACATGGTCATCTTTGAATGCTCATAACTCGGGTATTTGATGTCGGATCATGGTCATTTTTGGCAAAAAATGAAATTTGCTGGCATGGCCATTTTTAAATGGCAATCTATAATTCTGATCTTAACGAGTCTAAAAAGGTATACCACTCAAAGATCGGACTTATTTTGGCCGAGATATGCAAGTTATGAAGCTCCAAAAATCTTATTTTTTTGTTAATGCTGAAAATATTACATGGTCATCTTTGAATGCTCATAACTCGGGTATTTGATGTCGGATCATGGTCATTTTTGGCAAAAAATGAAATTTGCTGGCATGGCCATTTTTAAATGGCAATCTATAATTCTGATCTTAACGAGTCTAAAAAGGTATACCACTCAAAGATCGGACTTATTTTGGCCGAGATATGCAAGTTATGAAGCTCCAAAAATCTTATTTTTTTGTTAATGCTGAAAATATTACATGGTCATCTTTGAATGCTCATAACTCGGGTATTTGATGTCGGATCATGGTCATTTTTGGCAAAAAATGAAATTTGCTGGCATGGCCATTTTTAAATGGCAATCTATAATTCTGATCTTAACGAGTCTAAAAAGGTATACCACTCAAAGATCGGACTTATTTTGGCCGAGATATGCAAGTTATGAAGCTCCAAAAATCTTATTTTTTTGTTAATGCTGAAAATATTACATGGTCATCTTTGAATGCTCATAACTCGGGTATTTGATGTCGGATCATGGTCATTTTTGGCAAAAAATGAAATTTGCTGGCATGGCCATTTTTAAATGGCAATCTATAATTCTGATCTTAACGAGTCTAAAAAGGTATACCACTCAAAGATCGGACTTATTTTGGCCGAGATATGCAAGTTATGAAGCTCCAAAAATCTTATTTTTTTGTTAATGCTGAAAATATTACATGGTCATCTTTGAATGCTCATAACTCGGGTATTTGATGTCGGATCATGGTCATTTTTGGCAAAAAATGAAATTTGCTGGCATGGCCATTTTTAAATGGCAATCTATAATTCTGATCTTAACGAGTCTAAAAAGGTATACCACTCAAAGATCGGACTTATTTTGGCCGAGATATGCAAGTTATGAAGCTCCAAAAATCTTATTTTTTTGTTAATGCTGAAAATATTACATGGTCATCTTTGAATGCTCATAACTCGGGTATTTGATGTCGGATCATGGTCATTTTTGGCAAAAAATGAAATTTGCTGGCATGGCCATTTTTAAATGGCAATCTATAATTCTGATCTTAACGAGTCTAAAAAGGTATACCACTCAAAGATCGGACTTATTTTGGCCGAGATATGCAAGTTATGAAGCTCCAAAAATCTAATTTTTTTGTTAATGCTGAAAATATTACATGGTCATCTTTGAATGCTCATAACTCGGGTATTTGATGTCGGATCATGGTCATTTTTGGCAAAAAATGAAATTTGCTGGCATGGCCATTTTTAAATGGCAATCTATAATTCTGATCTTAACGAGTCTAAAAAGGTATACCACTCAAAGATCGGACTTATTTTGGCCGAGATATGCAAGTTATGAAGCTCCAAAAATCTTATTTTTTTGTTAATGCTGAAAATATTACATGGTCATCTTTGAATGCTCATAACTCGGGTATTTGATGTCGGATCATGGTCATTTTTGGCAAAAAATGAAATTTGCTGGCATGGCCATTTTTAAATGGCAATCTATAATTCTGATCTTAACGAGTCTAAAAAGGTATACCACTCAAAGATCGGACTTATTTTGGCCGAGATATGCAAGTTATGAAGCTCCAAAAATCTTATTTTTTTGTTAATGCTGAAAATATTACATGGTCATCTTTGAATGCTCATAACTCGGGTATTTGATGTCGGATCATGGTCATTTTTGGCAAAAAATGAAATTTGCTGGCATGGCCATTTTTAAATGGCAATCTATAATTCTGATCTTAACGAGTCTAAAAAGGTATACCACTCAAAGATCGGACTTATTTTGGCCGAGATATGCAAGTTATGAAGCTCCAAAAATCTTATTTTTTTGTTAATGCTGAAAATATTACATGGTCATCTTTGAATGCTCATAACTCGGGTATTTGATGTCGGATCATGGTCATTTTTGGCAAAAAATGAAATTTGCTGGCATGGCCATTTTTAAATGGCAATCTATAATTCTGATCTTAACGAGTCTAAAAAGGTATACCACTCAAAGATCGGACTTATTTTGGCCGAGATATGCAAGTTATGAAGCTCCAAAAATCTTATTTTTTTGTTAATGCTGAAAATATTACATGGTCATCTTTGAATGCTCATAACTCGGGTATTTGATGTCGGATCATGGTCATTTTTGGCAAAAAATGAAATTTGCTGGCATGGCCATTTTTAAATGGCAATCTATAATTCTGATCTTAACGAGTCTAAAAAGGTATACCACTCAAAGATCGGACTTATTTTGGCCGAGATATGCAAGTTATGAAGCTCCAAAAATCTTATTTTTTTGTTAATGCTGAAAATATTACATGGTCATCTTTGAATGCTCATAACTCGGGTATTTGATGTCGGATCATGGTCATTTTTGGCAAAAAATGAAATTTGCTGGCATGGCCATTTTTAAATGGCAATCTATAATTCTGATCTTAACGAGTCTAAAAAGGTATACCACTCAAAGATCGGACTTATTTTGGCCGAGATATGCAAGTTATGAAGCTCCAAAAATCTTATTTTTTTGTTAATGCTGAAAATATTACATGGTCATCTTTGAATGCTCATAACTCGGGTATTTGATGTCGGATCATGGTCATTTTTGGCAAAAAATGAAATTTGCTGGCATGGCCATTTTTAAATGGCAATCTATAATTCTGATCTTAACGAGTCTAAAAAGGTATACCACTCAAAGATCGGACTTATTTTGGCCGAGATATGCAAGTTATGAAGCTCCAAAAATCTAATTTTTTTGTTAATGCTGAAAATATTACATGGTCATCTTTGAATGCTCATAACTCGGGTATTTGATGTCGGATCATGGTCATTTTTGGCAAAAAATGAAATTTGCTGGCATGGCCATTTTTAAATGGCAATCTATAATTCTGATCTTAACGAGTCTAAAAAGGTATACCACTCAAAGATCGGACTTATTTTGGCCGAGATATGCAAGTTATGAAGCTCCAAAAATCTTATTTTTTTGTTAATGCTGAAAATATTACATGGTCATCTTTGAATGCTCATAACTCGGGTATTTGATGTCGGATCATGGTCATTTTTGGCAAAAAATGAAATTTGCTGGCATGGCCATTTTTAAATGGCAATCTATAATTCTGATCTTAACGAGTCTAAAAAGGTATACCACTCAAAGATCGGACTTATTTTGGCCGAGATATGCAAGTTATGAAGCTCCAAAAATCTTATTTTTTTGTTAATGCTGAAAATATTACATGGTCATCTTTGAATGCTCATAACTCGGGTATTTGATGTCGGATCATGGTCATTTTTGGCAAAAAATGAAATTTGCTGGCATGGCCATTTTTAAATGGCAATCTATAATTCTGATCTTAACGAGTCTAAAAAGGTATACCACTCAAAGATCGGACTTATTTTGGCCGAGATATGCAAGTTATGAAGCTCCAAAAATCTTATTTTTTTGTTAATGCTGAAAATATTACATGGTCATCTTTGAATGCTCATAACTCGGGTATTTGATGTCGGATCATGGTCATTTTTGGCAAAAAATGAAATTTGCTGGCATGGCCATTTTTAAATGGCAATCTATAATTCTGATCTTAACGAGTCTAAAAAGGTATACCACTCAAAGATCGGACTTATTTTGGCCGAGATATGCAAGTTATGAAGCTCCAAAAATCTTATTTTTTTGTTAATGCTGAAAATATTACATGGTTATCTTTGAATGCTCATAACTCGGGTATTTGATGTCGGATCATGGTCATTTTTGGCAAAAAATGAAATTTGCTGGCATGGCCATTTTTAAATGGCAATCTATAATTCTGATCTTAACGAGTCTAAAAAGGTATACCACTCAAAGATCGGACTTATTTTGGCCGAGATATGCAAGTTATGAAGCTCCAAAAATCTAATTTTTTTGTTAATGCTGAAAATATTACATGGTCATCTTTGAATGCTCATAACTCGGGTATTTGATGTCGGATCATGGTCATTTTTGGCAAAAAATGAAATTTGCTGGCATGGCCATTTTTAAATGGCAATCTATAATTCTGATCTTAACGAGTCTAAAAAGGTATACCACTCAAAGATCGGACTTATTTTGGCCGAGATATGCAAGTTATGAAGCTCCAAAAATCGAATTTTTTTGTTAATGCTGAAAATATTACATGGTCATCTTTGAATGCTCATAACTCGGGTATTTGATGTCGAATCATGGTCATTTTTGGCAAAAAATGAAATTTGCTGGCATGGCCATTTTTAAATGGCAATCTATAATTCTGATCTTAACGAGTCTAAAAAGGTATACCACTCAAAGATCGGACTTATTTTGGCCGAGATATGCAAGTTATGAAGCTCCAAAAATCTTATTTTTTTGTTAATGCTGAAAATATTACATGGTTATCTTTGAATGCTCATAACTCGGGTATTTGATGTCGGATCATGGTCATTTTTGGCAAAAAATTAAATTTGCTGGCATGGCCATTTTTAAATGGCAATCTATAATTCTGATCTTAACGAGTCTAAAAAGGTATACCACTCAAAGATCGGACTTATTTTGGCCGAGATATGCAAGTTATGAAGCTCCAAAAATCTAATTTTTTTGTTAATGCTGAAAATATTACATGGTCATCTTTGAATGCTCATAACTCGGGTATTTGATGTCGGATCATGGTCATTTTTGGCAAAAAATGAAATTTGCTGGCATGGCCATTTTTAAATGGCAATCTATAATTCTGATCTTAACGAGTCTAAAAAGGTATACCACTCAAAGATCGGACTTATTTTGGCCGAGATATGCAAGTTATGAAGCTCCGAAAATCTTATTTTTTTGTAAATGCTGAAAATATTACATGGTCATCTTTGAATGCTCATAACTCGGGTATTTGATGTCGGATCATGGTCATTTTTGGCAAAAAATTAAATTTGCTGGCATGGCCATTTTTAAATGGCAATCTATAATTCTGTTCTTAACGAGTCTAAAAAGGTATACCACTCAAAGATCGGACTTATTTTGGCCGAGATATGCAAGTTATGAAGCTCCAAAAATCTTATTTTTTTGTTAATGCTGAAAATATTACATGGTCATCTTTGAATGCTCATAACTCGGGTATTTGATATCGGCTCATGGTCATTTTTGGCAAAAAATGAAATTTGCTGGCATGGCCATTTTTAAATGGCAATCTATAATTCTGATCTTAACGAGTCTAAAAAGGTATACCACTCAAAGATCGGACTTATTTTGGCCGAGATATGCAAGTTATGAAGCTCCAAAAATCTTATTTTTTTGTTAATGCTGAAAATATTACATGGTCATCTTTGAATGCTCATAACTCGGGTATTTGATGTCGGATCATGGTCATTTTTGGCAAAAAATGAAATTTGCTGGCATGGCCATTTTTAAATGGCAATCTATAATTCTGATCTTAACGAGTCTAAAAAGGTATACCACTCAAAGATCGGACTTATTTTGGCCGAGATATGCAAGTTATGAAGCTCCAAAAATCTTATTTTTTTGTTAATGCTGAAAATATTACATGGTCATCTTTGAATGCTCATAACTCGGGTATTTGATGTCGGATCATGGTCATTTTTGGCAAAAAATGAAATTTGCTGGCATGGCCATTTTTAAATGGCAATCTATAATTCTGATCTTAACGAGTCTAAAAAGGTATACCACTCAAAGATCGGACTTATTTTGGCCGAGATATGCAAGTTATGAAGCTCCAAAAATCTTATTTTTTTGTTAATGCTGAAAATATTACATGGTCATCTTTGAATGCTCATAACTCGGGTATTTGATGTCGGATCATGGTCATTTTTGGCAAAAAATGAAATTTGCTGGCATGGCCATTTTTAAATGGCAATCTATAATTCTGATCTTAACGAGTCTAAAAAGGTATACCACTCAAAGATCGGACTTATTTTGGCCGAGATATGCAAGTTATGAAGCTCCAAAAATCTTATTTTTTTGTTAATGCTGAAAATATTACATGGTCATCTTTGAATGCTCATAACTCGGGTATTTGATGTCGGATCATGGTCATTTTTGGCAAAAAATGAAATTTGCTGGCATGGCCATTTTTAAATGGCAATCTATAATTCTGATCTTAACGAGTCTAAAAAGGTATACCACTCAAAGATCGGACTTATTTTGGCCGAGATATGCAAGTTATGAAGCTCCAAAAATCTTATTTTTTTGTTAATGCTGAAAATATTACATGGTCATCTTTGAATGCTCATAACTCGGGTATTTGATGTCGGATCATGGTCATTTTTGGCAAAAAATGAAATTTGCTGGCATGGCCATTTTTAAATGGCAATCTATAATTCTGATCTTAACGAGTCTAAAAAGGTATACCACTCAAAGATCGGACTTATTTTGGCCGAGATATGCAAGTTATGAAGCTCCAAAAATCTTATTTTTTTGTTAATGCTGAAAATATTACATGGTCATCTTTGAATGCTCATAACTCGGGTATTTGATGTCGGATCATGGTCATTTTTGGCAAAAAATGAAATTTGCTGGCATGGCCATTTTTAAATGGCAATCTATAATTCTGATCTTAACGAGTCTAAAAAGGTATACCACTCAAAGATCGGACTTATTTTGGCCGAGATATGCAAGTTATGAAGCTCCAAAAATCTTATTTTTTTGTTAATGCTGAAAATATTACATGGTCATCTTTGAATGCTCATAACTCGGGTATTTGATGTCGGATCATGGTCATTTTTGGCAAAAAATGAAATTTGCTGGCATGGCCATTTTTAAATGGCAATCTATAATTCTGATCTTAACGAGTCTAAAAAGGTATACCACTCAAAGATCGGACTTATTTTGGCCGAGATATGCAAGTTATGAAGCTCCAAAAATCTTATTTTTTTGTTAATGCTGAAAATATTACATGGTCATCTTTGAATGCTCATAACTCGGGTATTTGATGTCGGATCATGGTCATTTTTGGCAAAAAATGAAATTTGCTGGCATGGCCATTTTTAAATGGCAATCTATAATTCTGATCTTAACGAGTCTAAAAAGGTATACCACTCAAAGATCGGACTTATTTTGGCCGAGATATGCAAGTTATGAAGCTCCAAAAATCTTATTTTTTTGTTAATGCTGAAAATATTACATGGTCATCTTTGAATGCTCATAACTCGGGTATTTGATGTCGGATCATGGTCATTTTTGGCAAAAAATGAAATTTGCTGGCATGGCCATTTTTAAATGGCAATCTATAATTCTGATCTTAACGAGTCTAAAAAGGTATACCACTCAAAGATCGGACTTATTTTGGCCGAGATATGCAAGTTATGAAGCTCCAAAAATCTTATTTTTTTGTTAATGCTGAAAATATTACATGGTCATCTTTGAATGCTCATAACTCGGGTATTTGATGTCGGATCATGGTCATTTTTGGCAAAAAATGAAATTTGCTGGCATGGCCATTTTTAAATGGCAATCTATAATTCTGATCTTAACGAGTCTAAAAAGGTATACCACTCAAAGATCGGACTTATTTTGGCCGAGATATGCAAGTTATGAAGCTCCAAAAATCTTATTTTTTTGTTAATGCTGAAAATATTACATGGTCATCTTTGAATGCTCATAACTCGGGTATTTGATGTCGGATCATGGTCATTTTTGGCAAAAAATGAAATTTGCTGGCATGGCCATTTTTAAATGGCAATCTATAATTCTGATCTTAACGAGTCTAAAAAGGTATACCACTCAAAGATCGGACTTATTTTGGCCGAGATATGCAAGTTATGAAGCTCCAAAAATCTTATTTTTTTGTTAATGCTGAAAATATTACATGGTCATCTTTGAATGCTCATAACTCGGGTATTTGATGTCGGATCATGGTCATTTTTGGCAAAAAATGAAATTTGCTGGCATGGCCATTTTTAAATGGCAATCTATAATTCTGATCTTAACGAGTCTAAAAAGGTATACCACTCAAAGATCGGACTTATTTTGGCCGAGATATGCAAGTTATGAAGCTCCAAAAATCTTATTTTTTTGTTAATGCTGAAAATATTACATGGTCATCTTTGAATGCTCATAACTCGGGTATTTGATGTCGGATCATGGTCATTTTTGGCAAAAAATTAAATTTGCTGGCATGGCCATTTTTAAATGGCAATCTATAATTCTGATCTTAACGAGTCTAAAAAGGTATACCACTCAAAGATCGGACTTATTTTGGCCGAGATATGCAAGTTATGAAGCTCCAAAAATCTTATTTTTTTGTTAATGCTGAAAATATTACATGGTCATCTTTGAATGCTCATAACTCGGGTATTTGATGTCGGATCATGGTCATTTTTGGCAAAAAATGAAATTTGCTGGCATGGCCATTTTTAAATGGCAATCTATAATTCTGATCTTAACGAGTCTAAAAAGGTATACCACTCAAAGATCGGACTTATTTTGGCCGAGATATGCAAGTTATGAAGCTCCAAAAATCTTATTTTTTTGTTAATGCTGAAAATATTACATGGTCATCTTTGAATGCTCATAACTCGGGTATTTGATGTCGGATCATGGTCATTTTTGGCAAAAAATGAAATTTGCTGGCATGGCCATTTTTAAATGGCAATCTATAATTCTGATCTTAACGAGTCTAAAAAGGTATACCACTCAAAGATCGGACTTATTTTGGCCGAGATATGCAAGTTATGAAGCTCCAAAAATCTTATTTTTTTGTTAATGCTGAAAATATTACATGGTCATCTTTGAATGCTCATAACTCGGGTATTTGATGTCGGATCATGGTCATTTTTGGCAAAAAATGAAATTTGCTGGCATGGCCATTTTTAAATGGCAATCTATAATTCTGATCTTAACGAGTCTAAAAAGGTATACCACTCAAAGATCGGACTTATTTTGGCCGAGATATGCAAGTTATGAAGCTCCAAAAATCTTATTTTTTTGTTAATGCTGAAAATATTACATGGTCATCTTTGAATGCTCATAACTCGGGTATTTGATGTCGGATCATGGTCATTTTTGGCAAAAAATGAAATTTGCTGGCATGGCCATTTTTAAATGGCAATCTATAATTCTGATCTTAACGAGTCTAAAAAGGTATACCACTCAAAGATCGGACTTATTTTGGCCGAGATATGCAAGTTATGAAGCTCCAAAAATCTTATTTTTTTGTTAATGCTGAAAATATTACATGGTTATCTTTGAATGCTCATAACTCGGGTATTTGATGTCGGATCATGGTCATTTTTGGCAAAAAATGAAATTTGCTGGCATGGCCATTTTTAAATGGCAATCTATAATTCTGATCTTAACGAGTCTAAAAAGGTATACCACTCAAAGATCGGACTTATTTTGGCCGAGATATGCAAGTTATGAAGCTCCAAAAATCTTATTTTTTTGTTAATGCTGAAAATATTACATGGTCATCTTTGAATGCTCATAACTCGGGTATTTGATGTCGGATCATGGTCATTTTTGGCAAAAAATGAAATTTGCTGGCATGGCCATTTTTAAATGGCAATCTATAATTCTGATCTTAACGAGTCTAAAAAGGTATACCACTCAAAGATCGGACTTATTTTGGCCGAGATATGCAAGTTATGAAGCTCCAAAAATCTTATTTTTTTGTTAATGCTGAAAATATTACATGGTCATCTTTGAATGCTCATAACTCGGGTATTTGATGTCGGATCATGGTCATTTTTGGCAAAAAATGAAATTTGCTGGCATGGCCATTTTTAAATGGCAATCTATAATTCTGATCTTAACGAGTCTAAAAAGGTATACCACTCAAAGATCGGACTTATTTTGGCCGAGATATGCAAGTTATGAAGCTCCAAAAATCTTATTTTTTTGTTAATGCTGAAAATATTACATGGTCATCTTTGAATGCTCATAACTCGGGTATTTGATGTCGGATCATGGTCATTTTTGGCAAAAAATGAAATTTGCTGGCATGGCCATTTTTAAATGGCAATCTATAATTCTGATCTTAACGAGTCTAAAAAGGTATACCACTCAAAGATCGGACTTATTTTGGCCGAGATATGCAAGTTATGAAGCTCCAAAAATCTTATTTTTTTGTTAATGCTGAAAATATTACATGGTCATCTTTGAATGCTCATAACTCGGGTATTTGATGTCGGATCATGGTCATTTTTGGCAAAAAATGAAATTTGCTGGCATGGCCATTTTTAAATGGCAATCTATAATTCTGATCTTAACGAGTCTAAAAAGGTATACCACTCAAAGATCGGACTTATTTTGGCCGAGATATGCAAGTTATGAAGCTCCAAAAATCTTATTTTTTTGTTAATGCTGAAAATATTACATGGTCATCTTTGAATGCTCATAACTCGGGTATTTGATGTCGGATCATGGTCATTTTTGGCAAAAAATTAAATTTGCTGGCATGGCCATTTTTAAATGGCAATCCATAATTCTGATCTTAACGAGTCTAAAAAGGTATACCACTCAAAGATCGGACTTATTTTGGCCGAGATAGGCAAGTTTTGAAGCTCCAAAAATCTTATTTTTTTGTTAATGCTGAAAATATTACATGGTTATCTTTGAATGCTCATAACTCGGGTATTTAATGTCGGATCATGGTCATTTTTGGCAAAAAATGAAATTTGCTGGCATGGCCATTTTTAAATGGCAATCTATAATTCTGATCTTAACGAGTCTAAAAAGGTATACCACTCAAAGATCGGACTTATTTTGGCCGAGATATGCAAGTTATGAAGCTCCAAAAATCTTATTTTTTTGTTAATGCTTAAAATATTACATGGTCATCTTTGAATGCTCATAACTTGGGTATTTGATGTCGGATCATGGTCATTTTTGGCAAAAAATGAAATTTGCTGGCATGGCCATTTTTAAATGGCAATCTATAATTCTGATCTTAACGAGTCTAAAAAGGTATACCACTCAAAGATCGGACTTATTTTGGCCGAGATATGCAAGTTATGAAGCTCCAAAAATCTAATTTTTTTGTTAATGCTGAAAATATTACATGGTCATCTTTGAATGCTCATAACTCGGGTATTTGATGTCGGATCATGGTCATTTTTGGCAAAAAATTAAATTTTCTGGTATGGCCATTTTTAAATGGCAATCTATAATTCTGATCTTAACGAGTCTAAAAAGGTATACCACTCAAAGATCGGACCTATTTTGGCCGAGATATGCAAGTTATGAAGCTCCAAAAATCTTATTTTTTTGTTAATGCTGAAAATATTACATGGTCATCTTTGAATGCTCATAACTCGGGTATTTGATGTCGGATCATGGTCATTTTTGGCAAAAAATGAAATTTGCTGGCATGGCCATTTTTAAATGGCAATCTATAATTCTGATCTTAACGAGTCTAAAAAGGTATACCACTCAAAGATCGGACTGATTTTGGCCGAGATATGCAAGTTATGAAGCTCCAAAAATCTTATTTTTTTGTTAATGCTGAAAATATTACATGGTCATCTTTGAATGCTCATAACTCGGGTATTTGATGTCGGATCATGGTCATTTTTGGCAAAAAATGAAATTTGCTGGCATGGCCATTTTTAAATGGCAATCTATAATTCTGATCTTAACGAGTCTAAAAAGGTATACCACTCAAAGATCGGACTTATTTTGGCCGAGATATGCAAGTTATGAAGCTCCAAAAATCTTATTTTTTTGTTAATGCTGAAAATATTACATGGTCATCTTTGAATGCTCATAACTCGGGTATTTGATGTCGGATCATGGTCATTTTTGGCAAAAAATGAAATTTGCTGGCATGGCCATTTTTAAATGGCAATCTATAATTCTGATCTTAACGAGTCTAAAAAGGTATACCACTCAAAGATCGGACTTATTTTGGCCGAGATATGCAAGTTATGAAGCTCCAAAAATCTTATTTTTTTGTTAATGCTGAAAATATTACATGGTCATCTTTGAATGCTCATAACTCGGGTATTTGATGTCGGATCATGGTCATTTTTGGCAAAAAATGAAATTTGCTGGCATGGCCATTTTTAAATGGCAATCTATAATTCTGATCTTAACGAGTCTAAAAAGGTATACCACTCAAAGATCGGACTTATTTTGGCCGAGATATGCAAGTTATGAAGCTCCAAAAATCTTATTTTTTTGTTAATGCTGAAAATATTACATGGTCATCTTTGAATGCTCATAACTCGGGTATTTGATGTCGGATCATGGTCATTTTTGGCAAAAAATTAAATTTGCTGGCATGGCCATTTTTAAATGGCAATCTATAATTCTGATCTTAACGAGTCTAAAAAGGTATACCACTCAAAGATCGGACTTATTTTGGCCGAGATATGCAAGTTATGAAGCTCCAAAAATCTTATTTTTTTGTTAATGCTGAAAATATTACATGGTCATCTTTGAATGCTCATAACTCGGGTATTTGATGTCGGATCATGGTCATTTTTGGCAAAAAATGAAATTTGCTGGCATGGCCATTTTTAAATGGCAATCTATAATTCTGATCTTAACGAGTCTAAAAAGGTATACCACTCAAAGATCGGACTTATTTTGGCCGAGATATGCAAGTTATGAAGCTCCAAAAATCTTATTTTTTTGTTAATGCTGAAAATATTACATGGTCATCTTTGAATGCTCATAACTCGGGTATTTGATGTCGGATCATGGTCATTTTTGGCAAAAAATGAAATTTGCTGGCATGGCCATTTTTAAATGGCAATCTATAATTCTGATCTTAACGAGTCTAAAAAGGTATACCACTCAAAGATCGGACTTATTTTGGCCGAGATATGCAAGTTATGAAGCTCCAAAAATCTTATTTTTTTGTTAATGCTGAAAATATTACATGGTCATCTTTGAATGCTCATAACTCGGGTATTTGATGTCGGATCATGGTCATTTTTGGCAAAAAATGAAATTTGCTGGCATGGCCATTTTTAAATGGCAATCTATAATTCTGATCTTAACGAGTCTAAAAAGGTATACCACTCAAAGATCGGACTTATTTTGGCCGAGATATGCAAGTTATGAAGCTCCAAAAATCTTATTTTTTTGTTAATGCTGAAAATATTACATGGTCATCTTTGAATGCTCATAACTCGGGTATTTGATGTCGGATCATGGTCATTTTTGGCAAAAAATGAAATTTGCTGGCATGGCCATTTTTAAATGGCAATCTATAATTCTGATCTTAACGAGTCTAAAAAGGTATACCACTCAAAGATCGGACTTATTTTGGCCGAGATATGCAAGTTATGAAGCTCCAAAAATCTTATTTTTTTGTTAATGCTGAAAATATTACATGGTCATCTTTGAATGCTCATAACTCGGGTATTTGATGTCGGATCATGGTCATTTTTGGCAAAAAATGAAATTTGCTGGCATGGCCATTTTTAAATGGCAATCTATAATTCTGATCTTAACGAGTCTAAAAAGGTATACCACTCAAAGATCGGACTTATTTTGGCCGAGATATGCAAGTTATGAAGCTCCAAAAATCTTATTTTTTTGTTAATGCTGAAAATATTACATGGTCATCTTTGAATGCTCATAACTCGGGTATTTGATGTCGGATCATGGTCATTTTTGGCAAAAAATGAAATTTGCTGGCATGGCCATTTTTAAATGGCAATCTATAATTCTGATCTTAACGAGTCTAAAAAGGTATACCACTCAAAGATCGGACTTATTTTGGCCGAGATATGCAAGTTATGAAGCTCCAAAAATCTTATTTTTTTGTTAATGCTGAAAATATTACATGGTCATCTTTGAATGCTCATAACTCGGGTATTTGATGTCGGATCATGGTCATTTTTGGCAAAAAATTAAATTTGCTGGCATGGCCATTTTTAAATGGCAATCTATAATTCTGATCTTAACGAGTCTAAAAAGGTATACCACTCAAAGATCGGACTTATTTTGGCCGAGATATGCAAGTTATGAAGCTCCAAAAATCTTATTTTTTTGTTAATGCTGAAAATATTACATGGTCATCTTTGAATGCTCATAACTCGGGTATTTGATGTCGGATCATGGTCATTTTTGGCAAAAAATGAAATTTGCTGGCATGGCCATTTTTAAATGGCAATCTATAATTCTGATCTTAACGAGTCTAAAAAGGTATACCACTCAAAGATCGGACTTATTTTGGCCGAGATATGCAAGTTATGAAGCTCCAAAAATCTTATTTTTTTGTTAATGCTGAAAATATTACATGGTCATCTTTGAATGCTCATAACTCGGGTATTTGATGTCGGATCATGGTCATTTTTGGCAAAAAATGAAATTTGCTGGCATGGCCATTTTTAAATGGCAATCTATAATTCTGATCTTAACGAGTCTAAAAAGGTATACCACTCAAAGATCGGACTTATTTTGGCCGAGATATGCAAGTTATGAAGCTCCAAAAATCTTATTTTTTTGTTAATGCTGAAAATATTACATGGTCATCTTTGAATGCTCATAACTCGGGTATTTGATGTCGGATCATGGTCATTTTTGGCAAAAAATGAAATTTGCTGGCATGGCCATTTTTAAATGGCAATCTATAATTCTGATCTTAACGAGTCTAAAAAGGTATACCACTCAAAGATCGGACTTATTTTGGCCGAGATATGCAAGTTTTGAAGCTCCAAAAATCTTATTTTTTTGTTAATGCTGAAAATATTACATGGTTATCTTTGAATGCTCATAACTCGGGTATTTGATGTCGGATCATGGTCATTTTTGGCAAAAAATTAAATTTGCTGGCATGGCCATTTTTAAAAGGCAATCCACAATTCTGATCTTAACGAGTCTAAAAAGGTATACCACTCAAAGATCGGACTTATTTTGGCCGAGATATGCAAGTTATGAAGCTCCAAAAATCTTATTTTTTTGTTAATGCTTAAAATATTACATGGTCATCTTTGAATGCTCATAACTCGGGTATTTGATGTCGGATCATGGTCATTTTTGGCAAAAAATGAAATTTGCTGGCATGGCCATTTTTAAATGGCAATCTATAATTCTGATCTTAACGAGTCTAAAAAGGTATACCACTCAAAGATCGGACTTATTTTGGCCGAGATATGCAAGTTATGAAGCTCCGAAAATCTAATTTTTTTGTTAATGCTGAAAATATTACATGGTCATCTTTGAATGCTCATAACTCGGGTATTTGATGTCGGATCATGGTCATTTTTGGCAAAAAATTAAATTTTCTGGTATGGCCATTTTTAAATGGCAATCTATAATTCTGATCTTAACGAGTCTAAAAAGGTATACCACTCAAAGATCGGACCTATTTTGGCCGAGATATGCAAGTTATGAAGCTCCAAAAATCTTATTTTTTTGTTAATGCTGAAAATATTACATGGTCATCTTTGAATGCTCATAACTCGGGTATTTGATGTCGGATCATGGTCATTTTTGGCAAAAAATGAAATTTGCTGGCATAGCCATTTTTAAATGGCAATCCATAATTCTGATCTTAACGAGTCTAAAACGGTATACCACTCAAAGATCGGACTGATTTTGGCCGAGATATGCAAGTTATGAAGCTCCAAAAATCTTATTTTTTTGTTAATGCTGAAAATATTACATGGTTATCTTTGAATGCTCATAACTCTGGTATTTGATGTCGGATCATGGTCATTTTTGGCAAAAAATGAAATTTTCTGGCATGGCCATTTTTAAATGGCAATCTATAATTCTGATCTTAACGAGTCTAAAAAGGTATACCACTCAAAGATCGGACTTATTTTGGCCGAGATATGCAAGTTATGAAGCTCCAAAAATCTTATTTTTTTGTTAATGCTGAAAATATTACATGGTCATCTTTGAATGCTCATAACTCGGGTATTTGATGTCGGATCATGGTCATTTTTGGCAAAAAATGAAATTTGCTGGCATGGCCATTTTTAAATGGCAATCTATAATTCTGATCTTAACGAGTCTAAAAAGGTATACCACTCAAAGATCGGACTTATTTTGGCCGAGATATGCAAGTTATGAAGCTCCAAAAATCTTATTTTTTTGTTAATGCTGAAAATATTACATGGTCATCTTTGAATGCTCATAACTCGGGTATTTGATGTCGGATCATGGTCATTTTTGGCAAAAAATTAAATTTGCTGGCATGGCCATTTTTAAATGGCAATCTATAATTCTGATCTTAACGAGTCTAAAAAGGTATACCACTCAAAGATCGGACTTATTTTGGCCGAGATATGCAAGTTATGAAGCTCCAAAAATCTTATTTTTTTGTTAATGCTGAAAATATTACATGGTCATCTTTGAATGCTCATAACTCGGGTATTTGATGTCGGATCATGGTCATTTTTGGCAAAAAATGAAATTTGCTGGCATGGCCATTTTTAAATGGCAATCTATAATTCTGATCTTAACGAGTCTAAAAAGGTATACCACTCAAAGATCGGACTTATTTTGGCCGAGATATGCAAGTTATGAAGCTCCAAAAATCTTATTTTTTTGTTAATGCTGAAAATATTACATGGTCATCTTTGAATGCTCATAACTCGGGTATTTGATGTCGGATCATGGTCATTTTTGGCAAAAAATTAAATTTGCTGGCATGGCCATTTTTAAATGGCAATCTATAATTCTGATCTTAACGAGTCTAAAAAGGTATACCACTCAAAGATCGGACTTATTTTGGCCGAGATATGCAAGTTATGAAGCTCCAAAAATCTTATTTTTTTGTTAATGCTGAAAATATTACATGGTCATCTTTGAATGCTCATAACTCGGGTATTTGATGTCGGATCATGGTCATTTTTGGCAAAAAATTAAATTTGCTGGCATGGCCATTTTTAAATGGCAATCTATAATTCTGATCTTAACGAGTCTAAAAAGGTATACCACTCAAAGATCGGACTTATTTTGGCCGAGATATGCAAGTTATGAAGCTCCAAAAATCTTATTTTTTTGTTAATGCTGAAAATATTACATGGTCATCTTTGAATGCTCATAACTCGGGTATTTGATGTCGGATCATGGTCATTTTTGGCAAAAAATTAAATTTGCTGGCATGGCCATTTTTAAATGGCAATCTATAATTCTGATCTTAACGAGTCTAAAAAGGTATACCACTCAAAGATCGGACTTATTTTGGCCGAGATATGCAAGTTATGAAGCTCCAAAAATCTTATTTTTTTGTTAATGCTGAAAATATTACATGGTCATTTTTGAATGCTCATAACTCGGGTATTTGATGTCGGATCATGGTCTTTTTTGGCAAAAAATTAAATTTGCTGGCATGGCCATTTTTAAATGGCAATCTATAATTCTGATCTTAACGAGTCTAAAAAGGTATACCACTCAAAGATCGGACTTATTTTGGCCGAGATATGCAAGTTTTGAAGCTCCAAAAATCTTATTTTTTTGTTAATGCTGAAAATATTACATGGTTATCTTTGAATGCTCATAACTCGGGTATTTGATGTCGGATCATGGTCATTTTTGGCAAAAAATTAAATTTGCTGGCATGGCCATTTTTAAATGGCAATCTATAATTCTGATCTTAACGAGTCTAAAAAGGTATACCACTCAAAGATCGGACTTATTTTGGCCGAGATATGCAAGTTATGAAGCTCCAAAAATCTTATTTTTTTGTTAATGCTTAAAATATTACATGGTCATCTTTGAATGCTCATAACTCGGGTATTTGATGTCGGATCATGGTCATTTTTGGCAAAAAATGAAATTTGCTGGCATGGCCATTTTTAAATGGCAATCTATAATTCTGATCTTAACGAGTCTAAAAAGGTATACCACTCAAAGATCGGACTTATTTTGGCCGAGATATGCAAGTTATGAAGCTCCAAAAATCTTATTTTTTTGTTAATGCTGAAAATATTACATGGTCATCTTTGAATGCTCATAACTCGGGTATTTGATGTCGGATCATGGTCATTTTTGGCAAAAAATGAAATTTTCTGGCATGGCCATTTTTAAATGGCAATCTATAATTCTGATCTTAACGAGTCTAAAAAGGTATACCACTCAAAGATCGGACTTATTTTGGCCGAGATATGCAAGTTATGAAGCTCCAAAAATCTTATTTTTTTGTTAATGCTGAAAATATTACATGGTCATCTTTGAATGCTCATAACTCGGGTATTTGATGTCGGATCATGGTCATTTTTGGCAAAAAATGAAATTTGCTGGCATGGCCATTTTTAAATGGCAATCTATAATTCTGATCTTAACGAGTCTAAAAAGGTATACCACTCAAAGATCGGACTTATTTTGGCCGAGATAGGCAAGTTTTGAAGCTCCAAAAATCTTATTTTTTTGTTAATGCTGAAAATATTACATGGTTATCTTTGAATGCTCATAGCTCGGGTATTTGATGTCGGATCATGGTCATTTTTGGCAAAAAATGAAATTTGCTGGCATGGCCATTTTTAAAAGGCAATCTATAATTCTGATCTTAACGAGTCTAAAAAGGTATACCACTCAAAGATCGGACTTATTTTGGCCGAGATATGCAAGTTATGAAGCTCCAAAAATCTTATTTTTTTGTTAATGCTGAAAATATTACATGGTCATCTTTGAATGCTCATAACTCGGGTATTTGATGTCGGATCATGGTCATTTTTGGCAAAAAATGAAATTTGCTGGCATGGCCATTTTTAAATGGCAATCTATAATTCTGATCTTAACGAGTCTAAAAAGGTATACCACTCAAAGATCGGACTTATTTTGGCCGAGATATGCAAGTTATGAAGCTCCAAAAATCTTATTTTTTTGTTAATGCTGAAAATATTACATGGTCATCTTTGAATGCTCATAACTCGGGTATTTGATGTCGGATCATGGTCATTTTTGGCAAAAAATGAAATTTTCTGGCATGGCCATTTTTAAATGGCAATCTATAATTCTGATCTTAACGAGTCTAAAAAGGTATACCACTCAAAGATCGGACTTATTTTGGCCGAGATATGCAAGTTATGAAGCTCCAAAAATCTTATTTTTTTGTTAATGCTGAAAATATTACATGGTCATCTTTGAATGCTCATAACTCGGGTATTTGATGTCGGATCATGGTCATTTTTGGCAAAAAATGAAATTTGCTGGCATGGCCATTTTTAAATGGCAATCTATAATTCTGATCTTAACGAGTCTAAAACGGTATACCACTCAAAGATCGGACTTATTTTGGCCGAGATATGCAAGTTATGAAGCTCCAAAAATCTTATTTTTTTGTTAATGCTGAAAATATTACATGGTCATCTTTGAATGCTCATAACTCGGGTATTTGATGTCGGATCATGGTCATTTTTGGCAAAAAATTAAATTTGCTGGCATGGCCATTTTTAAATGGCAATCTATAATTCTGATCTTAACGAGTCTAAAAAGGTATACCACTCAAAGATCGGACTTATTTTGGCCGAGATATGCAAGTTATGAAGCTCCAAAAATCTTATTTTTTTGTTAATGCTGAAAATATTACATGGTCATCTTTGAATGCTCATAACTCGGGTATTTGATGTCGGATCATGGTCATTTTTGGCAAAAAATTAAATTTTCTGGCATGGCCATTTTTAAATGGCAATCTATAATTCTGATCTTAACGAGTCTAAAAAGGTATACCACTCAAAGATCGGACTTATTTTGGCCGAGATATGCAAGTTATGAAGCTCCAAAAATCTTATTTTTTTGTTAATGCTGAAAATATTACATGGTCATCTTTGAATGCTCATAACTCGGGTATTTGATGTCGGATCATGGTCATTTTTGGCAAAAAATGAAATTTGCTGGCATGGCCATTTTTAAATGGCAATCTATAATTCTGATCTTAACGAGTCTAAAAAGGTATACCACTCAAAGATCGGACTTATTTTGGCCGAGATATGCAAGTTATGAAGCTCCAAAAATCTTATTTTTTTGTTAATGCTGAAAATATTACATGGTCATCTTTGAATGCTCATAACTCGGGTATTTGATGTCGGATCATGGTCATTTTTGGCAAAAAATGAAATTTGCTGGCATGGCCATTTTTAAATGGCAATCTATAATTCTGATCTTAACGAGTCTAAAAAGGTATACCACTCAAAGATCGGACTTATTTTGGCCGAGATATGCAAGTTATGAAGCTCCAAAAATCTTATTTTTTTGTTAATGCTGAAAATATTACATGGTCATCTTTGAATGCTCATAACTCGGGTATTTGATGTCGGATCATGGTCATTTTTGGCAAAAAATGAAATTTGCTGGCATGGCCATTTTTAAATGGCAATCTATAATTCTGATCTTAACGAGTCTAAAACGGTATACCACTCAAAGATCGGACTTATTTTGGCCGAGATATGCAAGTTATGAAGCTCCAAAAATCTTATTTTTTTGTTAATGCTGAAAATATTACATGGTCATCTTTGAATGCTCATAACTCGGGTATTTGATGTCGGATCATGGTCATTTTTGGCAAAAAATTAAATTTTCTGGCATGGCCATTTTTAAATGGCAATCTATAATTCTGATCTTAACGAGTCTAAAAAGGTATACCACTCAAAGATCGGACTTATTTTGGCCGAGATATGCAAGTTATGAAGCTCCAAAAATCTTATTTTTTTGTTAATGCTGAAAATATTACATGGTCATCTTTGAATGCTCATAACTCGGGTATTTGATGTCGGATCATGTGTCATTTTTGGCAAAAAATTAAATTTTCTGGCATGGCCATTTTTAAATGGCAATCTATAATTCTGATCTTAACGAGTCTAAAAAGGTATACCACTCAAAGATCGGACTTATTTTGGCCGAGATATGCAAGTTATGAAGCTCCAAAAATCTTATTTTTTTGTTAATGCTGAAAATATTACATGGTCATCTTTGAATGCTCATAACTCGGGTATTTGATGTCGGATCATGGTCATTTTTGGCAAAAAATGAAATTTGCTGGCATGGCCATTTTTAAATGGCAATCTATAATTCTGATCTTAACGAGTCTAAAAAGGTATACCACTCAAAGATCGGACTTATTTTGGCCGAGATATGCAAGTTATGAAGCTCCAAAAATCTTATTTTTTTTGTTAATGCTAAAAATATTACATGGTCATCTTTGAATGCTCATAACTCGGGTATTTGATGTCGGATCATGGTCATTTTTGGCAAAAAATTAAATTTGCTGGCATGGCCATTTTTAAATGGCAATCTATAATTCTGATCTTAACGAGTCTAAAAAGGTATACCACTCAAAGATCGGACTTATTTTGGCCGAGATATGCAAGTTATGAAGCTCCAAAAATCTTATTTTTTTGTTAATGCTGAAAATATTACATGGTCATCTTTGAATGCTCATAACTCGGGTATTTGATGTCGGATCATGGTCATTTTTGGCAAAAAATTAAATTTGCTGGCATGGCCATTTTTAAATGGCAATCTATAATTCTGATCTTAACGAGTCTAAAAAGGTATACCACTCAAAGATCGGACTTATTTTGGCCGAGATATGCAAGTTATGAAGCTCCAAAAATCTTATTTTTTTGTTAATGCTGAAAATATTACATGGTCATCTTTGAATGCAAGATCGGACTTTTTTGGCCGAGATATGCAAGTTATGAAGCTCCAAAAATCTTATTTTTTTGTTAATGCTGAAAATATTACATGGTCATCTTTGAATGCTCATAACTCGGGTATTTGATGTCGGATCATGGTCATTTTTGGCAAAAAATTAAATTTTCTGGCATGGCCATTTTTAAATGGCAATCTATAATTCTGATCTTAACGAGTCTAAAAAGGTATACCACTCAAAGATCGGACTTATTTTGGCCGAGATATGCAAGTTATGAAGCTCCAAAAATCTTATTTTTTTGTTAATGCTGAAAATATTACATGGTCATCTTTGAATGCTCATAACTCGGGTATTTGATGTCGGATCATGGTCATTTTTGGCAAAAAATGAAATTTGCTGGCATGGCCATTTTTAAATGGCAATCTATAATTCTGATCTTAACGAGTCTAAAAAGGTATACCACTCAAAGATCGGACTTATTTTGGCCGAGATATGCAAGTTATGAAGCTCCAAAAATCTTATTTTTTTGTTAATGCTGAAAATATTACATGGTCATCTTTGAATGCTCATAACTCGGGTATTTGATGTCGGATCATGGTCATTTTTGGCAAAAAATGAAATTTGCTGGCATGGCCATTTTTAAATGGCAATCTATAATTCTGATCTTAACGAGTCTAAAAAGGTATACCACTCAAAGATCGGACTTATTTTGGCCGAGATATGCAAGTTATGAAGCTCCAAAAATCTTATTTTTTTGTTAATGCTGAAAATATTACATGGTCATCTTTGAATGCTCATAACTCGGGTATTTGATGTCGGATCATGGTCATTTTTGGCAAAAAATGAAATTTGCTGGCATGGCCATTTTTAAATGGCAATCTATAATTCTGATCTTAACGAGTCTAAAAAGGTATACCACTCAAAGATCGGACTTATTTTGGCCGAGATATGCAAGTTATGAAGCTCCAAAAATCTTATTTTTTTGTTAATGCTGAAAATATTACATGGTCATCTTTGAATGCTCATAACTCGGGTATTTGATGTCGGATCATGGTCATTTTTGGCAAAAAATGAAATTTGCTGGCATGGCCATTTTTAAATGGCAATCTATAATTCTGATCTTAACGAGTCTAAAAAGGTATACCACTCAAAGATCGGACTTATTTTGGCCGAGATATGCAAGTTATGAAGCTCCAAAAATCTTATTTTTTTGTTAATGCTGAAAATATTACATGGTCATCTTTGAATGCTCATAACTCGGGTATTTGATGTCGGATCATGGTCATTTTTGGCGAAAAATGAAATATGCTGGCATTAACCATTTTTAAAGTGGCAATCTATAATTCTGATCTTAACGAGTCTAAAAAGGTATACCACTCAAAGATCGGACTTATTTTGGCCGAGATATGCAAGTTATGAAGCTCCAAAAATCTTATTTTTTTGTTAATGCTGAAAATATTACATGGTCATCTTTCAATGCTCATAACTCGGGTATTTGATGTCGGATCATGGTCATTTTTGGCAAAAAATGAAATTTGCTGGCATGGCCATTTTTAAATGGCAATCTATAATTCTGATCTTAACGAGTCTAAAAAGGTATACCACTCAAAGATCGGACTTATTTTGCACGAGATATGCAAGTTATGAAGCTCCAAAAATCTTATTTTTTTGTTAATGCTGAAAATATTACATGGTCATCTTTGAATGCTCATAACTCGGGTATTTGATGTCGGATCATGGTCATTTTTGGCAAAAAATTAAATTTGCTGGCATGGCCATTTTTAAATGGCAATCTATATTTCTGATCTTAACGAGTCTAAAAAGGTATACCACTCAAAGATCGGACTTATTTTGGCCGAGATATGCAAGTTATGAAGCTCCAAAAATCTTATTTTTTTGTTAATGCTGAAAATATTACATGGTCATTTTTGAATGCTCATAACTCGGGTATTTGATGTCGGATCATGGTCATTTTTGGCAAAAAATGAAATTTGCTGGCATGGCCATTTTTAAATGGCAATCTATATTTCTGATCTTTATGAGTCTAAAAAGGTATACCTCTCAAAGATCGGACTTATTTTGGCCGAGATATGCAAGTTATGAAGCTCCAAAAATCTTATTTTTTTGTTAATGCTGAAAATATTACATGGTCATTTTTGAATGCTCATAACTCGGGTATTTGATGTCGGATCATGGTCATTTTTGGCAAAAAATGAAATAAGCTGGCATTGCCATTTTTAAATGGCAATCTATAATTCTGATCTTAACGAGTCTAAAAAGGTATACCACTCAAAGATCGGACTTATTTTGGCCGAGTTATGCAAGTTATGAAGCTCCAAAAATCTTATTTTTTTGTTAATGCTGAAAATATTACATGGTCATCTTTGAATGCTCATAACTCGGGTATTTGATGTCGGATCATGGTCATTTTTGGCAAAAAATGAAATAAGCTGGCATTGCCATTTTTAAATGGCAATCTATAATTCTGATCTTAACGAGTCTAAAAAGGTATACCACTCAAAGTTCGGACTTATTTTGGCAGAGTTATGCAAGTTATGAAGCTCCAAAAATCTTATTTTTTTGTTAATGCTGAAAATATTACATGGTCATCTTTGAATGCTCATAACTCGGGTATTTGATGTCGGATCATGGTCATTTTTGGCAAAAAATTAAATTAGCTGGCATAGCCATTTTTAAATGGCAATCTATAATTCTGATCTTAACGAGTCTAAAAAGGTATACCACTCAAAGATTGT
>JAWNPD010000302.1:0-42083 GCA_035045305.1 Drosophila maculinotata
AAATGGCAATCTATAATTCTGATCTTAACGAGTCTAAAAAGGTATACCACTCAAAGATCGGACTTATTTTGGCCGAGATATGCAAGTTATGAAGCTCCAAAAATCTTATTTTTTTGTTAATGCTGAAAATATTACATGGTCATCTTTGAATGCTCATAACTCGGGTATTTGATGTCGGATCATGGTCATTTTTGGCAAAAAATGAAATTTGCTGGCATGGCCATTTTTAAATGGCAATCTATAATTCTGATCTTAACGAGTCTAAAAAGGTATACCACTCAAAGATCGGACTTATTTTGGCCGAGATATGCAAGTTATGAAGCTCCAAAAATCTTATTTTTTTGTTAATGCTGAAAATATTACATGGTCATCTTTGAATGCTCATAACTCGGGTATTTGATGTCAATTCATGGTCATTTTTGGCAAAAAATTAAATTTGCTGGCATGGCCATTTTTAAATGGCAATCTATAATTCTGATCTTAACGAGTCTAAAAAGGTATACCACTCAAAGATCGGACTTATTTTCGCCGAGATATGCAAGTTATGAAGCTCCAAAAATCTTATTTTTTTGTTAATGCTGAAAATATTACATGGTCATCTTTGAATGCTCATAACTCGGGTATTTGATGTCGGATCATGGTCATTTTTGGCAAAAAAATGAAATTTGCTGGCATGGCCATTTTTAAATGGCAATCTATAATTCTGATCTTAACGAGTCTAAAAAGGTATACCACTCAAAGATCGGACTTATTTTGGCCGAGATATGCAAGCTATGGAGCTCCAAAAATCTAATTTTTTTGTTAATGCTGAAAATATTACATGGTCATTTTTGAATGCTCATAACTCGGGTATTTGATGTCGGATCATGGTCATTTTTGGCAAAAAATGAAATTTGCTGGCATGGCCATTTTTAAATGTTAATCTATAATTCTGATCTTAACGAGTCTAAAAAGGTATACCACTCAAAGATCGGACTTATTTTGGCCGAGATATGCAAGTTATGAAGCTCCAAAAATCTTATTTTTTTGTTAATGCTGAAAATATTACATGGTCATCTTTGAATGCTCATAACTCGGGTATTTGATGTCGGATCATGGTCATTTTTGGCAAAAAATTAAATTTGCTGGCATGGCCATTTTTAAATGGCAATCTATAATTCTGATCTTAACGAAACTAAAAAGGTATACCACTCAAAGATCGGACTTGTTTTGGCCGAGATATGCAAGTTATGAAGCTCCAATAATCTTATTTTTTTGTCAATGCTGAAAATATTACATGGTTATCTTTGAATGCTCATAACTCGGGTATTTGATGTCGGATCATGGTCATTTTTGGCAAAAAATTAAATTTGCTGGCATGGCCATTTTTAAATGGCAATCTATAATTCTGATCTTAACGAGTCTAAAAAGGTATACCACTCAAAGATCGGACTTATTTTGGCCGAGATATGCAAGTTATGAAGCTCCAAAAATCTTATTTTTTTGTTAATGCTGAAAATATTACATGGTCATCTTTGAATGCTCATAACTCGGGTATTTGATGTCGGATCATGGTCATTTTTGGCAAAAAATGAAATTTGCTGGCATGGCCATTTTTAAATGGCAATCTATAATTCTGATCTTAACGAGTCTAAAAAGGTATACCACTCAAAGATCGGACTTATTTTGGCCGAGATATGCAAGTTATGAAGCTCCAAAAATCTTATTTTTTTGTTAATGCTGAAAATATTACATGGTCATCTTTGAATGCTCATAACTCGGGTATTTGATGTCGGATCATGGTCATTTTTGGCAAAAAATGAAATTTGCTGGCATGGCCATTTTTAAATGGCAATCTATAATTCTGATCTTAACGAGTCTAAAAAGGTATACCACTCAAAGATCGGACTTATTTTGGCCGAGATATGCAAGTTATGAAGCTCCAAAAATCTTATTTTTTTGTTAATGCTGAAAATATTACATGGTCATCTTTGAATGCTCATAACTCGGGTATTTGATGTCGGATCATGGTCATTTTTGGCAAAAAATGAAATTTGCTGGCATGGCCATTTTTAAATGGCAATCTATAATTCTGATCTTAACGAGTCTAAAAAGGTATACCACTCAAAGATCGGACTTATTTTGGCCGAGATATGCAAGTTATGAAGCTCCAAAAATCTTATTTTTTTGTTAATGCTGAAAATATTACATGGTCATCTTTGAATGCTCATAACTCGGGTATTTGATGTCGGATCATGGTCATTTTTGGCAAAAAATTAAATTTGCTGGCATGGCCATTTTTAAATGGCAATCTATAATTCTGATCTTAACGAGTCTAAAAAGGTATACCACTCAAAGATCGGACTTATTTTGGCCGAGATATGCAAGTTATGAAGCTCCAAAAATCTTATTTTTTTGTTAATGCTGAAAATATTACATGGTCATCTTTGAATGCTCATAACTCGGGTATTTGATGTCGGATCATGGTCATTTTTGGCAAAAAATGAAATTTGCTGGCATGGCCATTTTTAAATGGCAATCTATAATTCTGATCTTAACGAGTCTAAAAAGGTATACCACTCAAAGATCGGACTTATTTTGGCCGAGATATGCAAGTTATGAAGCTCCAAAAATCTTATTTTTTTGTTAATGCTGAAAATATTACATGGTCATCTTTGAATGCTCATAACTCGGGTATTTGATGTCGGATCATGGTCATTTTTGGCAAAAAATGAAATTTGCTGGCATGGCCATTTTTAAATGGCAATCTATAATTCTGATCTTAACGAGTCTAAAAAGGTATACCACTCAAAGATCGGACTTATTTTGGCCGAGATATGCAAGTTATGAAGCTCCAAAAATCTTATTTTTTTGTTAATGCTGAAAATATTACATGGTCATCTTTGAATGCTCATAACTCGGGTATTTGATGTCGGATCATGGTCATTTTTGGCAAAAAATGAAATTTGCTGGCATGGCCATTTTTAAATGGCAATCTATAATTCTGATCTTAACGAGTCTAAAAAGGTATACCACTCAAAGATCGGACTTATTTTGGCCGAGATATGCAAGTTATGAAGCTCCAAAAATCTTATTTTTTTGTTAATGCTGAAAATATTACATGGTCATCTTTGAATGCTCATAACTCGGGTATTTGATGTCGGATCATGGTCATTTTTGGCAAAAAATGAAATTTGCTGGCATGGCCATTTTTAAATGGCAATCTATAATTCTGATCTTAACGAGTCTAAAAAGGTATACCACTCAAAGATCGGACTTATTTTGGCCGAGATATGCAAGTTATGAAGCTCCAAAAATCTTATTTTTTTGTTAATGCTGAAAATATTACATGGTCATCTTTGAATGCTCATAACTCGGGTATTTGATGTCGGATCATGGTCATTTTTGGCAAAAAATTAAATTTGCTGGCATGGCCATTTTTAAATGGCAATCTATAATTCTGATCTTAACGAGTCTAAAAAGGTATACCACTCAAAGATCGGACTTATTTTGGCCGAGATATGCAAGTTATGAAGCTCCAAAAATCTTATTTTTTTGTTAATGCTGAAAATATTACATGGTCATCTTTGAATGCTCATAACTCGGGTATTTGATGTCGGATCATGGTCATTTTTGGCAAAAAATGAAATTTGCTGGCATGGCCATTTTTAAATGGCAATCTATAATTCTGATCTTAACGAGTCTAAAAAGGTATACCACTCAAAGATCGGACTTATTTTGGCCGAGATATGCAAGTTATGAAGCTCCAAAAATCTTATTTTTTTGTTAATGCTGAAAATATTACATGGTCATCTTTGAATGCTCATAACTCGGGTATTTGATGTCGGATCATGGTCATTTTTGGCAAAAAATGAAATTTGCTGGCATGGCCATTTTTAAATGGCAATCTATAATTCTGATCTTAACGAGTCTAAAAAGGTATACCACTCAAAGATCGGACTTATTTTGGCCGAGATATGCAAGTTATGAAGCTCCAAAAATCTTATTTTTTTGTTAATGCTGAAAATATTACATGGTCATCTTTGAATGCTCATAACTCGGGTATTTGATGTCGGATCATGGTCATTTTTGGCAAAAAATGAAATTTGCTGGCATGGCCATTTTTAAATGGCAATCTATAATTCTGATCTTAACGAGTCTAAAAAGGTATACCACTCAAAGATCGGACTTATTTTGGCCGAGATATGCAAGTTATGAAGCTCCAAAAATCTTATTTTTTTGTTAATGCTGAAAATATTACATGGTCATCTTTGAATGCTCATAACTCGGGTATTTGATGTCGGATCATGGTCATTTTTGGCAAAAAATGAAATTTGCTGGCATGGCCATTTTTAAATGGCAATCTATAATTCTGATCTTAACGAGTCTAAAAAGGTATACCACTCAAAGATCGGACTTATTTTGGCCGAGATATGCAAGTTATGAAGCTCCAAAAATCTTATTTTTTTGTTAATGCTGAAAATATTACATGGTCATCTTTGAATGCTCATAACTCGGGTATTTGATGTCGGATCATGGTCATTTTTGGCAAAAAATTAAATTTGCTGGCATGGCCATTTTTAAATGGCAATCTATAATTCTGATCTTAACGAGTCTAAAAAGGTATACCACTCAAAGATCGGACTTATTTTGGCCGAGATATGCAAGTTATGAAGCTCCAAAAATCTTATTTTTTTGTTAATGCTGAAAATATTACATGGTCATCTTTGAATGCTCATAACTCGGGTATTTGATGTCGGATCATGGTCATTTTTGGCAAAAAATTGAAATTTGCTGGCATGGCCATTTTTAAATGGCAATCTATAATTCTGATCTTAACGAGTCTAAAAAGGTATACCACTCAAAGATCGGACTTATTTTGGCCGAGATATGCAAGTTATGAAGCTCCAAAAATCTTATTTTTTTGTTAATGCTGAAAATATTACATGGTCATCTTTGAATGCTCATAACTCGGGTATTTGATGTCGGATCATGGTCATTTTTGGCAAAAAATGAAATTTGCTGGCATGGCCATTTTTAAATGGCAATCTATAATTCTGATCTTAACGAGTCTAAAAAGGTATACCACTCAAAGATCGGACTTATTTTGGCCGAGATATGCAAGTTATGAAGCTCCAAAAATCTTATTTTTTTGTTAATGCTGAAAATATTACATGGTCATCTTTGAATGCTCATAACTCGGGTATTTGATGTCGGATCATGGTCATTTTTGGCAAAAAATGAAATTTGCTGGCATGGCCATTTTTAAATGGCAATCTATAATTCTGATCTTAACGAGTCTAAAAAGGTATACCACTCAAAGATCGGACTTATTTTGGCCGAGATATGCAAGTTATGAAGCTCCAAAAATCTTATTTTTTTGTTAATGCTGAAAATATTACATGGTCATCTTTGAATGCTCATAACTCGGGTATTTGATGTCGGATCATGGTCATTTTTGGCAAAAAATTAAATTTGCTGGCATGGCCATTTTTAAATGGCAATCTATAATTCTGATCTTAACGAGTCTAAAAAGGTATACCACTCAAAGATCGGACTTATTTTGGCCGAGATATGCAAGTTATGAAGCTCCAAAAATCTTATTTTTTTGTTAATGCTGAAAATATTACATGGTCATCTTTGAATGCTCATAACTCGGGTATTTGATGTCGGATCATGGTCATTTTTGGCAAAAAATTAAATTTGCTGGCATGGCCATTTTTAAATGGCAATCTATAATTCTGATCTTAACGAGTCTAAAAAGGTATACCACTCAAAGATCGGACTTATTTTGGCCGAGATATGCAAGTTATGAAGCTCCAAAAATCTTATTTTTTTGTTAATGCTGAAAATATTACATGGTCATCTTTGAATGCTCATAACTCGGGTATTTGATGTCGGATCATGGTCATTTTTGGCAAAAAATGAAATTTGCTGGCATGGCCATTTTTAAATGGCAATCTATAATTCTGATCTTAACGAGTCTAAAAAGGTATACCACTCAAAGATCGGACTTATTTTGGCCGAGATATGCAAGTTATGAAGCTCCAAAAATCTTATTTTTTTGTTAATGCTGAAAATATTACATGGTCATCTTTGAATGCTCATAACTCGGGTATTTGATGTCGGATCATGGTCATTTTTGGCAAAAAATGAAATTTGCTGGCATGGCCATTTTTAAATGGCAATCTATAATTCTGATCTTAACGAGTCTAAAAAGGTATACCACTCAAAGATCAGACTTATTTTGGCCGAGATATGCAAGTTATGAAGCTCCAAAAATCTTATTTTTTTGTTAATGCTGAAAATATTACATGGTCATCTTTGAATGCTCATAACTCGGGTATTTGATGTCGGATCATGGTCATTTTTGGCAAAAAATGAAATTTGCTGGCATGGCCATTTTTAAATGGCAATCTATAATTCTGATCTTAACGAGTCTAAAAAGGTATACCACTCAAAGATCGGACTTATTTTGGCCGAGATATGCAAGTTATGAAGCTCCAAAAATCTTATTTTTTTGTTAATGCTGAAAATATTACATGGTCATCTTTGAATGCTCATAACTCGGGTATTTGATGTCGGATCATGGTCATTTTTGGCAAAAAATTAAATTTGCTGGCATGGCCATTTTTAAATGGCAATCTATAATTCTGATCTTAACGAGTCTAAAAAGGTATACCACTCAAAGATCGGACTTGTTTTGGCCGAGATATGCAAGTTATGAAGCTCCAATAATCTTATTTTTTTGTCAATGCTGAAAATATTACATGGTTATCTTTGAATGCTCATAACTCGGGTATTTGATGTCGGATCATGGTCATTTTTGGCAAAAAATTAAATTTGCTGGCATGGCCATTTTTAAATGGCAATCTATAATTCTGATCTTAACGAGTCTAAAAAGGTATACCACTCAAAGATCGGACTTATTTTGGCCGAGATATGCAACTTATGAAGCTCCAAAAATCTTATTTTTTTGTTAATGCTGAAAATATTACATGGTCATCTTTGAATGCTCATAACTCGGGTATTTGATGTCGGATCATGGTCATTTTTGGCAAAAAATGAAATTTGCTGGCATGGCCATTTTTAAATGGCAATCTATAATTCTGATCTTAACGAGTCTAAAAAGGTATACCACTCAAAGATCGGACTTATTTTGGCCGAGATATGCAAGTTATGAAGCTCCAAAAATCTTATTTTTTTGTTAATGCTGAAAATATTACATGGTCATCTTTGAATGCTCATAACTCGGGTATTTGATGTCGGATCATGGTCATTTTTGGCAAAAAATTAAATTTGCTGGCATGGCCATTTTTAAATGGCAATCTATAATTCTGATCTTAACGAGTCTAAAAAGGTATACCACTCAAAGATCGGACTTATTTTGGCCGAGATATGCAAGTTATGAAGCTCCAAAAATCTTATTTTTTTGTTAATGCTGAAAATATTACATGGTCATCTTTGAATGCTCATAACTCGGGTATTTGATGTCGGATCATGGTCATTTTTGGCAAAAAATTAAATTTGCTGGCATGGCCATTTTTAAATGGCAATCTATAATTCTGATCTTAACGAGTCTAAAAAGGTATACCACTCAAAGATCGGACTTATTTTGGCCGAGATATGCAAGTTATGAAGCTCCAAAAATCTTATTTTTTTGTTAATGCTGAAAATATTACATGGTCATCTTTGAATGCTCATAACTCGGGTATTTGATGTCGGATCATGGTCATTTTTGGCAAAAAATTGAAATTTGCTGGCATGGCCATTTTTAAATGGCAATCTATAATTCTGATCTTAACGAGTCTAAAAAGGTATACCACTCAAAGATCGGACTTATTTTGGCCGAGATATGCAAGTTATGAAGCTCCAAAAATCTTATTTTTTTGTTAATGCTGAAAATATTACATGGTCATCTTTGAATGCTCATAACTCGGGTATTTGATGTCGGATCATGGTCATTTTTGGCAAAAAATGAAATTTGCTGGCATGGCCATTTTTAAATGGCAATCTATAATTCTGATCTTAACGAGTCTAAAAAGGTATACCACTCAAAGATCGGACTTATTTTGGCCGAGATATGCAAGTTATGAAGCTCCAAAAATCTTATTTTTTTGTTAATGCTGAAAATATTACATGGTCATCTTTGAATGCTCATAACTCGGGTATTTGATGTCGGATCATGGTCATTTTTGGCAAAAAATGAAATTTGCTGGCATGGCCATTTTTAAATGGCAATCTATAATTCTGATCTTAACGAGTCTAAAAAGGTATACCACTCAAAGATCGGACTTATTTTGGCCGAGATATGCAAGTTATGAAGCTCCAAAAATCTTATTTTTTTGTTAATGCTGAAAATATTACATGGTCATCTTTGAATGCTCATAACTCGGGTATTTGATGTCGGATCATGGTCATTTTTGGCAAAAAATTAAATTTGCTGGCATGGCCATTTTTAAATGGCAATCTATAATTCTGATCTTAACGAGTCTAAAAAGGTATACCACTCAAAGATCGGACTTATTTTGGCCGAGATATGCAAGTTATGAAGCTCCAAAAATCTTATTTTTTTGTTAATGCTGAAAATATTACATGGTCATCTTTGAATGCTCATAACTCGGGTATTTGATGTCGGATCATGGTCATTTTTGGCAAAAAATTAAATTTGCTGGCATGGCCATTTTTAAATGGCAATCTATAATTCTGATCTTAACGAGTCTAAAAAGGTATACCACTCAAAGATCGGACTTATTTTGGCCGAGATATGCAAGTTATGAAGCTCCAAAAATCTTATTTTTTTGTTAATGCTGAAAATATTACATGGTCATCTTTGAATGCTCATAACTCGGGTATTTGATGTCGGATCATGGTCATTTTTGGCAAAAAATTAAATTTGCTGGCATGGCCATTTTTAAATGGCAATCTATAATTCTGATCTTAACGAGTCTAAAAAGGTATACCACTCAAAGATCGGACTTATTTTGGCCGAGATATGCAAGTTATGAAGCTCCAAAAATCTTATTTTTTTGTTAATGCTGAAAATATTACATGGTCATCTTTGAATGCTCATAACTCGGGTATTTGATGTCGGATCATGGTCATTTTTGGCAAAAAATGAAATTTGCTGGCATGGCCATTTTTAAATGGCAATCTATAATTCTGATCTTAACGAGTCTAAAAAGGTATACCACTCAAAGATCGGACTTATTTTGGCCGAGATATGCAAGTTATGAAGCTCCAAAAATCTTATTTTTTTGTTAATGCTGAAAATATTACATGGTCATCTTTGAATGCTCATAACTCGGGTATTTGATGTCGGATCATGGTCATTTTTGGCAAAAAATGAAATTTGCTGGCATGGCCATTTTTAAATGGCAATCTATAATTCTGATCTTAACGAGTCTAAAAAGGTATACCACTCAAAGATCGGACTTATTTTGGCCGAGATATGCAAGTTATGAAGCTCCAAAAATCTTATTTTTTTGTTAATGCTGAAAATATTACATGGTCATCTTTGAATGCTCATAACTCGGGTATTTGATGTCGGATCATGGTCATTTTTGGCAAAAAATTAAATTTGCTGGCATGGCCATTTTTAAATGGCAATCTATAATTCTGATCTTAACGAGTCTAAAAAGGTATACCACTCAAAGATCGGACTTATTTTGGCCGAGATATGCAAGTTATGAAGCTCCAAAAATCTTATTTTTTTGTTAATGCTGAAAATATTACATGGTCATCTTTGAATGCTCATAACTCGGGTATTTGATGTCGGATCATGGTCATTTTTGGCAAAAAATGAAATTTGCTGGCATGGCCATTTTTAAATGGCAATCTATAATTCTGATCTTAACGAGTCTAAAAAGGTATACCACTCAAAGATCGGACTTATTTTGGCCGAGATATGCAAGTTATGAAGCTCCAAAAATCTTATTTTTTTGTTAATGCTGAAAATATTACATGGTCATCTTTGAATGCTCATAACTCGGGTATTTGATGTCGGATCATGGTCATTTTTGGCAAAAAATGAAATTTGCTGGCATGGCCATTTTTAAATGGCAATCTATAATTCTGATCTTAACGAGTCTAAAAAGGTATACCACTCAAAGATCGGACTTGTTTTGGCCGAGATATGCAAGTTATGAAGCTCCAATAATCTTATTTTTTTGTCAATGCTGAAAATATTACATGGTTATCTTTGAATGCTCATAACTCGGGTATTTGATGTCGGATCATGGTCATTTTTGGCAAAAAATGAAATTTGCTGGCATGGCCATTTTTAAATGGCAATCTATAATTCTGATCTTAACGAGTCTAAAAAGGTATACCACTCAAAGATCGGACTTATTTTGGCCGAGATATGCAAGTTATGAAGCTCCAAAAATCTTATTTTTTTGTTAATGCTGAAAATATTACATGGTCATCTTTGAATGCTCATAACTCGGGTATTTGATGTCGGATCATGGTCATTTTTGGCAAAAAATTAAATTTGCTGGCATGGCCATTTTTAAATGGCAATCTATAATTCTGATCTTAACGAGTCTAAAAAGGTATACCACTCAAAGATCGGACTTATTTTGGCCGAGATATGCAAGTTATGAAGCTCCAAAAATCTTATTTTTTTGTTAATGCTGAAAATATTACATGGTCATCTTTGAATGCTCATAACTCGGGTATTTGATGTCGGATCATGGTCATTTTTGGCAAAAAATTAAATTTGCTGGCATGGCCATTTTTAAATGGCAATCTATAATTCTGATCTTAACGAGTCTAAAAAGGTATACCACTCAAAGATCGGACTTATTTTGGCCGAGATATGCAAGTTATGAAGCTCCAAAAATCTTATTTTTTTGTTAATGCTGAAAATATTACATGGTCATCTTTGAATGCTCATAACTCGGGTATTTGATGTCGGATCATGGTCATTTTTGGCAAAAAATGAAATTTGCTGGCATGGCCATTTTTAAATGGCAATCTATAATTCTGATCTTAACGAGTCTAAAAAGGTATACCACTCAAAGATCGGACTTATTTTGGCCGAGATATGCAAGTTATGAAGCTCCAAAAATCTTATTTTTTTGTTAATGCTGAAAATATTACATGGTCATCTTTGAATGCTCATAACTCGGGTATTTGATGTCGGATCATGGTCATTTTTGGCAAAAAATTAAATTTGCTGGCATGGCCATTTTTAAATGGCAATCTATAATTCTGATCTTAACGAGTCTAAAAAGGTATACCACTCAAAGATCGGACTTATTTTGGCCGAGATATGCAAGTTATGAAGCTCCAAAAATCTTATTTTTTTGTTAATGCTGAAAATATTACATGGTCATCTTTGAATGCTCATAACTCGGGTATTTGATGTCGGATCATGGTCATTTTTGGCAAAAAATGAAATTTGCTGGCATGGCCATTTTTAAATGGCAATCTATAATTCTGATCTTAACGAGTCTAAAAAGGTATACCACTCAAAGATCGGACTTATTTTGGCCGAGATATGCAAGTTATGAAGCTCCAAAAATCTTATTTTTTTGTTAATGCTGAAAATATTACATGGTCATCTTTGAATGCTCATAACTCGGGTATTTGATGTCGGATCATGGTCATTTTTGGCAAAAAATTAAATTTGCTGGCATGGCCATTTTTAAATGGCAATCTATAATTCTGATCTTAACGAGTCTAAAAAGGTATACCACTCAAAGATCGGACTTATTTTGGCCGAGATATGCAAGTTATGAAGCTCCAAAAATCTTATTTTTTTGTTAATGCTGAAAATATTACATGGTCATCTTTGAATGCTCATAACTCGGGTATTTGATGTCGGATCATGGTCATTTTTGGCAAAAAATTAAATTTGCTGGCATGGCCATTTTTAAATGGCAATCTATAATTCTGATCTTAACGAGTCTAAAAAGGTATACCACTCAAAGATCGGACTTATTTTGGCCGAGATATGCAAGTTATGAAGCTCCAAAAATCTTATTTTTTTGTTAATGCTGAAAATATTACATGGTCATCTTTGAATGCTCATAACTCGGGTATTTGATGTCGGATCATGGTCATTTTTGGCAAAAAATGAAATTTGCTGGCATGGCCATTTTTAAATGGCAATCTATAATTCTGATCTTAACGAGTCTAAAAAGGTATACCACTCAAAGATCGGACTTATTTTGGCCGAGATATGCAAGTTATGAAGCTCCAAAAATCTTATTTTTTTGTTAATGCTGAAAATATTACATGGTCATCTTTGAATGCTCATAACTCGGGTATTTGATGTCGGATCATGGTCATTTTTGGCAAAAAATGAAATTTGCTGGCATGGCCATTTTTAAATGGCAATCTATAATTCTGATCTTAACGAGTCTATAAAGGTATACCACTCAAAGATCGGACTTATTTTGGCCGAGATATGCAAGTTATGAAGCTCCAAAAATCTTATTTTTTTGTTAATGCTGAAAATATTACATGGTCATCTTTGAATGCTCATAACTCGGGTATTTGATGTCGGATTCATGGTCATTTTTGGCAAAAAATGAAATTTGCTGGCATGGCCATTTTTAAATGGCAATCTATAATTCTGATCTTAACGAGTCTAAAAAGGTATACCACTCAAAGATCGGACTTATTTTGGCCGAGATATGCAAGTTATGAAGCTCCAAAAATCTTATTTTTTTTGTTAATGCTGAAAATATTACATGGTCATCTTTGAATGCTCATAACTCGGGTATTTGATGTCGGATCATGGTCATTTTTGGCAAAAAATTAAATTTGCTGGCATGGCCATTTTTAAATGGCAATCTATAATTCTGATCTTAACGAGTCTAAAAAGGTATACCACTCAAAGATCGGACTTATTTTGGCCGAGATATGCAAGTTATGAAGCTCCAAAAATCTTATTTTTTTGTTAATGCTGAAAATATTACATGGTCATCTTTGAATGCTCATAACTCGGGTATTTGATGTCGGATCATGGTCATTTTTGGCAAAAAATTAAATTTGCTGGCATGGCCATTTTTAAATGGCAATCTATAATTCTGATCTTAACGAGTCTAAAAAGGTATACCACTCAAAGATCGGACTTATTTTGGCCGAGATATGCAAGTTATGAAGCTCCAAAAATCTTATTTTTTTGTTAATGCTGAAAATATTACATGGTCATCTTTGAATGCTCATAACTCGGGTATTTGATGTCGGATCATGGTCATTTTTGGCAAAAAATGAAATTTGCTGGCATGGCCATTTTTAAATGGCAATCTATAATTCTGATCTTAACGAGTCTAAAAAGGTATACCACTCAAAGATCGGACTTATTTTGGCCGAGATATGCAAGTTATGAAGCTCCAAAAATCTTATTTTTTTGTTAATGCTGAAAATATTACATGGTCATCTTTGAATGCTCATAACTCGGGTATTTGATGTCGGATCATGGTCATTTTTGGCAAAAAATGAAATTTGCTGGCATGGCCATTTTTAAATGGCAATCTATAATTCTGATCTTAACGAGTCTAAAAAGGTATACCACTCAAAGATCGGACTTATTTTGGCCGAGATATGCAAGTTATGAAGCTCCAAAAATCTTATTTTTTTGTTAATGCTGAAAATATTACATGGTCATCTTTGAATGCTCATAACTCGGGTATTTGATGTCGGATCATGGTCATTTTTGGCAAAAAAATTAAATTTGCTGGCATGGCCATTTTTAAATGGCAATCTATAATTCTGATCTTAACGAGTCTAAAAAGGTATACCACTCAAAGATCGGACTTGTTTTGGCCGAGATATGCAAGTTATGAAGCTCCAATAATCTTATTTTTTTGTCAATGCTGAAAATATTACATGGTTATCTTTGAATGCTCATAACTCGGGTATTTGATGTCGGATCATGGTCATTTTTGGCAAAAAATTAAATTTGCTGGCATGGCCATTTTTAAATGGCAATCTATAATTCTGATCTTAACGAGTCTAAAAAGGTATACCACTCAAAGATCGGACTTATTTTGGCCGAGATATGCAAGTTATGAAGCTCCAAAAATCTTATTTTTTTGTTAATGCTGAAAATATTACATGGTCATCTTTGAATGCTCATAACTCGGGTATTTGATGTCGGATCATGGTCATTTTTGGCAAAAAATTAAATTTGCTGGCATGGCCATTTTTAAATGGCAATCTATAATTCTGATCTTAACGAGTCTAAAAAGGTATACCACTCAAAGATCGGACTTATTTTGGCCGAGATATGCAAGTTATGAAGCTCCAAAAATCTTATTTTTTTGTTAATGCTGAAAATATTACATGGTCATCTTTGAATGCTCATAACTCGGGTATTTGATGTCGGATCATGGTCATTTTTGGCAAAAAATGAAATTTGCTGGCATGGCCATTTTTAAATGGCAATCTATAATTCTGATCTTAACGAGTCTAAAAAGGTATACCACTCAAAGATCGGACTTATTTTGGCCGAGATATGCAAGTTATGAAGCTCCAAAAATCTTATTTTTTTGTTAATGCTGAAAATATTACATGGTCATCTTTGAATGCTCATAACTCGGGTATTTGATGTCGGATCATGGTCATTTTTGGCAAAAAATGAAATTTGCTGGCATGGCCATTTTTAAATGGCAATCTATAATTCTGATCTTAACGAGTCTAAAAAGGTATACCACTCAAAGATCGGACTTATTTTGGCCGAGATATGCAAGTTATGAAGCTCCAAAAATCTTATTTTTTTGTTAATGCTGAAAATATTACATGGTCATCTTTGAATGCTCATAACTCGGGTATTTGATGTCGGATCATGGTCATTTTTGGCAAAAAATGAAATTTGCTGGCATGGCCATTTTTAAATGGCAATCTATAATTCTGATCTTAACGAGTCTAAAAAGGTATACCACTCAAAGATCGGACTTATTTTGGCCGAGATATGCAAGTTATGAAGCTCCAAAAATCTTATTTTTTTGTTAATGCTGAAAATATTACATGGTCATCTTTGAATGCTCATAACTCGGGTATTTGATGTCGGATCATGGTCATTTTTGGCAAAAAATGAAATTTGCTGGCATGGCCATTTTTAAATGGCAATCTATAATTCTGATCTTAACGAGTCTAAAAAGGTATACCACTCAAAGATCGGACTTATTTTGGCCGAGATATGCAAGTTATGAAGCTCCAAAAATCTTATTTTTTTGTTAATGCTGAAAATATTACATGGTCATCTTTGAATGCTCATAACTCGGGTATTTGATGTCGGATCATGGTCATTTTTGGCAAAAAATTAAATTTGCTGGCATGGCCATTTTTAAATGGCAATCTATAATTCTGATCTTAACGAGTCTAAAAAGGTATACCACTCAAAGATCGGACTTATTTTGGCCGAGATATGCAAGTTATGAAGCTCCAAAAATCTTATTTTTTTGTTAATGCTGAAAATATACATGGTTATCTTTGAATGCTCATAACTCGGGTATTTGATGTCGGATCATGGTCATTTTTGGCAAAAAATAAAATTTGCTGGCATGGCCATTTTTAAATGGCAATCTATAATTCTGATCTTAACGAGTCTAAAAAGGTATACCACTCAAAGATCGGACTTATTTTGGCCGAGATATGCAAGTTATGAAGCTCCAAAAATCTTATTTTTTTGTTAATGCTGAAAATATTACATGGTCATCTTTGAATGCTCATAACTCGGGTATTTGATGTCGGATCATGGTCATTTTTGGCAAAAAATGAAATTTGCTGGCATGGCCATTTTTAAATGGCAATCTATAATTCTGATCTTAACGAGTCTAAAAAGGTATACCACTCAAAGATCGGACTTATTTTGGCCGAGATATGCAAGTTATGAAGCTCCAAAAATCTTATTTTTTTGTTAATGCTGAAAATATTACATGGTCATCTTTGAATGCTCATAACTCGGGTATTTGATGTCGGATCATGGTCATTTTTGGCAAAAAATTAAATTTGCTGGCATGGCCATTTTTAAATGGCAATCTATAATTCTGATCTTAACGAGTCTAAAAAGGTATACCACTCAAAGATCGGACTTATTTTGGCCGAGATATGCAAGTTATGAAGCTCCAAAAATCTTATTTTTTGTTAATGCTGAAAATATTACATGGTCATCTTTGAATGCTCATAACTCGGGTATTTGATGTCGGATCATGGTCATTTTTGGCAAAAAATTAAATTTGCTGGCATGACCATTTTTAAATGGCAATCTATAATTCTGATCTTAACGAGTCTAAAAAGGTATACCACTCAAAGATCGGACTTATTTTGGCCGAGATATGCAAGTTATGAAGCTCCAAAAATCTTATTTTTTTGTTAATGCTGAAAATATTACATGGTCATCTTTGAATGCTCATAACTCGGGTATTTGATGTCGGATCATGGTCATTTTTGGCAAAAAATGAAATTTGCTGGCATGGCCATTTTTAAATGGCAATCTATAATTCTGATCTTAACGAGTCTAAAAAGGTATACCACTCAAAGATCGGACTTATTTTGGCCGAGATATGCAAGTTATGAAGCTCCAAAAATCTTATTTTTTTGTTAATGCTGAAAATATTACATGGTCATCTTTGAATGCTCATAACTCGGGTATTTGATGTCGGATCATGGTCATTTTTGGCAAAAAATGAAATTTGCTGGCATGGCCATTTTTAAATGGCAATCTATAATTCTGATCTTAACGAGTCTAAAAAGGTATACCACTCAAAGATCGGACTTATTTTGGCCGAGATATGCAAGTTATGAAGCTCCAAAAATCTTATTTTTTTGTTAATGCTGAAAATATTACATGGTCATCTTTGAATGCTCATAACTCGGGTATTTGATGTCGGATCATGGTCATTTTTGGCAAAAAATGAAATTTGCTGGCATGGCCATTTTTAAATGGCAATCTATAATTCTGATCTTAACGAGTCTAAAAAGGTATACCACTCAAAGATCGGACTTATTTTGGCCGAGATATGCAAGTTATGAAGCTCCAAAAATCTTATTTTTTTGTTAATGCTGAAAATATTACATGGTCATCTTTGAATGCTCATAACTCGGGTATTTGATGTCGGATCATGGTCATTTTTGGCAAAAAATTAAATTTGCTGGCATGGCCATTTTTAAATGGCAATCTATAATTCTGATCTTAACGAGTCTAAAAAGGTATACCACTCAAAGATCGGACTTATTTTGGCCGAGATATGCAAGTTATGAAGCTCCAAAAATCTTATTTTTTTGTTAATGCTGAAAATATTACATGGTCATCTTTGAATGCTCATAACTCGGGTATTTGATGTCGGATCATGGTCATTTTTGGCAAAAAATTAAATTTGCTGGCATGACCATTTTTAAATGGCAATCTATAATTCTGATCTTAACGAGTCTAAAAAGGTATACCACTCAAAGATCGGACTTATTTTGGCCGAGATATGCAAGTTATGAAGCTCCAAAAATCTTATTTTTTTGTTAATGCTGAAAATATTACATGGTTATCTTTGAATGCTCATAACTCGGGTATTTGATGTCGGATCATGGTCATTTTTGGCAAAAAATGAAATTTGCTGGCATGGCCATTTTTAAATGGCAATCTATAATTCTGATCTTAACGAGTCTAAAAAGGTATACCACTCAAAGATCGGACTTATTTTGGCCGAGATATGCAAGTTATGAAGCTCCAAAAATCTAATTTATTTGTTAATGCTGAAAATATTATATGGTCATCTTTAAATGCTCATAACTCGGGTATTTGATGTCGGATCATGGTCATTTTTGGCAAAAAATTAAATTTTCTGGCATGGCCATTTTTAAATAGCAATCTATAATTCTGATCTTAACGAGTCTAAAAAGGTATACCACTCAAAGATCGGACTTATTTTGGCCGAGATATGCAAGTTATGAAGCTCCAAAAATCTTATTTTTTTGTTAATGCTGAAAATATTACATGGTCATCTTTGAATGCTCATAACTCGGGTATTTGATGTCGGATCATGGTCATTTTTAGCAAAAAATTAAATAAGCTGGCATGGCCATTTTTAAATGGCAATCTATAATTCTGATCTTAATCTGTATTTCTGATCTTAACGAGTCTAAAAAGGTATACCACTCAAAGATCGGACTTATTTTGGCCGAGATATGCAAGTTATGAAGCTCCAAAAATCTTATATTTTTGTTAATGCTGAAAATATTACATGGTCATTTTTGAATGCTCATAACTCGGGTATTTGATGTCGGATCATGGTCATTTTTGGCAAAAAATGAAATAAGCTGGCATGGCCATTTTTAAATGGCAATCTATAATTCTGATCTTAACGAGTCTAAAAAGGTATACCACTCAAAGATCGGACTTATTTTGGCCGAGATATGCAAGTTATGAAGCTCCAAAAATCTTATTTTTTTGTTAATGCTGAAAATATTACATGGTCATCTTTGAATGCTCATAACTCGGGTATTTGATGTCGGATCATGGTCATTTTTGGCAAAACATGAAATTTGCTGGCATGGCCATTTTTAAATGGCAATCTATAATTCTGATCTTAACGAGTCTAAAAAGGTATACCACTCAAAGATCGGACTTATTTTGGCCGAGATATGCAAGTTATGAAGCTCCAAAAATCTTATTTTTTTGTTAATGCTGAAAATATTACATGGTCATCTTTGAATGCTCATAACTCGGGTATTTGATGTCGGATCATGGTCATTTTTGGCAAAAAATGAAATTTGCTGGCATGGCCATTTTTAAATGGCAATCTATAATTCTGATCTTAACGAGTCTAAAAAGGTATACCACTGAAAGATCGGACTTATTTTGGCCGAGATATGCAAGTTATGAAGCTCCAAAAATCTTATTTTTTTGTTAATGCTGAAAATATTACATGGTCATCTTTGAATGCTCATAACTCGGGTATTTGATGTCGGATCATGGTAATTTTTGACAAAAAATGAAATTTGCTGGCATGGCCATTTTTAAATGGCAATCTATAATTCTGATCCTAACGAGTCTAAAAAGGTATACCACTCAAAGATCGGACTTATTTTGGCCGAGATATGCAAGTTATGAAGCTCCAAAAATCTTATTTTTTTGTTAATGCTGAAAATATTACATGGTCATCTTTGAATGCTCATAACTCGGGTATTTGATGTCGGATCATGGTCATTTTTGGCAAAAAATGAAATTTGCTGGCATGGCCATTTTTAAATGGCAATCTATAATTCTGATCTTAACGAGTCTAAAAAGGTATACCACTCAAAGATCGGACTTATTTTGGCCGAGATATGCAAGTTATGAAGCTCCAAAAATCTTATTTTTTTGTTAATGCTGAAAATATTACATGGTCATCTTTGAATGCTCATAACTCGGGTATTTGATGTCGGATCATGGTCATTTTTGGCAAAAAATGAAATTGGCTTGGCATGGCCATTTTTAAATGGCAATCTATAATTCTGATCTTAACGAGTCTAAAAAGATATACCACTCAAAGATCGGACTTATTTTGGCCGAGATATGCAAGTTATGAAGCTCCAAAAATCTTATTTTTTTGTTAATGCTGAAAATATTACATGGTCATCTTTGAATGCTTATAACTCGGGTATTTGATGTCGGATCATGGTCACTTTTGGCAAAAAATGAAATTTGCTGGCATGGCCATTTTTAAATGGCAATCTATAATTCTGATCTTAACGAGTGTAAAAAGGTATACCACTCAAAGATCGGACTTATTTTGGCCGAGATATGCAAGTTATGAAGCTCCAAAAATCTAATTTTTTTGTTAATGCTGAAAATATTACATGGTCATCTTTGAATGCTCATAACTCGGGTATTTGATGTCGGATCATGGTCATTTTTGGCAAAAAATTAAATATGCTGACATGGCCATTTTTAAATGGCAATCTATAATTCTGATCTTAACGAGTCTAAAAAGGTATACCACTCAAAGATCGGACTTATTTTGGCCGAGATATGCAAGTTATGAAGCTCCAAAAATCTTATTTTTTTTGTTAATGCTGAAAATATTACATGGTCATCTTTGAATGCTCAAAACTCGGGTATTTGATGTCGGATCATGGTCATTTTTGGCAAAAAATGAAATTTGCTGGCATGGCCATTTTTAAATGGCAATCTATAATTCTGATCTTAACGAGTCTAAAAAGGTATACCACTCAAAGATCGGACTTATTTTGGCCGAGATATGCAAGTTATGAAGCTCCAAAAATCTTATTTTTTTGTTAATGCTGAAAATATTACATGGGCATCTTTGAATGCTCATAACTCGGGTATTTGATGTCGGATCATGGTCATTTTTGGCAAAAAATGAAATTTGCTGGCATGGCCATTTTTAAATGGCAATCTATAATTCTGATCTTAACGAGTCTAAAAAGGTATACAACTCAAAGATCGGACTTATTTTGGCCGAGATATGCAAGTTATGAAGCTCCAAAAATCTTATTTTTTTGTTAATGCTGAAAATATTACTTGGTCATCTTTGAATGCTCATAACTCGGGTATTTGATGTCGGATCATGGTCATTTTTGGCAAAAAATGAAATTTGCTGGCATGGCCATTTTTAAATGGCAATCTATAATTCTGATCTTAACGAGTCTAAAAAGGTATACCACTCAAAGATCGGACTTATTTTGGCCGAGATATGCAAGTTATGAAGCTCCAAAAATCTTATTTTTTTGTTAATGCTGAAAATATTACATGGTCATCTTTGAATGCTCATAACTCGGGTGTTTGATGTCGGATCATGGTCATTTTTGGCAAAAAATGAAATTTGCTGGCATGGCCATTTTTAAATGGCAATCTATAATTCTGATCTTAACGAGTCTAAAAAGGTATACCACTCAAAGATCGGACTTATTTTGGCCGAGATATGCAAGTTATGGAGCTCCAAAAATCTTATTTTTTTGTTAATGCTGAAAATATTACATGGTCATCTTTGAATGCTCATAACTCGGGTATTTGATGTCGGATCATGGTCATTTTTGGCAAAAAATGAAATTTGCTGGCATGGCCATTTTTAAATGGCAATCTATAATTCTGATCTTAACGAGTCTAAAAAGGTATACCACTCAAAGATCGGACTTATTTTGGCCGAGATATGCAAGTTATGAAGCTCCAAAAATCTTATTTTTTTGTTAATGCTGAAAATATTACATGGTCATCTTTGAATGCTCATAACTCGGGTATTTGATGTCGGATCATGGTCATTTTTGGCAAAAAATGAAATTTGCTGGCATGGCCATTTTTAAATGGCAATCTATAATTCTGATCTTAACGAGTCTAAAAAGGTATACCACTCAAAGATCGGACTTATTTTGGCCGAGATATGCAAGTTATGAAGCTCCAAAAATCTTATTTTTTTGTTAATGCTGAAAATATTACATGGTCATCTTTGAATGCTCATAACTCGGGTATTTGATGTCGGATCATGGTCATTTTTGGCAAAAAATTAAATTTGCTGGCATGGCCATTTTTAAATGGCAATCTATAATTCTGATCTTAACGAGTCTAAAAAGGTATACCACTCAAAGATCGGACTTATTTTGGCCGAGATATGCAAGTTATGAAGCTCCAAAAAATCTTATTTTTTTTGTTAATGCTGAAAATATTACATGGTCATCTTTGAATGCTCATAACTCGGGTATTTGATGTCGGATCATGGTCATTTTTGGCAAAAAATGAAATTTGCTGGCATGGCCATTTTTAAATGGCAATCTATAATTCTGATCTTAACGAGTCTAAAAAGGTATACCACTCAAAGATCGGACTTATTTTGGCCGAGATATGCAAGTTATGAAGCTCCAAAAATCTTATTTTTTTGTTAATGCTGAAAATATTACATGGTCATCTTTGAATGCTCATAACTCGGGTATTTGATGTCGGATCATGGTCATTTTTGGCAAAAAATGAAATTTGCTGGCATGGCCATTTTTAAATGGCAATCTATAATTCTGATCTTAACGAGTCTAAAAAGGTATACCACTCAAAGATCGGACTTATTTTGGCCGAGATATGCAAGTTATGAAGCTCCAAAAATCTTATTTTTTTGTTAATGCTGAAAATATTACTTGGTCATCTTTGAATGCTCATAACTCGGGTATTTGATGTCGGATCATGGTCATTTTTGGCAAAAAATGAAATTTGCTGGCATGGCCATTTTTAAATGCCAATCTATAATTCTGATCTTAACGAGTCTAAAAAGGTATACCACTCAAAGATCGGACTTATTTTGGCCGAGATATGCAAGTTATGAAGCTCCAAAAATCTTATTTTTTTGTTAATGCTGAAAATATTACATGGTCATCTTTGAATGCTCATAACTCGGGTATTTGATGTCGGATCATGGTCATTTTTGGCAAAAAATGAAATTTGCTGGCATGGCCATTTTTAAATGGCAATCTATAATTCTGATCTTAACGAGTCTAAAAAGGTATACCACTCAAAGATCGGACTTATTTTGGCCGAGATATGCAAGTTATGGAGCTCCAAAAATCTAATTTTTTTGTTAATGCTGAAAATATTACATGGTCATCTTTGAATGCTCATAACTCGGGTATTTGATGTCGGATCATGGTCATTTTTGGCAAAAAATGAAATTTGCTGGCATGGCCATTTTTAAATGGCAATCTATAATTCTGATCTTAACGAGTCTAAAAAGGTATACCACTCAAAGATCGGACTTATTTTGGCCGAGATATGCAAGTTATGAAGCTCCAAAAATCTTATTTTTTTGTTAATGCTGAAAATATTACATGGTCATCTTTGAATGCTCATAACTCGGGTATTTGATGTCGGATCATGGTCATTTTTGGCAAAAAATTAAATTTGCTGGCATGGCCATTTTTAAATGGCAATCTATAATTCTGATCTTAACGAGTCTAAAAAGGTATACCACTCAAAGATCGGACTTATTTTGGCCGAGATATGCAAGTTATGAAGCTCCAAAAATCTTATTTTTTTGTTAATGCTGAAAATATTACATGGTCATCTTTGAATGCTCATAACTCGGGTATTTGATGTCGGATCATGGTCATTTTTGGCAAAAAATGAAATTTGCTGGCATGGCCATTTTTAAATGGCAATCTATAATTCTGATCTTAACGAGTCTAAAAAGGTATACCACTCAAAGATCGGACTTATTTTGGCCGAGATATGCAAGTTATGAAGCTCCAAAAATCTTATTTTTTTGTTAATGCTGAAAATATTACATGGTCATCTTTGAATGCTCATAACTCGGGTATTTGATGTCGGATCATGGTCATTTTTGGCAAAAAATGAAATTTGCTGGCATGGCCATTTTTAAATGGCAATCTATAATTCTGATCTTAACGAGTCTAAAAAGGTATACCACTCAAAGATCGGACTTATTTTGGCCGAGATATGCAAGTTATGAAGCTCCAAAAATCTTATTTTTTTGTTAATGCTGAAAATATTACATGGTCATCTTTGAATGCTCATAACTCGGGTATTTGATGTCGGATCATGGTCATTTTTGGCAAAAAATGAAATTTGCTGGCATGGCCATTTTTAAATGGCAATCTATAATTCTGATCTTAACGAGTCTAAAAAGGTATACCACTCAAAGATCGGACTTATTTTGGCCGAGATATGCAAGTTATGAAGCTCCAAAAATCTTATTTTTTTGTTAATGCTGAAAATATTACATGGTCATCTTTGAATGCTCATAACTCGGGTATTTGATGTCGGATCATGGTCATTTTTGGCAAAAAATTAAATTTGCTGGCATGGCCATTTTTAAATGGCAATCTATAATTCTGATCTTAACGAGTCTAAAAAGGTATACCACTCAAAGATCGGACTTATTTTGGCCGAGATATGCAAGTTATGAAGCTCCAAAAATCTTATTTTTTTGTTAATGCTGAAAATATTACATGGTCATCTTTGAATGCTCATAACTCGGGTATTTGATGTCGGATCATGGTCATTTTTGGCAAAAAATGAAATTTGCTGGCATGGCCATTTTTAAATGGCAATCTATAATTCTGATCTTAACGAGTCTAAAAAGGTATACCACTCAAAGATCGGACTTATTTTGGCCGAGATATGCAAGTTATGAAGCTCCAAAAATCTTATTTTTTTGTTAATGCTGAAAATATTACATGGTCATCTTTGAATGCTCATAACTCGGGTATTTGATGTCGGATCATGGTCATTTTTGGCAAAAAATGAAATTTGCTGGCATGGCCATTTTTAAATGGCAATCTATAATTCTGATCTTAACGAGTCTAAAAAGGTATACCACTCAAAGATCGGACTTATTTTGGCCGAGATATGCAAGTTATGAAGCTCCAAAAATCTTATTTTTTTGTTAATGCTGAAAATATTACATGGTCATCTTTGAATGCTCATAACTCGGGTATTTGATGTCGGATCATGGTCATTTTTGGCAAAAAATGAAATTTGCTGGCATGGCCATTTTTAAATGGCAATCTATAATTCTGATCTTAACGAGTCTAAAAAGGTATACCACTCAAAGATCGGACTTATTTTGGCCGAGATATGCAAGTTATGAAGCTCCAAAAATCTTATTTTTTTGTTAATGCTGAAAATATTACATGGTCATCTTTGAATGCTCATAACTCGGGTATTTGATGTCGGATCATGGTCATTTTTGGCAAAAAATGAAATTTGCTGGCATGGCCATTTTTAAATGGCAATCTATAATTCTGATCTTAACGAGTCTAAAAAGGTATACCACTCAAAGATCGGACTTATTTTGGCCGAGATATGCAAGTTATGAAGCTCCAAAAATCTTATTTTTTTGTTAATGCTGAAAATATTACATGGTCATCTTTGAATGCTCATAACTCGGGTATTTGATGTCGGATCATGGTCATTTTTGGCAAAAAATGAAATTTGCTGGCATGGCCATTTTTAAATGGCAATCTATAATTCTGATCTTAACGAGTCTAAAAAGGTATACCACTCAAAGATCGGACTTATTTTGGCCGAGATATGCAAGTTATGAAGCTCCAAAAATCTTATTTTTTTGTTAATGCTGAAAATATTACATGGTCATCTTTGAATGCTCATAACTCGGGTATTTGATGTCGGATCATGGTCATTTTTGGCAAAAAATGAAATTTGCTGGCATGGCCATTTTTAAATGGCAATCTATAATTCTGATCTTAACGAGTCTAAAAAGGTATACCACTCAAAGATCGGACTTATTTTGGCCGAGATATGCAAGTTATGAAGCTCCAAAAATCTTATTTTTTTGTTAATGCTGAAAATATTACATGGTCATCTTTGAATGCTCATAACTCGGGTATTTGATGTCGGATCATGGTCATTTTTGGCAAAAAATGAAATTTGCTGGCATGGCCATTTTTAAATGGCAATCTATAATTCTGATCTTAACGAGTCTAAAAAGGTATACCACTCAAAGATCGGACTTATTTTGGCCGAGATATGCAAGTTATGAAGCTCCAAAAATCTTATTTTTTTGTTAATGCTGAAAATATTACATGGTCATCTTTGAATGCTCATAACTCGGGTATTTGATGTCGGATCATGGTCATTTTTGGCAAAAAATGAAATTTGCTGGCATGGCCATTTTTAAATGGCAATCTATAATTCTGATCTTAACGAGTCTAAAAAGGTATACCACTCAAAGATCGGACTTATTTTGGCCGAGATATGCAAGTTATGAAGCTCCAAAAATCTTATTTTTTTGTTAATGCTGAAAATATTACATGGTCATCTTTGAATGCTCATAACTCGGGTATTTGATGTCGGATCATGGTCATTTTTGGCAAAAAATGAAATTTGCTGGCATGGCCATTTTTAAATGGCAATCTATAATTCTGATCTTAACGAGTCTAAAAAGGTATACCACTCAAAGATCGGACTTATTTTGGCCGAGATATGCAAGTTATGAAGCTCCAAAAATCTTATTTTTTTGTTAATGCTGAAAATATTACATGGTCATCTTTGAATGCTCATAACTCGGGTATTTGATGTCGGATCATGGTCATTTTTGGCAAAAAATGAAATTTGCTGGCATGGCCATTTTTAAATGGCAATCTATAATTCTGATCTTAACGAGTCTAAAAAGGTATACCACTCAAAGATCGGACTTATTTTGGCCGAGATATGCAAGTTATGAAGCTCCAAAAATCTTATTTTTTTGTTAATGCTGAAAATATTACATGGTCATCTTTGAATGCTCATAACTCGGGTATTTGATGTCGGATCATGGTCATTTTTGGCAAAAAATGAAATTTGCTGGCATGGCCATTTTTAAATGGCAATCTATAATTCTGATCTTAACGAGTCTAAAAAGGTATACCACTCAAAGATCGGACTTATTTTGGCCGAGATATGCAAGTTATGAAGCTCCAAAAATCTTATTTTTTTGTTAATGCTGAAAATATTACATGGTCATCTTTGAATGCTCATAACTCGGGTATTTGATGTCGGATCATGGTCATTTTTGGCAAAAAATGAAATTTGCTGGCATGGCCATTTTTAAATGGCAATCTATAATTCTGATCTTAACGAGTCTAAAAAGGTATACCACTCAAAGATCGGACTTATTTTGGCCGAGATATGCAAGTTATGAAGCTCCAAAAATCTTATTTTTTTGTTAATGCTGAAAATATTACATGGTCATCTTTGAATGCTCATAACTCGGGTATTTGATGTCGGATCATGGTCATTTTTGGCAAAAAATGAAATTTGCTGGCATGGCCATTTTTAAATGGCAATCTATAATTCTGATCTTAACGAGTCTAAAAAGGTATACCACTCAAAGATCGGACTTATTTTGGCCGAGATATGCAAGTTATGAAGCTCCAAAAATCTTATTTTTTTGTTAATGCTGAAAATATTACATGGTCATCTTTGAATGCTCATAACTCGGGTATTTGATGTCGGATCATGGTCATTTTTGGCAAAAAATGAAATTTGCTGGCATGGCCATTTTTAAATGGCAATCTATAATTCTGATCTTAACGAGTCTAAAAAGGTATACCACTCAAAGATCGGACTTATTTTGGCCGAGATATGCAAGTTATGAAGCTCCAAAAATCTTATTTTTTTGTTAATGCTGAAAATATTACATGGTCATCTTTGAATGCTCATAACTCGGGTATTTGATGTCGGATCATGGTCATTTTTGGCAAAAAATGAAATTTGCTGGCATGGCCATTTTTAAATGGCAATCTATAATTCTGATCTTAACGAGTCTAAAAAGGTATACCACTCAAAGATCGGACTTATTTTGGCCGAGATATGCAAGTTATGAAGCTCCAAAAATCTTATTTTTTTGTTAATGCTGAAAATATTACATGGTCATCTTTGAATGCTCATAACTCGGGTATTTGATGTCGGATCATGGTCATTTTTGGCAAAAAATGAAATTTGCTGGCATGGCCATTTTTAAATGGCAATCTATAATTCTGATCTTAACGAGTCTAAAAAGGTATACCACTCAAAGATCGGACTTATTTTGGCCGAGATATGCAAGTTATGAAGCTCCAAAAATCTTATTTTTTTGTTAATGCTGAAAATATTACATGGTCATCTTTGAATGCTCATAACTCGGGTATTTGATGTCGGATCATGGTCATTTTTGGCAAAAAATGAAATTTGCTGGCATGGCCATTTTTAAATGGCAATCTATAATTCTGATCTTAACGAGTCTAAAAAGGTATACCACTCAAAGATCGGACTTATTTTGGCCGAGATATGCAAGTTATGAAGCTCCAAAAATCTTATTTTTTTGTTAATGCTGAAAATATTACATGGTCATCTTTGAATGCTCATAACTCGGGTATTTGATGTCGGATCATGGTCATTTTTGGCAAAAAATGAAATTTGCTGGCATGGCCATTTTTAAATGGCAATCTATAATTCTGATCTTAACGAGTCTAAAAAGGTATACCACTCAAAGATCGGACTTATTTTGGCCGAGATATGCAAGTTATGAAGCTCCAAAAATCTTATTTTTTTGTTAATGCTGAAAATATTACATGGTCATCTTTGAATGCTCATAACTCGGGTATTTGATGTCGGATCATGGTCATTTTTGGCAAAAAATGAAATTTGCTGGCATGGCCATTTTTAAATGGCAATCTATAATTCTGATCTTAACGAGTCTAAAAAGGTATACCACTCAAAGATCGGACTTATTTTGGACGAGATATGCAAGTTATGAAGCTCCAAAAATCTTATTTTTTTGTTAATGTTGAAAATATTACTTGGTCCTCTTTGAATGCTCATAACTCGGGTATTTGATGTCGGATCATGGTCATTTTTGGCAAAAAATGAAATTTGCTGGCATGGCCATTTTTAAATGGCAATCTATAATTCTGATCTTAACGAGTCTAAAAAGGTATACCACTCAAAGATCGGACTTATTTTGGCCGAGATATGCAAGTTATGAAGCTCCAAAAATCTTATTTTTTTGTTAATGCTGAAAATATTACATGGTCATCTTTGAATGCTCATAACTCGGGTATTTGATGTCGGATCATGGTCATTTTTGGCAAAAAATGAAATTTGCTGGCATGGCCATTTTTAAATGGCAATCTATAATTCTGAGCTTAACGAGTCTAAAAAGGTATACCACTCAAAGATCGGACTTATTTTGGCCGAGATATGCAAGTTATGAAGCTCCAAAAATCTTATTTTTTTGTTAATGCTGAAAATATTACATGGTCATCTTTGAATGCTCATAACTCGGGTATTTGATGTCGGATCATGGTCATTTTTGGCAAAAAATGAAATTTGCTGGCATGGCCATTTTTAAATGGCAATCTATAATTCTGATCTTAACGAGTCTAAAAAGGTATACCACTCAAAGATCGGACTTATTTTGGACGAGATATGCAAGTTATGAAGCTCCAAAAATCTTATTTTTTTGTTAATGTTGAAAATATTACTTGGTCCTCTTTGAATGCTCATAACTCGGGTATTTGATGTCGGATCATGGTCATTTTTGGCAAAAAATGAAATTTGCTGGCATGGCCATTTTTAAATGGCAATCTATAATTCTGATCTTAACGAGTCTAAAAAGGTATACCACTCAAAGATCGGACTTATTTTGGCCGAGATATGCAAGTTATGAAGCTCCAAAAATCTTATTTTTTTGTTAATGCTGAAAATATTACATGGTCATCTTTGAATGCTCATAACTCGGGTATTTGATGTCGGATCATGGTCATTTTTGGCAAAAAATGAAATTTGCTGGCATGGCCATTTTTAAATGGCAATCTATAATTCTGATCTTAACGAGTCTAAAAAGGTATACCACTCAAAGATCGGACTTATTTTGGCCGAGATATGCAAGTTATGAAGCTCCAAAAATCTTATTTTTTTGTTAATGCTGAAAATATTACATGGTCATCTTTGAATGCTCATAACTCGGGTATTTGATGTCGGATCATGGTCATTTTTGGCAAAAAATGAAATTTGCTGGCATGGCCATTTTTAAATGGCAATCTATAATTCTGATCTTAACGAGTCTAAAAAGGTATACCACTCAAAGATCGGACTTATTTTGGCCGAGATATGCAAGTTATGAAGCTCCAAAAATCTTATTTTTTTGTTAATGCTGAAAATATTACATGGTCATCTTTGAATGCTCATAACTCGGGTATTTGATGTCGGATCATGGTCATTTTTGGCAAAAAATGAAATTTGCTGGCATGGCCATTTTTAAATGGCAATCTATAATTCTGATCTTAACGAGTCTAAAAAGGTATACCACTCAAAGATCGGACTTATTTTGGCCGAGATATGCAAGTTATGAAGCTCCAAAATCTTATTTTTTTGTTAATGCTGAAAATATTACATGGTCATCTTTGAATGCTCATAACTCGGGTATTTGATGTCGGATCATGGTCATTTTTGGCAAAAAATGAAATTTGCTGGAATGGCCATTTTTAAATGGCAATCTATAATTCTGATCTTAACGAGTCTAAAAAGGTATACCACTCAAAGATCGGACTTATTTTGGCCGAGATATGCAAGTTATGAAGCTCCAAAAATCTTATTTTTTTGTTAATGCTGAAAATATTACATGGTCATCTTTGAATGCTCATAACTCGGGTATTTGATGTCGGATCATGGTCATTTTTGGCAAAAAATGAAATTTGCTGGCATGGCCATTTTTAAATGGCAATCTATAATTCTGATCTTAACGAGTCTAAAAAGGTATACCACTCAAAGATCGGACTTATTTTGGCCGAGATATGCAAGTTATGAAGCTCCAAAAATCTTATTTTTTTGTTAATGCTGAAAATATTACATGGTCATCTTTGAATGCTCATAACTCGGGTATTTGATGTCGGATCATGGTCATTTTTGGCAAAAAATGAAATTTGCTGGCATGGCCATTTTTAAATGGCAATCTATAATTCTGATCTTAACGAGTCTAAAAAGGTATACCACTCAAAGATCGGACTTATTTTGGCCGAGATATGCAAGTTATGAAGCTCCAAAAATCTTATTTTTTTGTTAATGCTGAAAATATTACATGGTCATCTTTGAATGCTCATAACTCGGGTATTTGATGTCGGATCATGGTCATTTTTGGCAAAAAATGAAATTTGCTGGCATGGCCATTTTTAAATGGCAATCTATAATTCTGATCTTAACGAGTCTAAAAAGGTATACCACTCAAAGATCGGACTTATTTTGGCCGAGATATGCAAGTTATGAAGCTCCAAAAATCTTATTTTTTTGTTAATGCTGAAAATATTACATGGTCATCTTTGAATGCTCATAACTCGGGTATTTGATGTCGGATCATGGTCATTTTTGGCAAAAAATGAAATTTGCTGGCATGGCCATTTTTAAATGGCAATCTATAATTCTGATCTTAACGAGTCTAAAAAGGTATACCACTCAAAGATCGGACTTATTTTGGCCGAGATATGCAAGTTATGAAGCTCCAAAAATCTTATTTTTTTGTTAATGCTGAAAATATTACATGGTCATCTTTGAATGCTCATAACTCGGGTATTTGATGTCGGATCATGGTCATTTTTGGCAAAAAATGAAATTTGCTGGCATGGCCATTTTTAAATGGCAATCTATAATTCTGATCTTAACGAGTCTAAAAAGGTATACCACTCAAAGATCGGACTTATTTTGGCCGAGATATGCAAGTTATGAAGCTCCAAAAATCTTATTTTTTTGTTAATGCTGAAAATATTACATGGTCATCTTTGAATGCTCATAACTCGGGTATTTGATGTCGGATCATGGTCATTTTTGGCAAAAAATGAAATTTGCTGGCATGGCCATTTTTAAATGGCAATCTATAATTCTGATCTTAACGAGTCTAAAAAGGTATACCACTCAAAGATCGGACTTATTTTGGCCGAGATATGCAAGTTATGAAGCTCCAAAAATCTTATTTTTTTGTTAATGCTGAAAATATTACATGGTCATCTTTGAATGCTCATAACTCGGGTATTTGATGTCGGATCATGGTCATTTTTGGCAAAAAATGAAATTTGCTGGCATGGCCATTTTTAAATGGCAATCTATAATTCTGATCTTAACGAGTCTAAAAAGGTATACCACTCAAAGATCGGACTTATTTTGGCCGAGATATGCAAGTTATGAAGCTCCAAAAATCTTATTTTTTTGTTAATGCTGAAAATATTACATGGTCATCTTTGAATGCTCATAACTCGGGTATTTGATGTCGGATCATGGTCATTTTTGGCAAAAAATGAAATTTGCTGGCATGGCCATTTTTAAATGGCAATCTATAATTCTGATCTTAACGAGTCTAAAAAGGTATACCACTCAAAGATCGGACTTATTTTGGCCGAGATATGCAAGTTATGAAGCTCCAAAAATCTTATTTTTTTGTTAATGCTGAAAATATTACATGGTCATCTTTGAATGCTCATAACTCGGGTATTTGATGTCGGATCATGGTCATTTTTGGCAAAAAATGAAATTTGCTGGCATGGCCATTTTTAAATGGCAATCTATAATTCTGATCTTAACGAGTCTAAAAAGGTATACCACTCAAAGATCGGACTTATTTTGGCCGAGATATGCAAGTTATGAAGCTCCAAAAATCTTATTTTTTTGTTAATGCTGAAAATATTACATGGTCATCTTTGAATGCTCATAACTCGGGTATTTGATGTCGGATCATGGTCATTTTTGGCAAAAAATGAAATTTGCTGGCATGGCCATTTTTAAATGGCAATCTATAATTCTGATCTTAACGAGTCTAAAAAGGTATACCACTCAAAGATCGGACTTATTTTGGCCGAGATATGCAAGTTATGAAGCTCCAAAAATCTTATTTTTTTGTTAATGCTGAAAATATTACATGGTCATCTTTGAATGCTCATAACTCGGGTATTTGATGTCGGATCATGGTCATTTTTGGCAAAAAATGAAATTTGCTGGCATGGCCATTTTTAAATGGCAATCTATAATTCTGATCTTAACGAGTCTAAAAAGGTATACCACTCAAAGATCGGACTTATTTTGGCCGAGATATGCAAGTTATGAAGCTCCAAAAATCTTATTTTTTTGTTAATGCTGAAAATATTACATGGTCATCTTTGAATGCTCATAACTCGGGTATTTGATGTCGGATCATGGTCATTTTTGGCAAAAAATGAAATTTGCTGGCATGGCCATTTTTAAATGGCAATCTATAATTCTGATCTTAACGAGTCTAAAAAGGTATACCACTCAAAGATCGGACTTATTTTGGCCGAGATATGCAAGTTATGAAGCTCCAAAAATCTTATTTTTTTGTTAATGCTGAAAATATTACATGGTCATCTTTGAATGCTCATAACTCGGGTATTTGATGTCGGATCATGGTCATTTTTGGCAAAAAATGAAATTTGCTGGCATGGCCATTTTTAAATGGCAATCTATAATTCTGATCTTAACGAGTCTAAAAAGGTATACCACTCAAAGATCGGACTTATTTTGGCCGAGATATGCAAGTTATGAAGCTCCAAAAATCTTATTTTTTTGTTAATGCTGAAAATATTACATGGTCATCTTTGAATGCTCATAACTCGGGTATTTGATGTCGGATCATGGTCATTTTTGGCAAAAAATGAAATTTGCTGGCATGGCCATTTTTAAATGGCAATCTATAATTCTGATCTTAACGAGTCTAAAAAGGTATACCACTCAAAGATCGGACTTATTTTGGCCGAGATATGCAAGTTATGAAGCTCCAAAAATCTTATTTTTTTGTTAATGCTGAAAATATTACATGGTCATCTTTGAATGCTCATAACTCGGGTATTTGATGTCGGATCATGGTCATTTTTGGCAAAAAATGAAATTTGCTGGCATGGCCATTTTTAAATGGCAATCTATAATTCTGATCTTAACGAGTCTAAAAAGGTATACCACTCAAAGATCGGACTTATTTTGGCCGAGATATGCAAGTTATGAAGCTCCAAAAATCTTATTTTTTTGTTAATGCTGAAAATATTACATGGTCATCTTTGAATGCTCATAACTCGGGTATTTGATGTCGGATCATGGTCATTTTTGGCAAAAAATGAAATTTGCTGGCATGGCCATTTTTAAATGGCAATCTATAATTCTGATCTTAACGAGTCTAAAAAGGTATACCACTCAAAGATCGGACTTATTTTGGCCGAGATATGCAAGTTATGAAGCTCCAAAAATCTTATTTTTTTGTTAATGCTGAAAATATTACATGGTCATCTTTGAATGCTCATAACTCGGGTATTTGATGTCGGATCATGGTCATTTTTGGCAAAAAATGAAATTTGCTGGCATGGCCATTTTTAAATGGCAATCTATAATTCTGATCTTAACGAGTCTAAAAAGGTATACCACTCAAAGATCGGACTTATTTTGGCCGAGATATGCAAGTTATGAAGCTCCAAAAATCTTATTTTTTTGTTAATGCTGAAAATATTACATGGTCATCTTTGAATGCTCATAACTCGGGTATTTGATGTCGGATCATGGTCATTTTTGGCAAAAAATGAAATTTGCTGGCATGGCCATTTTTAAATGGCAATCTATAATTCTGATCTTAACGAGTCTAAAAAGGTATACCACTCAAAGATCGGACTTATTTTGGCCGAGATATGCAAGTTATGAAGCTCCAAAAATCTTATTTTTTTGTTAATGCTGAAAATATTACATGGTCATCTTTGAATGCTCATAACTCGGGTATTTGATGTCGGATCATGGTCATTTTTGGCAAAAAATGAAATTTGCTGGCATGGCCATTTTTAAATGGCAATCTATAATTCTGATCTTAACGAGTCTAAAAAGGTATACCACTCAAAGATCGGACTTATTTTGGCCGAGATATGCAAGTTATGAAGCTCCAAAAATCTTATTTTTTTGTTAATGCTGAAAATATTACATGGTCATCTTTGAATGCTCATAACTCGGGTATTTGATGTCGGATCATGGTCATTTTTGGCAAAAAATGAAATTTGCTGGCATGGCCATTTTTAAATGGCAATCTATAATTCTGATCTTAACGAGTCTAAAAAGGTATACCACTCAAAGATCGGACTTATTTTGGCCGAGATATGCAAGTTATGAAGCTCCAAAAATCTTATTTTTTTGTTAATGCTGAAAATATTACATGGTCATCTTTGAATGCTCATAACTCGGGTATTTGATGTCGGATCATGGTCATTTTTGGCAAAAAATGAAATTTGCTGGCATGGCCATTTTTAAATGGCAATCTATAATTCTGATCTTAACGAGTCTAAAAAGGTATACCACTCAAAGATCGGACTTATTTTGGCCGAGATATGCAAGTTATGAAGCTCCAAAAATCTTATTTTTTTGTTAATGCTGAAAATATTACATGGTCATCTTTGAATGCTCATAACTCGGGTATTTGATGTCGGATCATGGTCATTTTTGGCAAAAAATGAAATTTGCTGGCATGGCCATTTTTAAATGGCAATCTATAATTCTGATCTTAACGAGTCTAAAAAGGTATACCACTCAAAGATCGGACTTATTTTGGCCGAGATATGCAAGTTATGAAGCTCCAAAAATCTTATTTTTTTGTTAATGCTGAAAATATTACATGGTCATCTTTGAATGCTCATAACTCGGGTATTTGATGTCGGATCATGGTCATTTTTGGCAAAAAATGAAATTTGCTGGCATGGCCATTTTTAAATGGCAATCTATAATTCTGATCTTAACGAGTCTAAAAAGGTATACCACTCAAAGATCGGACTTATTTTGGCCGAGATATGCAAGTTATGAAGCTCCAAAAATCTTATTTTTTTGTTAATGCTGAAAATATTACATGGTCATCTTTGAATGCTCATAACTCGGGTATTTGATGTCGGATCATGGTCATTTTTGGCAAAAAATGAAATTTGCTGGCATGGCCATTTTTAAATGGCAATCTATAATTCTGATCTTAACGAGTCTAAAAAGGTATACCACTCAAAGATCGGACTTATTTTGGCCGAGATATGCAAGTTATGAAGCTCCAAAAATCTTATTTTTTTGTTAATGCTGAAAATATTACATGGTCATCTTTGAATGCTCATAACTCGGGTATTTGATGTCGGATCATGGTCATTTTTGGCAAAAAATGAAATTTGCTGGCATGGCCATTTTTAAATGGCAATCTATAATTCTGATCTTAACGAGTCTAAAAAGGTATACCACTCAAAGATCGGACTTATTTTGGCCGAGATATGCAAGTTATGAAGCTCCAAAAATCTTATTTTTTTGTTAATGCTGAAAATATTACATGGTCATCTTTGAATGCTCATAACTCGGGTATTTGATGTCGGATCATGGTCATTTTTGGCAAAAAATGAAATTTGCTGGCATGGCCATTTTTAAATGGCAATCTATAATTCTGATCTTAACGAGTCTAAAAAGGTATACCACTCAAAGATCGGACTTATTTTGGCCGAGATATGCAAGTTATGAAGCTCCAAAAATCTTATTTTTTTGTTAATGCTGAAAATATTACATGGTCATCTTTGAATGCTCATAACTCGGGTATTTGATGTCGGATCATGGTCATTTTTGGCAAAAAATGAAATTTGCTGGCATGGCCATTTTTAAAAGGCAATCTATAATTCTGAGCTTAACGAGTCTAAAAAGGTATACCACTCAAAGATCGGACTTATTTTGGCCGAGATATGCAAGTTATGAAGCTCCAAAAATCTTATTTTTTTGTTAATGCTGAAAATATTACATGGTCATCTTTGAATGCTCATAACTCGGGTATTTGATGTCGGATCATGGTCATTTTTGGCAAAAAATGCAATTTGCTGGCATGGCCATTTTTAAATGGCAATCTATAATTCTGATCTTAACGAGTCTAAAAAGGTATACCACTCAAAGATCGGACTTATTTTGGCCGAGATATGCAAGTTATGAAGCTCCAAAAATCATATTTTTTTGTTAATTCTCAAAATATTACATGGTCATCTTTGAATGCTCATAACTCGGGTATTTGATGTCGGATCATGGTCATTTTTGGCAAAAAATGAAATTTGCTGGAATGGCCATTTTTAAATGGAAAACTATAATTCTGATCTTAACGAGTCTAAAAAGGTATACCACTCAAAGATCGGACTTATTTTGGCCGAGATATGCAAGTTATGAAGCTCCAAAAATCTAATTTTTTGTTAATGCTGAAAATATTACATGGTCATCTTTGAATGCTCATAACTCGGGTATTTGATGTCGGATCATGGTCATTTTTGGCAAAAAATTAAATTTTCTGGCATGGCCATTTTTAAATGGCAATCTATAATTCTGATCTTAACGAGTCTAAAAAGGTATACCACTCAAAGATCGGACTTAATTTGGCCGAGATATGCAAGTTATGAAGCTCCAAAAATCTTATTTTTTTGTTAATGCTGAAAATATTACATGGTCATCTTTGAATGCTCATAACTCGGGTATTTGATGTCGGATCATGGTCATCTTTGGCAAAAAATGAAATTTGCTGGCATGGCCATTTTTAAATGGCAATCTATAATTCTGATCTTAACGAGTCTAAAAAGGTATACCACTCAAAGATCGGACTTATTTTGGCCGAGATATGCAAGTTATGAAGCTCCAAAAATCTTATTTTTTTGTTAATGCTGAAAATATTACATGGTCATCTTTGAATGCTCATAACTCGGGTATTTGATGTCGGATCATGGTCATTTTTGGCAAAAAATGAAATTTGCTGGCATGGCCATTTTTAAATGGCAATCTATAATTCTGATCTTAACGAGTCTAAAAAGGTATACCACTCAAAGATCGGACTTATTTTGGACGAGATATGCAAGTTATGAAGCTCCAAAAATCTTATTTTTTTGTTAATGTTGAAAATATTACTTGGTCCTCTTTGAATGCTCATAACTCGGGTATTTGATGTCGGATCATGGTCATTTTTGGCAAAAAATGAAATTTGCTGGCATGGCCATTTTTAAATGGCAATCTATAATTCTGATCTTAACGAGTCTAAAAAGGTATACCACTCAAAGATCGGACTTATTTTGGCCGAGATATGCAAGTTATGAAGCTCCAAAAATCTTATTTTTTTGTTAATGCTGAAAATATTACATGGTCATCTTTGAATGCTCATAACTCGGGTATTTGATGTCGGATCATGGTCATTTTTGGCAAAAAATGAAATTTGCTGGCATGGCCATTTTTAAATGGCAATCTATAATTCTGATCTTAACGAGTCTAAAAAGGTATACCACTCAAAGATCGGACTTATTTTGGCCGAGATATGCAAGTTATGAAGCTCCAAAAATCTTATTTTTTTGTTAATGCTGAAAATATTACATGGTCATCTTTGAATGCTCATAACTCGGGTATTTGATGTCGGATCATGGTCATTTTTGGCAAAAAATGAAATTTGCTGGCATGGCCATTTTTAAATGGCAATCTATAATTCTGATCTTAACGAGTCTAAAAAGGTATACCACTCAAAGATCGGACTTATTTTGGACGAGATATGCAAGTTATGAAGCTCCAAAAATCTTATTTTTTTGTTAATGTTGAAAATATTACTTGGTCCTCTTTGAATGCTCATAACTCGGGTATTTGATGTCGGATCATGGTCATTTTTGGCAAAAAATGAAATTTGCTGGCATGGCCATTTTTAAATGGCAATCTATAATTCTGATCTTAACGAGTCTAAAAAGGTATACCACTCAAAGATCGGACTTATTTTGGCCGAGATATGCAAGTTATGAAGCTCCAAAAATCTTATTTTTTTGTTAATGCTGAAAATATTACATGGTCATCTTTGAATGCTCATAACTCGGGTATTTGATGTCGGATCATGGTCATTTTTGGCAAAAAATGAAATTTGCTGGCATGGCCATTTTTAAAAGGCAATCTATAATTCTGAGCTTAACGAGTCTAAAAAGGTATACCACTCAAAGATCGGACTTATTTTGGCCGAGATATGCAAGTTATGAAGCTCCAAAAATCTTATTTTTTTGTTAATGCTGAAAATATTACATGGTCATCTTTGAATGCTCATAACTCGGGTATTTGATGTCGGATCATGGTCATTTTTGGCAAAAAATGCAATTTGCTGGCATGGCCATTTTTAAATGGCAATCTATAATTCTGATCTTAACGAGTCTAAAAAGGTATACCACTCAAAGATCGGACTTATTTTGGCCGAGATATGCAAGTTATGAAGCTCCAAAAATCATATTTTTTTGTTAATTCTCAAAATATTACATGGTCATCTTTGAATGCTCATAACTCGGGTATTTGATGTCGGATCATGGTCATTTTTGGCAAAAAATGAAATTTGCTGGAATGGCCATTTTTAAATGGAAAACTATAATTCTGATCTTAACGAGTCTAAAAAGGTATACCACTCAAAGATCGGACTTATTTTGGCCGAGATATGCAAGTTATGAAGCTCCAAAAATCTAATTTTTTGTTAATGCTGAAAATATTACATGGTCATCTTTGAATGCTCATAACTCGGGTATTTGATGTCGGATCATGGTCATTTTTGGCAAAAAATTAAATTTTCTGGCATGGCCATTTTTAAATGGCAATCTATAATTCTGATCTTAACGAGTCTAAAAAGGTATACCACTCAAAGATCGGACTTAATTTGGCCGAGATATGCAAGTTATGAAGCTCCAAAAATCTTATTTTTTTGTTAATGCTGAAAATATTACATGGTCATCTTTGAATGCTCATAACTCGGGTATTTGATGTCGGATCATGGTCATTTTTGGCAAAAAATGAAATTTGCTGGCATGGCCATTTTTAAATGGCAATCTATAATTCTGATCTTAACGAGTCTAAAAAGGTATACCACTCAAAGATCGGACTTATTTTGGCCGAGATATGCAAGTTATGAAGCTCCAAAAATCTTATTTTTTTGTTAATGCTGAAAATATTACATGGTCATCTTTGAATGCTCATAACTCGGGTATTTGATGTCGGATCATGGTCATTTTTGGCAAAAAATGAAATTTGCTGGCATGGCCATTTTTAAATGGCAATCTATAATTCTGATCTTAACGAGTCTAAAAAGGTATACCACTCAAAGATCGGACTTATTTTGGCCGAGATATGCAAGTTATGAAGCTCCAAAAATCTTATTTTTTTGTTAATGCTGAAAATATTACATGGTCATCTTTGAATGCTCATAACTCGGGTATTTGATGTCGGATCATGGTCATTTTTGGCAAAAAATGAAATTTGCTGGCATGGCCATTTTTAAATGGCAATCTATAATTCTGATCTTAACGAGTCTAAAAAGGTATACCACTCAAAGATCGGACTTATTTTGGCCGAGATATGCAAGTTATGAAGCTCCAAAAATCTTATTTTTTTGTTAATGCTGAAAATATTACATGGTCATCTTTGAATGCTCATAACTCGGGTATTTGATGTCGGATCATGGTCATTTTTGGCAAAAAATGAAATTTGCTGGCATGGCCATTTTTAAATGGCAATCTATAATTCTGATCTTAACGAGTCTAAAAAGGTATACCACTCAAAGATCGGACTTATTTTGGCCGAGATATGCAAGTTATGAAGCTCCAAAAATCTTATTTTTTTGTTAATGCTGAAAATATTACATGGTCATCTTTGAATGCTCATAACTCGGGTATTTGATGTCGGATCATGGTCATTTTTGGCAAAAAATGAAATTTGCTGGCATGGCCATTTTTAAATGGCAATCTATAATTCTGATCTTAACGAGTCTAAAAAGGTATACCACTCAAAGATCGGACTTATTTTGGCCGAGATATGCAAGTTATGAAGCTCCAAAAATCTTATTTTTTTGTTAATGCTGAAAATATTACATGGTCATCTTTGAATGCTCATAACTCGGGTATTTGATGTCGGATCATGGTCATTTTTGGCAAAAAATGAAATTTGCTGGCATGGCCATTTTTAAATGGCAATCTATAATTCTGATCTTAACGAGTCTAAAAAGGTATACCACTCAAAGATCGGACTTATTTTGGCCGAGATATGCAAGTTATGAAGCTCCAAAAATCTTATTTTTTTGTTAATGCTGAAAATATTACATGGTCATCTTTGAATGCTCATAACTCGGGTATTTGATGTCGGATCATGGTCATTTTTGGCAAAAAATGAAATTTGCTGGCATGGCCATTTTTAAATGGCAATCTATAATTCTGATCTTAACGAGTCTAAAAAGGTATACCACTCAAAGATCGGACTTATTTTGGCCGAGATATGCAAGTTATGAAGCTCCAAAAATCTTATTTTTTTGTTAATGCTGAAAATATTACATGGTCATCTTTGAATGCTCATAACTCGGGTATTTGATGTCGGATCATGGTCATTTTTGGCAAAAAATGAAATTTGCTGGCATGGCCATTTTTAAATGGCAATCTATAATTCTGATCTTAACGAGTCTAAAAAGGTATACCACTCAAAGATCGGACTTATTTTGGCCGAGATATGCAAGTTATGAAGCTCCAAAAATCTTATTTTTTTGTTAATGCTGAAAATATTACATGGTCATCTTTGAATGCTCATAACTCGGGTATTTGATGTCGGATCATGGTCATTTTTGGCAAAAAATGAAATTTGCTGGCATGGCCATTTTTAAATGGCAATCTATAATTCTGATCTTAACGAGTCTAAAAAGGTATACCACTCAAAGATCGGACTTATTTTGGCCGAGATATGCAAGTTATGAAGCTCCAAAAATCTTATTTTTTTGTTAATGCTGAAAATATTACATGGTCATCTTTGAATGCTCATAACTCGGGTATTTGATGTCGGATCATGGTCATTTTTGGCAAAAAATGAAATTTGCTGGCATGGCCATTTTTAAATGGCAATCTATAATTCTGATCTTAACGAGTCTAAAAAGGTATACCACTCAAAGATCGGACTTATTTTGGCCGAGATATGCAAGTTATGAAGCTCCAAAAATCTTATTTTTTTGTTAATGCTGAAAATATTACATGGTCATCTTTGAATGCTCATAACTCGGGTATTTGATGTCGGATCATGGTCATTTTTGGCAAAAAATGAAATTTGCTGGCATGGCCATTTTTAAATGGCAATCTATAATTCTGATCTTAACGAGTCTAAAAAGGTATACCACTCAAAGATCGGACTTATTTTGGCCGAGATATGCAAGTTATGAAGCTCCAAAAATCTTATTTTTTTGTTAATGCTGAAAATATTACATGGTCATCTTTGAATGCTCATAACTCGGGTATTTGATGTCGGATCATGGTCATTTTTGGCAAAAAATGAAATTTGCTGGCATGGCCATTTTTAAATGGCAATCTATAATTCTGATCTTAACGAGTCTAAAAAGGTATACCACTCAAAGATCGGACTTATTTTGGCCGAGATATGCAAGTTATGAAGCTCCAAAAATCTTATTTTTTTGTTAATGCTGAAAATATTACATGGTCATCTTTGAATGCTCATAACTCGGGTATTTGATGTCGGATCATGGTCATTTTTGGCAAAAAATGAAATTTGCTGGCATGGCCATTTTTAAATGGCAATCTATAATTCTGATCTTAACGAGTCTAAAAAGGTATACCACTCAAAGATCGGACTTATTTTGGCCGAGATATGCAAGTTATGAAGCTCCAAAAATCTT
>JAWNPD010000303.1:0-19025 GCA_035045305.1 Drosophila maculinotata
TAACTCGGGTATTTGATGTCGGATCATGGTCATTTTTGGCAAAAAATGAAATTTGCTGGCATGGCCATTTTTAAATGGCAATCTATAATTCTGATCTTAACGAGTCTAAAAAGGTATACCACTCAAAGATCGGACTTATTTTGGCCGAGATATGCAAGTTATGAAGCTCCAAAAATCTTATTTTTTTGTTAATGCTGAAAATATTACATGGTCATCTTTGAATGCTCATAACTCGGGTATTTGATGTCGGATCATGGTCATTTTTGGCAAAAAATGAAATTTTCTGGCATGGCCATTTTTAAATGGCAATCTATAATTCTGATCTTAACGAGTCTAAAAAGGTATACCACTCAAAGATCGGACTTATTTTGGCCGAGATATGCAAGTTATGAAGCTCCAAAAATCTTATTTTTTTGTTAATGCTGAAAATATTACATGGTCATCTTTGAATGCTCATAACTCGGGTATTTGATGTCGGATCATGGTCATTTTTGGCAAAAAATTAAATTTGCTGGCATGGCCATTTTTAAATGGCAATCTATAATTCTGATCTTAACGAGTCTAAAAAGGTATACCACTCAAAGATCGGACTTATTTTGGCCGAGATATGCAAGTTATGAAGCTCCAAAAATCTTATTTTTTGTTAATGCTGAAAATATTACATGGTCATCTTTGAATGCTCATAACTCGGGTATTTGATGTCGGATCATGGTCATTTTTGGCAAAAAATGAAATTTGCTGGCATGGCCATTTTTAAATGGCAATCTATAATTCTGATCTTAACGAGTCTAAAAAGGTATACCACTCAAAGATCGGACTTATTTTGGCCGAGATATGCAAGTTATGAAGCTCCAAAAATCTTATTTTTTTGTTAATGCTGAAAATATTACATGGTCATCTTTGAATGCTCATAACTCGGGTATTTGATGTCGGATCATGGTCATTTTTGGCAAAAAATTAAATTTGCTGGCATGGCCATTTTTAAATGGCAATCTATAATTCTGATCTTAACGAGTCTAAAAAGGTATACCACTCAAAGATCGGACTTATTTTGGCCGAGATATGCAAGTTATGAAGCTCCAAAAATCTTATTTTTTTGTTAATGCTGAAAATATTACATGGTCATCTTTGAATGCTCATAACTCGGGTATTTGATGTCGGATCATGGTCATTTTTGGCAAAAAATGAAATTTGCTGGCATGGCCATTTTTAAATGGCAATCTATAATTCTGATCTTAACGAGTCTAAAAAGGTATACCACTCAAAGATCGGACTTATTTTGGCCGAGATATGCAAGTTATGAAGCTCCAAAAATCTTATTTTTTTGTTAATGCTGAAAATATTACATGGTCATCTTTGAATGCTCATAACTCGGGTATTTGATGTCGGATCATGGTCATTTTTGGCAAAAAATTAAATTTGCTGGCATGGCCATTTTTAAATGGCAATCTATAATTCTGATCTTAACGAGTCTAAAAAGGTATACCACTCAAAGATCGGACTTATTTTGGCCGAGATATGCAAGTTATGAAGCTCCAAAAATCTAATTTTTTTGTTAATGCTGAAAATATTACATGGTCATCTTTGAATGCTCATAACTCGGGTATTTGATGTCGGATCATGGTCATTTTTGGCAAAAAATTAAATTTGCTGGCATGGCCATTTTTAAATGGCAATCTATAATTCTGATCTTAACGAGTCTAAAAAGGTATACCACTCAAAGATCGGACTTATTTTGGCCGAGATATGCAAGTTATGAAGCTCCAAAAATCTTATTTTTTTGTTAATGCTGAAAATATTACATGGTCATCTTTGAATGCTCATAACTCGGGTATTTGATGTCGGATCATGGTCATTTTTGGCAAAAAATGAAATTTGCTGGCATGGCCATTTTTAAATGGCAATCTATAATTCTGATCTTAACGAGTCTAAAAAGGTATACCACTCAAAGATCGGACTTATTTTGGCCGAGATATGCAAGTTATGAAGCTCCAAAAATCTTATTTTTTTGTTAATGCTGAAAATATTACATGGTCATCTTTGAATGCTCATAACTCGGGTATTTGATGTCGGATCATGGTCATTTTTGGCAAAAAATGAAATTTGCTGGCATGGCCATTTTTAAATGGCAATCTATAATTCTGATCTTAACGAGTCTAAAAAGGTATACCACTCAAAGATCGGACTTATTTTGGCCGAGATATGCAAGTTATGAAGCTCCAAAAATCTTATTTTTTTGTTAATGCTGAAAATATTACATGGTCATCTTTGAATGCTCATAACTCGGGTATTTGATGTCGGATCATGGTCATTTTTGGCAAAAAATGAAATTTGCTGGCATGGCCATTTTTAAATGGCAATCTATAATTCTGATCTTAACGAGTCTAAAAAGGTATACCACTCAAAGATCGGACTTATTTTGGCCGAGATATGCAAGTTATGAAGCTCCAAAAATCTTATTTTTTTGTTAATGCTGAAAATATTACATGGTCATCTTTGAATGCTCATAACTCGGGTATTTGATGTCGGATCATGGTCATTTTTGGCAAAAAATGAAATTTGCTGGCATGGCCATTTTTAAATGGCAATCTATAATTCTGATCTTAACGAGTCTAAAAAGGTATACCACTCAAAGATCGGACTTATTTTGGCCGAGATATGCAAGTTATGAAGCTCCAAAAATCTTATTTTTTTGTTAATGCTGAAAATATTACATGGTCATCTTTGAATGCTCATAACTCGGGTATTTGATGTCGGATCATGGTCATTTTTGGCAAAAAATGAAATTTGCTGGCATGGCCATTTTTAAATGGCAATCTATAATTCTGATCTTAACGAGTCTAAAAAGGTATACCACTCAAAGATCGGACTTATTTTGGCCGAGATATGCAAGTTATGAAGCTCCAAAAATCTTATTTTTTTGTTAATGCTGAAAATATTACATGGTCATCTTTGAATGCTCATAACTCGGGTATTTGATGTCGGATCATGGTCATTTTTGGCAAAAAATGAAATTTGCTGGCATGGCCATTTTTAAATGGCAATCTATAATTCTGATCTTAACGAGTCTAAAAAGGTATACCACTCAAAGATCGGACTTATTTTGGCCGAGATATGCAAGTTATGAAGCTCCAAAAATCTTATTTTTTTGTTAATGCTGAAAATATTACATGGTCATCTTTGAATGCTCATAACTCGGGTATTTGATGTCGGATCATGGTCATTTTTGGCAAAAAATGAAATTTGCTGGCATGGCCATTTTTAAATGGCAATCTATAATTCTGATCTTAACGAGTCTAAAAAGGTATACCACTCAAAGATCGGACTTATTTTGGCCGAGATATGCAAGTTATGAAGCTCCAAAAATCTAATTTTTTTGTTAATGCTGAAAATATTACATGGTCATCTTTGAATGCTCATAACTCGGGTATTTGATGTCGGATCATGGTCATTTTTGGCAAAAAATTAAATTTTCTGGCATGGCCATTTTTAAATGGCAATCTATAATTCTGATCTTAACGAGTCTAAAAAGGTATACCACTCAAAGATCGGACTTATTTTGGCCGAGACATGCAAGTTATGAAGCTCCAAAAATCTTATTTTTTTGTTAATGCTGAAAATATTACATGGTCATCTTTGAATGCTCATAGCTCAGGTATTTGATGTCGGATCATGGTCATTTTTGGCAAAAAATGAAATTTGCTGGCATGGCCATTTTTAAATGGCAATCTATAATTCTGATCTTAACGAGTCTAAAAAGGTATACCACTCAAAGATCGGACTTATTTTGGCCGAGATATGCAAGTTATGAAGCTCCAAAAATCTTATTTTTTTGTTAATGCTGAAAATATTACATGGTCATCTTTGAATGCTCATAACTCGGGTATTTGATGTCGGATCATGGTCATTTTTGGCAAAAAATTAAATTTGCTGGCATGGCCATTTTTAAATGGCAATCTATAATTCTGATCTTAACGAGTCTAAAAAGGTATACCACTCAAAGATCGGACTTATTTTGGCCGAGATATGCAAGTTATGAAGCTCCAAAAATCTTATTTTTTTGTTAATGCTGAAAATATTACATGGTCATCTTTGAATGCTCATAACTCGGGTATTTGATGTCGGATCATGGTCATTTTGGCAAAAAATGAAATTTGCTGGCATGGCCATTTTTAAATGGCAATCTATAATTCTGATCTTAACGAGTCTAAAAAGGTATACCACTCAAAGATCGGACTTATTTTGGCCGAGATATGCAAGTTATGAAGCTCCAAAAATCTTATTTTTTTGTTAATGCTGAAAATATTACATGGTCATCTTTGAATGCTCATAACTCGGGTATTTGATGTCGGATCATGGTCATTTTTGGCAAAAAATGAAATTTGCTGGCATGGCCATTTTTAAATGGCAATCTATAATTCTGATCTTAACGAGTCTAAAAAGGTATACCACTCAAAGATCGGACTTATTTTGGCCGAGATATGCAAGTTATGAAGCTCCAAAAATCTTATTTTTTTGTTAATGCTGAAAATATTACATGGTCATCTTTGAATGCTCATAACTCGGGTATTTGATGTCGGATCATGGTCATTTTTGGCAAAAAATGAAATTTGCTGGCATGGCCATTTTTAAATGGCAATCTATAATTCTGATCTTAACGAGTCTAAAAAGGTATACCACTCAAAGATCGGACTTATTTTGGCCGAGATATGCAAGTTATGAAGCTCCAAAAATCTTATTTTTTTGTTAATGCTGAAAATATTACATGGTCATCTTTGAATGCTCATAACTCGGGTATTTGATGTCGGATCATGGTCATTTTTGGCAAAAAATGAAATTTGCTGGCATGGCCATTTTTAAATGGCAATCCATAATTCTGATCTTAACGAGTCTAAAAAGGTATACCACTCAAAGATCGGACTTATTTTGGCCGAGATATGCAAGTTATGAAGCTCCAAAAATCTAATTTTATTGTTAATGCTGAAAATATTACATGGTCATCTTTGAATGCTCATAACTCGGGTATTTGATGTCGGATCATGGTCATTTTTGGCAAAAAATTAAATTTCCTGGCATTGCCATTTTTAAATGGCAATCTGTAATTCTGATCTTAACGAGTCTAAAAAGGTATACCACTCAAAGATCGGACTTATTTAGGCCGAGACATGCAAGTTATGAAGCTCCAAAAATCTTATTTTTTTGTTAATGCTGAAAATATTACATGGTCATCTTTGAATGCTCATAGCTCGGGTATTTGATGTCGGATCATGGTCATTTTTGGCAAAAAATTAAATTTGCTGGCATGGCCATTTTTAAATGGCAATCTATAATTCTGATCTTAACGAGTCTAAAAAGGTATACCACTCAAAGATCGGACTTATTTTGGCCGAGATATGCAAGTTATGAAGCTCCAAAAATCTAATTTTTTTGTTAATGCTGAAAATATTACATGGTCATCTTTGAATGCTCATAACTCGGGTATTTGATGTCGGATCATGGTCATTTTTGGCAAAAAATTAAATTTGCTGGCATGGCCATTTTTAAATGGCAATCTATAATTCTGATCTTAACGAGTCTAAAAAGGTATACCACTCAAAGATCGGACTTATTTTGGCCGAGATATGCAAGTTATGAAGCTCCAAAAATCTTATTTTTTTGTTAATGCTGAAAATATTACATGGTCATCTTTGAATGCTCATAACTCGGGTATTTGATGTCGGATCATGGTCATTTTTGGCAAAAAATGAAATTTGCTGGCATGGCCATTTTTAAATGGCAATCTATAATTCTGATCTTAACGAGTCTAAAAAGGTATACCACTCAAAGATCGGACTTATTTTGGCCGAGATATGCAAGTTATGAAGCTCCAAAAATCTTATTTTTTTGTTAATGCTGAAAATATTACATGGTCATCTTTGAATGCTCATAACTCGGGTATTTGATGTCGGATCATGGTCATTTTTGGCAAAAAATTAAATTTGCTGGCATGGCCATTTTTAAATGGCAATCTATAATTCTGATCTTAACGAGTCTAAAAAGGTATACCACTCAAAGATCGGACTTATTTTGGCCGAGATATGCAAGTTATGAAGCTCCAAAAATCTTATTTTTTTGTTAATGCTGAAAATATTACATGGTCATCTTTGAATGCTCATAACTCGGGTATTTGATGTCGGATCATGGTCATTTTTGGCAAAAAATGAAATTTGCTGGCATGGCCATTTTTAAATGGCAATCTATAATTCTGATCTTAACGAGTCTAAAAAGGTATACCACTCAAAGATCGGACTTATTTTGGCCGAGATATGCAAGTTATGAAGCTCCAAAAATCTTATTTTTTTGTTAATGCTGAAAATATTACATGGTCATCTTTGAATGCTCATAACTCGGGTATTTGATGTCGGATCATGGTCATTTTTGGCAAAAAATGAAATTTGCTGGCATGGCCATTTTTAAATGGCAATCTATAATTCTGATCTTAACGAGTCTAAAAAGGTATACCACTCAAAGATCGGACTTATTTTGGCCGAGATATGCAAGTTATGAAGCTCCAAAAATCTTATTTTTTTGTTAATGCTGAAAATATTACATGGTCATCTTTGAATGCTCATAACTCGGGTATTTGATGTCGGATCATGGTCATTTTTGGCAAAAAATGAAATTTGCTGGCATGGCCATTTTTAAATGGCAATCTATAATTCTGATCTTAACGAGTCTAAAAAGGTATACCACTCAAAGATCGGACTTATTTTGGCCGAGATATGCAAGTTATGAAGCTCCAAAAATCTTATTTTTTTGTTAATGCTGAAAATATTACATGGTCATCTTTGAATGCTCATAACTCGGGTATTTGATGTCGGATCATGGTCATTTTTGGCAAAAAATGAAATTTGCTGGCATGGCCATTTTTAAATGGCAATCTATAATTCTGATCTTAACGAGTCTAAAAAGGTATACCACTCAAAGATCGGACTTATTTTGGCCGAGATATGCAAGTTATGAAGCTCCAAAAATCTTATTTTTTTGTTAATGCTGAAAATATTACATGGTCATCTTTGAATGCTCATAACTCGGGTATTTGATGTCGGATCATGGTCATTTTTGGCAAAAAATGAAATTTGCTGGCATGGCCATTTTTAAATGGCAATCTATAATTCTGATCTTAACGAGTCTAAAAAGGTATACCACTCAAAGATCGGACTTATTTTGGCCGAGATATGCAAGTTATGAAGCTCCAAAAATCTTATTTTTTTGTTAATGCTGAAAATATTACATGGTCATCTTTGAATGCTCATAACTCGGGTATTTGATGTCGGATCATGGTCATTTTTGGCAAAAAATGAAATTTGCTGGCATGGCCATTTTTAAATGGCAATCTATAATTCTGATCTTAACGAGTCTAAAAAGGTATACCACTCAAAGATCGGACTTATTTTGGCCGAGATATGCAAGTTATGAAGCTCCAAAAATCTTATTTTTTTGTTAATGCTGAAAATATTACATGGTCATCTTTGAATGCTCATAACTCGGGTATTTGATGTCGGATCATGGTCATTTTTGGCAAAAAATGAAATTTGCTGGCATGGCCATTTTTAAATGGCAATCTATAATTCTGATCTTAACGAGTCTAAAAAGGTATACCACTCAAAGATCGGACTTATTTTGGCCGAGATATGCAAGTTATGAAGCTCCAAAAATCTTATTTTTTTTGTTAATGCTGAAAATATTACATGGTCATCTTTGAATGCTCATAACTCGGGTATTTGATGTCGGATCATGGTCATTTTTGGCAAAAAATGAAATTTGCTGGCATGGCCATTTTTAAATGGCAATCTATAATTCTGATCTTAACGAGTCTAAAAAGGTATACCACTCAAAGATCGGACTTATTTTGGCCGAGATATGCAAGTTATGAAGCTCCAAAAATCTTATTTTTTTGTTAATGCTGAAAATATTACATGGTCATCTTTGAATGCTCATAACTCGGGTATTTGATGTCGGATCATGGTCATTTTTGGCAAAAAATGAAATTTGCTGGCATGGCCATTTTTAAATGGCAATCTATAATTCTGATCTTAACGAGTCTAAAAAGGTATACCACTCAAAGATCGGACTTATTTTGGCCGAGATATGCAAGTTATGAAGCTCCAAAAATCTTATTTTTTTGTTAATGCTGAAAATATTACATGGTCATCTTTGAATGCTCATAACTCGGGTATTTGATGTCGGATCATGGTCATTTTTGGCAAAAAATGAAATTTGCTGGCATGGCCATTTTTAAATGGCAATCTATAATTCTGATCTTAACGAGTCTAAAAAGGTATACCACTCAAAGATCGGACTTATTTTGGCCGAGATATGCAAGTTATGAAGCTCCAAAAATCTTATTTTTTTGTTAATGCTGAAAATATTACATGGTCATCTTTGAATGCTCATAACTCGGGTATTTGATGTCGGATCATGGTCATTTTTGGCAAAAAATGAAATTTGCTGGCATGGCCATTTTTAAATGGCAATCTATAATTCTGATCTTAACGAGTCTAAAAAGGTATACCACTCAAAGATCGGACTTATTTTGGCCGAGATATGCAAGTTATGAAGCTCCAAAAATCTTATTTTTTTGTTAATGCTGAAAATATTACATGGTCATCTTTGAATGCTCATAACTCGGGTATTTGATGTCGGATCATGGTCATTTTTGGCAAAAAATGAAATTTGCTGGCATGGCCATTTTTAAATGGCAATCTATAATTCTGATCTTAACGAGTCTAAAAAGGTATACCACTCAAAGATCGGACTTATTTTGGCCGAGATATGCAAGTTATGAAGCTCCAAAAATCTTATTTTTTTGTTAATGCTGAAAATATTACATGGTCATCTTTGAATGCTCATAACTCGGGTATTTGATGTCGGATCATGGTCATTTTTGGCAAAAAATTAAATTTGCTGGCATGGCCATTTTTAAATGGCAATCTATAATTCTGATCTTAACGAGTCTAAAAAGGTATACCACTCAAAGATCGGACTTATTTTGGCCGAGATATGCAAGTTATGAAGCTCCAAAAATCTTATTTTTTTGTTAATGCTGAAAATATTACATGGTCATCTTTGAATGCTCATAACTCGGGTATTTGATGTCGGATCATGGTCATTTTTGGCAAAAAATGAAATTTGCTGGCATGGCCATTTTTAAATGGCAATCTATAATTCTGATCTTAACGAGTCTAAAAAGGTATACCACTCAAAGATCGGACTTATTTTGGCCGAGATATGCAAGTTATGAAGCTCCAAAAATCTAATTTTTTTGTTAATGCTGAAAATATTACATGGTCATCTTTGAATGCTCATAACTCGGGTATTTGATGTCGGATCATGGTCATTTTTGGCAAAAAATTAAATTTGCTGGCATGGCCATTTTTAAATGGCAATCTATAATTCTGATCTTAACGAGTCTAAAAAGGTATACCACTCAAAGATCGGACTTATTTTGGCCGAGATATGCAAGTTATGAAGCTCCAAAAATCTTAATTTTTTTTAATGCTGAAAATATTACATGGTCATCTTTGAATGCTCATAACTCGGGTATTTGATGTCGGATCATGGTCATTTTTGGCAAAAAATGAAATTTGCTGGCATGGCCATTTTTAAATGGCAATCTATAATTCTGATCTTAACGAGTCTAAAAAGGTATACCACTCAATGATCGGACTTATTTTGGCCGAGATATGCAAGTTATGAAGCTCCAAAAATCTTATTTTTTTGTTAATGCTGAAAATATTACATGGTCATCTTTGAATGCTCATAACTCGGGTATTTGATGTCGGATCATGGTCATTTTTGGCAAAAAATGAAATTTGCTGGCATGGCCATTTTTAAATGGCAATCTATAATTCTGATCTTAACGAGTCTAAAAAGGTATACCACTCAAAGATCGGACTTATTTTGGCCGAGATATGCAAGTTATGAAGCTCCAAAAATCTTATTTTTTTGTTAATGCTGAAAATATTACATGGTCATCTTTGAATGCTCATAACTCGGGTATTTGATGTCGGATCATGGTCATTTTTGGCAAAAAATGAAATTTGCTGGCATGGCCATTTTTAAATGGCAATCTATAATTCTGATCTTAACGAGTCTAAAAAGGTATACCACTCAAAGATCGGACTTATTTTGGCCGAGATATGCAAGTTATGAAGCTCCAAAAATCTTATTTTTTTGTTAATGCTGAAAATATTACATGGTCATCTTTGAATGCTCATAACTCGGGTATTTGATGTCGGATCATGGTCATTTTTGGCAAAAAATGAAATTTGCTGGCATGGCCATTTTTAAATGGCAATCTATAATTCTGATCTTAACGAGTCTAAAAAGGTATACCACTCAAAGATCGGACTTATTTTGGCCGAGATATGCAAGTTATGAAGCTCCAAAAATCTTATTTTTTTGTTAATGCTGAAAATATTACATGGTCATCTTTGAATGCTCATAACTCGGGTATTTGATGTCGGATCATGGTCATTTTTGGCAAAAAATGAAATTTGCTGGCATGGCCATTTTTAAATGGCAATCTATAATTCTGATCTTAACGAGTCTAAAAAGGTATACCACTCAAAGATCGGACTTATTTTGGCCGAGATATGCAAGTTATGAAGCTCCAAAAATCTTATTTTTTTGTTAATGCTGAAAATATTACATGGTCATCTTTGAATGCTCATAACTCGGGTATTTGATGTCGGATCATGGTCATTTTTGGCAAAAAATGAAATTTGCTGGCATGGCCATTTTTAAATGGCAATCTATAATTCTGATCTTAACGAGTCTAAAAAGGTATACCACTCAAAGATCGGACTTATTTTGGCCGAGATATGCAAGTTATGAAGCTCCAAAAATCTTATTTTTTTGTTAATGCTGAAAATATTACATGGTCATTTTTGAATGCTCATAACTCGGGTATTTGATGTCGGATCATGGTCATTTTTGGCAAAAAATGAAATTTGCTGGCATGGCCATTTTTAAATGGCAATCTATAATTCTCATCTTACAGAGTCTAAAAAGGTATACCACTCAATGATCGGACTTATTTTGGCCGAGATATGCAAGTTATGAAGCTCCAAAAATCTTATTTTTTTGTTAATGCTGAAAATATTACATGGTCATCTTTGAATGCTCATAACTCGGGTATTTGATGTCGGATCATGGTCATTTTTGGCAAAAAATTAAATTTGCTGGCATGGCCATTTTTAAATGGCAATCTATAATTCTGATCTTAACGAGTCTAAAAAGGTATACCACTCAAAGATCGGACATATTTTGGCCGAGATATGCAAGTTATGAAGCTCCAAAAATCTTATTTTTTTGTTAATGCTGAAAATATTACATGGTCATCTTTGAATGCTCATAACTCGGGTATTTGATGTCAGATCATGGTCATTTTTGGCAAAAAATGAAATTTGCTGGCATGGCCATTTTTAAATGGCAACCTATAATTCTGATCTTAACGAGTCTAAAAAGGTATACCACTCAAAGATCGGACTTATTTTTGCCGAGATATGCAAGTTATGAAGCTCCAAAAATCTTATTTTTTTGTTAATGCTGAAAATATTACATGGTCATCTTTGAATGCTCATAACTCGGGTATTTGATGTCGGATCATGGTCATTTTTGGCAAAAAATGAAATTTGCTGGCATGGCCATTTTTAAATGGCAATCTATAATTCTGATCTTAACGCGTCTAAAAAGGTATACCACTCAAAGATCGGCCTTTTTTTTGCCGAGATATGCAAGTTATGAAGCTCCAAAAATCTTATTTTTTTGTTAATGCTGAAAATATTACATGGTCATCTTTGAATGCTCATAGCTCGGGTATTTGATGTCGGATCATGGTCATTTTTGGCAAAAAATGAAATTTGCTGGCATGGCCATTTTTAAATGGCAATCTATTATTCTGATCTTAACGAGTCTAAAAAGGTATACCACTCAAAGATCGGACTTATTTTGGCCGAGATATGCAAGTTATGAAGCTCCAAAAATCTTATTTTTTTGTTAATGCTGAAAATATTACATGGTCATCTTTGAATGCTCATAACTCGGGTATTTGATGTCGGATCATGGTCATTTTTGGCAAAAAATGAAATTTGCTGGCATGGCCATTTTTAAATGGCAATCTATAATTCTGATCTTAACGAGTCTAAAAAGGTATACCACTCAAAGATCGGACTTATTTTGGCCGAGATATGCAAGTTATGAAGCTCCAAAAATCTTATTTTTTTGTTAATGCTGAAAATATTACATGGTCATCTTTGAATGCTCATAACTCGGGTATTTGATGTCGGATCATGGTCATTTTTGGCAAAAAATGAAATTTGCTGGCATGGCCATTTTTAAATGGCAATCTATAATTCTGATCTTAACGAGTCTAAAAAGGTATACCACTCAAAGATCGGACTTATTTTGGCCGAGATATGCAAGTTATGAAGCTCCAAAAATCTTATTTTTTTGTTAATGCTGAAAATATTACATGGTCATCTTTGAATGCTCATAACTCGGGTATTTGATGTCGGATCATGGTCATTTTTGGCAAAAAATGAAATTTGCTGGCATGGCCATTTTTAAATGGCAATCTATAATTCTGATCTTAACGAGTCTAAAAAGGTATACCACTCAAAGATCGGACTTATTTTGGCCGAGATATGCAAGTTATGAAGCTCCAAAAATCTTATTTTTTTGTTAATGCTGAAAATATTACATGGTCATCTTTGAATGCTCATAACTCGGGTATTTGATGTCGGATCATGGTCATTTTTGGCAAAAAATGAAATTTGCTGGCATGGCCATTTTTAAATGGCAATCTATAATTCTGATCTTAACGAGTCTAAAAAGGTATACCACTCAAAGATCGGACTTATTTTGGCCGAGATATGCAAGTTATGAAGCTCCAAAAATCTTATTTTTTTGTTAATGCTGAAAATATTACATGGTCATCTTTGAATGCTCATAACTCGGGTATTTGATGTCGGATCATGGTCATTTTTGGCAAAAAATGAAATTTGCTGGCATGGCCATTTTTAAATGGCAATCTATAATTCTGATCTTAACGAGTCTAAAAAGGTATACCACTCAAAGATCGGACTTATTTTGGCCGAGATATGCAAGTTATGAAGCTCCAAAAATCTTATTTTTTTGTTAATGCTGAAAATATTACATGGTCATCTTTGAATGCTCATAACTCGGGTATTTGATGTCGGATCATGGTCATTTTTGGCAAAAAATGAAATTTGCTGGCATGGCCATTTTTAAATGGCAATCTATAATTCTGATCTTAACGAGTCTAAAAAGGTATACCACTCAAAGATCGGACTTATTTTGGCCGAGATATGCAAGTTATGAAGCTCCAAAAATCTTATTTTTTTGTTAATGCTGAAAATATTACATGGTCATCTTTGAATGCTCATAACTCGGGTATTTGATGTCGGATCATGGTCATTTTTGGCAAAAAATGAAATTTGCTGGCATGGCCATTTTTAAATGGCAATCTATAATTCTGATCTTAACGAGTCTAAAAAGGTATACCACTCAAAGATCGGACTTATTTTGGCCGAGATATGCAAGTTATGAAGCTCCAAAAATCTTATTTTTTTGTTAATGCTGAAAATATTACATGGTCATCTTTGAATGCTCATAACTCGGGTATTTGATGTCGGATCATGGTCATTTTTGGCAAAAAATGAAATTTGCTGGCATGGCCATTTTTAAATGGCAATCTATAATTCTGATCTTAACGAGTCTAAAAAGGTATACCACTCAAAGATCGGACTTATTTTGGCCGAGATATGCAAGTTATGAAGCTCCAAAAATCTTATTTTTTTGTTAATGCTGAAAATATTACATGGTCATCTTTGAATGCTCATAACTCGGGTATTTGATGTCGGATCATGGTCATTTTTGGCAAAAAATGAAATTTGCTGGCATGGCCATTTTTAAATGGCAATCTATAATTCTGATCTTAACGAGTCTAAAAAGGTATACCACTCAAAGATCGGACTTATTTTGGCCGAGATATGCAAGTTATGAAGCTCCAAAAATCTTATTTTTTTGTTAATGCTGAAAATATTACATGGTCATCTTTGAATGCTCATAACTCGGGTATTTGATGTCGGATCATGGTCATTTTTGGCAAAAAATGAAATTTGCTGGCATGGCCATTTTTAAATGGCAATCTATAATTCTGATCTTAACGAGTCTAAAAAGGTATACCACTCAAAGATCGGACTTATTTTGGCCGAGATATGCAAGTTATGAAGCTCCAAAAATCTTATTTTTTTGTTAATGCTGAAAATATTACATGGTCATCTTTGAATGCTCATAACTCGGGTATTTGATGTCGGATCATGGTCATTTTTGGCAAAAAATGAAATTTGCTGGCATGGCCATTTTTAAATGGCAATCTATAATTCTGATCTTAACGAGTCTAAAAAGGTATACCACTCAAAGATCGGACTTATTTTGGCCGAGATATGCAAGTTATGAAGCTCCAAAAATCTTATTTTTTTGTTAATGCTGAAAATATTACATGGTCATCTTTGAATGCTCATAACTCGGGTATTTGATGTCGGATCATGGTCATTTTTGGCAAAAAATGAAATTTGCTGGCATGGCCATTTTTAAATGGCAATCTATAATTCTGATCTTAACGAGTCTAAAAAGGTATACCACTCAAAGATCGGACTTATTTTGGCCGAGATATGCAAGTTATGAAGCTCCAAAAATCTTATTTTTTTGTTAATGCTGAAAATATTACATGGTCATCTTTGAATGCTCATAACTCGGGTATTTGATGTCGGATCATGGTCATTTTTGGCAAAAAATGAAATTTGCTGGCATGGCCATTTTTAAATGGCAATCTATAATTCTGATCTTAACGAGTCTAAAAAGGTATACCACTCAAAGATCGGACTTATTTTGGCCGAGATATGCAAGTTATGAAGCTCCAAAAATCTTATTTTTTTGTTAATGCTGAAAATATTACATGGTCATCTTTGAATGCTCATAACTCGGGTATTTGATGTCGGATCATGGTCATTTTTGGCAAAAAATGAAATTTGCTGGCATGGCCATTTTTAAATGGCAATCTATAATTCTGATCTTAACGAGTCTAAAAAGGTATACCACTCAAAGATCGGACTTATTTTGGCCGAGATATGCAAGTTATGAAGCTCCAAAAATCTTATTTTTTTGTTAATGCTGAAAATATTACATGGTCATCTTTGAATGCTCATAACTCGGGTATTTGATGTCGGATCATGGTCATTTTTGGCAAAAAATGAAATTTGCTGGCATGGCCATTTTTAAATGGCAATCTATAATTCTGATCTTAACGAGTCTAAAAAGGTATACCACTCAAAGATCGGACTTATTTTGGCCGAGATATGCAAGTTATGAAGCTCCAAAAATCTTATTTTTTTGTTAATGCTGAAAATATTACATGGTCATCTTTGAATGCTCATAACTCGGGTATTTGATGTCGGATCATGGTCATTTTTGGCAAAAAATGAAATTTGCTGGCATGGCCATTTTTAAATGGCAATCTATAATTCTGATCTTAACGAGTCTAAAAAGGTATACCACTCAAAGATCGGACTTATTTTGGCCGAGATATGCAAGTTATGAAGCTCCAAAAATCTTATTTTTTTGTTAATGCTGAAAATATTACATGGTCATCTTTGAATGCTCATAACTCGGGTATTTGATGTCGGATCATGGTCATTTTTGGCAAAAAATGAAATTTGCTGGCATGGCCATTTTTAAATGGCAATCTATAATTCTGATCTTAACGAGTCTAAAAAGGTATACCACTCAAAGATCGGACTTATTTTGGCCGAGATATGCAAGTTATGAAGCTCCAAAAATCTTATTTTTTTGTTAATGCTGAAAATATTACATGGTCATCTTTGAATGCTCATAACTCGGGTATTTGATGTCGGATCATGGTCATTTTTGGCAAAAAATGAAATTTGCTGGCATGGCCATTTTTAAATGGCAATCTATAATTCTGATCTTAACGAGTCTAAAAAGGTATACCACTCAAAGATCGGACTTATTTTGGCCGAGATATGCAAGTTATGAAGCTCCAAAAATCTTATTTTTTTGTTAATGCTGAAAATATTACATGGTCATCTTTGAATGCTCATAACTCGGGTATTTGATGTCGGATCATGGTCATTTTTGGCAAAAAATGAAATTTGCTGGCATGGCCATTTTTAAATGGCAATCTATAATTCTGATCTTAACGAGTCTAAAAAGGTATACCACTCAAAGATCGGACTTATTTTGGCCGAGATATGCAAGTTATGAAGCTCCAAAAATCTTATTTTTTTGTTAATGCTGAAAATATTACATGGTCATCTTTGAATGCTCATAACTCGGGTATTTGATGTCGGATCATGGTCATTTTTGGCAAAAAATGAAATTTGCTGGCATGGCCATTTTTAAATGGCAATCTATAATTCTGATCTTAACGAGTCTAGAAAGGTATACCACTCAAAGATCGGACTTATTTTGGCCGAGATATGCAAGTTATGAAGCTCCAAAAATCTTATTTTTTTGTTAATGCTGAAAATATTACATGGTCATTTTTGAATGCTCATAACTCGGGTATTTGATGTCGGATCATGGTCATTTTTGGCAAAAAATGAAATTTGCTGGCATGGCCATTTTTAAATGGCAATCTATAATTCTGATCTTAACGAGTCTAAAAAGGTATACCACTCAAAGATCGGACTTATTTTGGCCGAGATATGCAAGTGGTGAAGCTCCAAAAATCTTACTTTTTTGTTAATGCTGAAAATATTACATGGTCATCTTTGAATGCTCATAACTCGGGTATTTGATGTCGAATCATGGTCATTTTTGGCAAAAAATGAAATTTGCTGGCATGGCCATTTTTAAATGGCAATCTATAATTCTGATCTTAACGAGTCTAAAAAGGTATACCACTCAAAGATCGGACTTATTTCGGCCGAGATATGCAAGTTATGAAGCTCCAAAAATCTTATTTTTTTGTTAATGCTGAAAATTTTACATTGTCATCTTTGAATGCTCATAACTCGGGTATTTGATGTCGGATCATGGTCATTTTTGGCAAAAAATGAAATTTGCTGGCATGGCCATTTTTAAATGGCAATCTATAATTCTGATCTTAGCGAGTCTAAAGAGGTATACCACTCAAAGATCGGACTTATTTTGGCCGAGATATGCAAGTTATGAAGCTCCAAAAATCTTATTTTTTTGTTAATGCTGAAAATTTTACATTGTCATCTTTGAATGCTCATAACTCGGGTATTTGATGTCGGATCATGGTCATTTTTGGCAAAAAATGAAATTTGCTGGCATGGCCATTTTTAAATGGCAATCTATAATTCTGATCTTAACGCGTCTAAAAAGGTATACCACTCAAAGATCGGCCTTTTTTTTGCCGAGATATGCAAGTTATGAAGCTCCAAAAATCTTATTTTTTTGTTAATGCTGAAAATATTACATGGTCATCTTTGAATGCTCATAACTCGGGTATTTGATGTCGGATCATGGTCATTTTTGGCAAAAAATGAAATTTGCTGGCATGGCCATTTTTAAATGGCAATCTATTATTCTGATCTTAACGAGTCTAAAAAGGTATACCACTCAAAGATCGGACTTATTTTGGCCGAGATATGCAAGTTATGAAGCTCCAAAAATCTTATTTTTTTGTTAATGCTGAAAATATTACATGGTCATCTTTGAATGCTCATAACTCGGGTATTTGATGTCGGATCATGGTCATTTTTGGCAAAAAATGAAATTTGCTGGCATGGCCATTTTTAAATGGCAATCTATAATTCTGATCTTAACGAGTCTAGAAAGGTATACCACTCAAAGATCGGACTTATTTTGGCCGAGATATGCAAGTTATGAAGCTCCAAAAATCTTATTTTTTTGTTAATGCTGAAAATATTACATGGTCATTTTTGAATGCTCATAACTCGGGTATTTGATGTCGGATCATGGTAATTTTTGGCAAAAAATGAAATTTGCTGGCATGGCCATTTTTAAATGACAATCTTTAATTCTGATCTTAACGAGTCTAAAAAGGTATACCACTCAAAGATCGGACTTATTTTGGCCGAGATATGCAAGTTATGAAGCTCCAAAAATCGTACTTTTTTGTTAATGCTGAAAATATTACATGGTCATCTTTGAATGCTCATAACTCGGGTATTTGATGTCGAATCATGGTCATTTTGGGCAAAAAATGAAATTTGCTGGCATGGCCATTTTTAAATGGCAATCTATAATTCTGATCTTAACGAGTCTAAAAAGGTATACCACTCAAAGATCGGACTTATTTTGGGCGAGATATGCAAGTTATGAAGCTCCAAAAATCTTATTTTTTTGTTAATGCTGAAAATTTTATATGGTCATCTTTGAATGCTCATAACTCGGGTATTTGATGTCGGATTATGGTCATTTTTGGCAAAAAATGAAATTTGCTGGCATGGCCATTTTTAAATGGCAATCTATAATTCTGATCTTAACGAGTCTAAAAAGGTATACCACTCAAAGATCGGACTTATTTTAGCCGAGATATGCAAGTTATGAAGCTCCAAAAATCTTATTTTTTTGTTAATGCTAAAAATATTACATGGTTATCTTTGAATGCTCATAACTCAGGTATTTGATGTCGGATCATGGTGATTTTTGGCAAAAAATGAAATAAGCTGGCATGGCCATTTTTAAATGGCAATCTATAATTCTGATCTTAACGAGTCTAAAAAGGTATACCACTCAAAGATCGGACTTATTTTGGGCGAGATATGCAAGTTATGAAGCTCCAAAAATCTTATTTTTTTGTTAATGCTGAAAATTTACATGGTCATCTTTGAATGCTCATAACTCGGGTATTTGATGTCGGATCATGGTCATTTTTGGCAAAAAATGAAATTTGGTGGCATGGCCATTTTTAAATGGCAATCTATAATTCTGATCTTAACGAG